>CM065592.1:333124740-333645842 GCA_033119425.1 Bufotes viridis
GGCCCCTCACAGAGGTTGTCCTTACCTAGCTCCCCGGCACTGCCGAAGCTGCGTCTCCCCATTGCACGGATTAAATCATCCGGCGGCTGGGTTGGAGGTGCAGCCAATAGCAGGCTGCTACAGGAACGAGCCTCCTTACCGTCGCAAAACCCCCCGAAGGTTTTCATCCACGAGAAAGGTAGACGCAGTGCTGGCTGTGCCAGCATCAGAAGAGACGCGGGTGCCGGGGAGCGAGGCAAGTACCATCTCTGTGAGGGGTCTGGGCATATGGGGTGGACGGGGTGTTGGGTTATAGGTCTTGGATAACCCCTTTAACCACATCACCCCCCCCCCCCCCCTAGCTTAAACACCCTTAATGACCAGACCACTTTTTACAATACTGCACTACACTCCTTTCATGGTTTATTGCTCCGTCATGCAACTTACCACCCAAATGAATTTTACCTCCTTTTCTTCTCACAAATACAGTTTTCTTTTGGTGGCATTTGATTGCTGCTGAGATTTTTCGTTTTTCCGATATATAAAAAGACCGCAATTTTCTCAAAAAAAGTGTATTTTTAACTTTTTCTGGTAAAATTGTTCAAATATAATTAAATTTCTATACAAGTTAATGTCAGAATTCATTGTGCTACATGTCTGATAAAAAAAAAAAAAAATCCAATAAGTGTATATTTATTGGTTTGCGCAAAAGTTATAGCGTTTACAAACTTTGGTACAAAAAAAGTGAATTTCCGCATTTTGAAGCAGCTCTGACTTTCTGAGAACCTGTCGCGTTTCTTGAGGTGCTAGAATGTCAGGATAGTATAAATACCCCCCAAATGACACCATTTTGGAAAGAAGACACCCCAAAGTATTCGCGGAGGGGCATGGTGAGTTCATGTATGATTTCATTTTTTTCACAAGTTAGCGGAAAATGACACTTTCTGAAGAAAAAAATAAAATAATAAAGTTTCCATTTCAGCTAACTTCTGGCAAAAAAAACTCCCACGGACTCACTATGCCCCCCTTAGTGAATACCTTGGGGTGTCTACTTTCCGAAATGGGGTCATTTGTGGGGTGTGTTTACTGTTCTGGCATTTTGGGCGGGACTAAATTGAGAGCAACCTTGTAAAGTCTAAAGGTACTCGTTGGACTTTCGGGCCCCTTTGCGCACCCAGGCTGCAAAAAGGTGTCACACACGTGGTATCGCCGTACTCAGGAGAAGTAGGGCAATGTGTTTTGGGGTGTATTTTTACATATACCCATGCTGGGTGAGAGAAATATCTCTGTAAATTGACAACTTTGTATAATTTTTTTTTTTTTTAAAGTTGTCATTTACAGAGATATTTCTCACACCCAGCATGGTTATATGTAAAAATACACGCCAAAACACATTGCCCTACTTCTCCTGAGTACAGCGATACCACATGAGTGACACTTTTTTGCAGCCAAGATGCGCAAAGGGGCCCAAATTCCAATGAGTACCTTTAGGATTTCACAGGGCATTTTTACGCATTTGGATTCCAAACTACTACTCACGCATTAGGGACCCCTAAAATGCCAGGGCAGTATAAATACCTCACAAGTGACCCCATTTTAGAAAGAAGACACCCCAAGGTATTCCGTGAGGGGTATGGTGAGTTCTGGTGAGTTTTTGTCACAAGTTAGTGGAATATGAGACTTTGTAAGAAAAAAAAAAAAAAAAAAAAATCTATGAACTCGCCATGCCCCTCACGGAATACCTAGGGGTGTCTTCTTTCCAAAATGGGGTCACTTGTGGGGTATTTATACTGCCCTGGCATTTTAAGGGACCCTGAAGCGTGAGAAGTAGTTTGGAATTCAAATGCGTAAAATTGCCCTCCTAAAAGGTACTCATTGGAATTTGGGCCCCTTTGCGCACCTAGGCTGCAAAAAAAAAAAAGTCACACATGCGCGCGTGCATTCACAGGAAATCTCGCGTCTTGCGAGATGACGCACCCAGAAATAACCCGGCTGTCCGCAGGACGCATCCCTGCGTTAGGTGGTCGGGTAGTGGTTAATCTATCTCCCACTGGCATCAAATACACCACATTTATTAAGAGGTACCCATTTCTTAATAATTTTGGTACATCTGTGCAGGTTTGTACCCCTGAACTGAAATCTAAACCAGCAAGGGAGCCAGTATAGACTTCAGGTATAATCCGTGTCATTTTCCTGAGGTACATTATAATAAGTGTACTGGATTGGCCATGCCTGGCCCCATACTCCTGCTCACTTTTTGGAAAAATGTGAAGGATGCACAACTCTAAGTTTCAAGCAGGGTGGGCCCAAAATTTTACAAACTTTTGACGCCAATTATCTGCTGAAAAGGGGTGGATAAAAGATCCCCTCAGCAACTTTGCTTTAAAGTAATCCAGATGCATCATATTCTAAAACAGGGAACACCCTTTCAGACAGTAGGCTGCTCCCTTGCAAAGCTTGTACATGACGGAAACACTAATTTACCTCTGATAAAGCTGATGAAAAATGGTTGCAGTTTTTGTGCATTAGATGGTAAGCATTCCCTTTGAATTCCTTTCCAAGTTCTTCTACAATTTTCTCTATGTCATTCTCAGTGAAATCTGTGCTTCCGAGAGCTATGGCTTCCCTAAAAGAAACAAATTAGAAATCATTTAGCCTTTACCTCTTTTTTTAAGAAACTGTTCAAATATAGAAACATACTGAGTGAGTCAAATATAAAGTCTTCAAGAAATAGCATGCAGTGCACGATGCATTTAATAACTAGATAACGCTGATATACACTTAATTTTAAGAAATTTATTATTGAATTTTTCTTCCGAAAAAGTTAGAAAAGCTCTATATGTATGTCCTGTAAATGCTGAGAATCACGTGCAAGTCTAAAAGGGAACACAAAACATTTAAGGGGAACCCGTCGGGATTGACATATAGAGCTTATTAAGTATTCTTAAGGTATTATTACACGGAGCGAATATCGTACCGATTCTCGGGCATGAAAGCGAAAATTGGCGAGAATTGTGTGATGTAATAAGTATGAATGATTTAAAGACGAGCATGCTATAAAATGGTCTTTCAGCATGCTATAAAATTATTGTTTGTCGTTAATCGATCCGTTCGTATAATATGTAGTTGTCTAGACGCTAACTATCCACTGCATGGCTTATGGCTTGGAGGGGGTGGGTGGGTAGTAGCAATAGGTCAGGCATGTCCTCCGGCCCTCCAGATGTTGCAAAACTACAACTCCCATCATTCCTGGACAACCTACAGCTATCAACCTACAGAAGAGCATGATGGGAGTTGTAGTTCTGCAACAGCTGGCGGGCGAGAGTTTGGACATGCCTGCAATAGGTAATCTATTGTCACACCCTTTATTCCAGCTGAAGACCAAAAATGGAAAAAAAAGGGAAAAAAAAAAAAAAAAAAAAAAAAAGCAGTGCCACATTAAATTTATGACATTCACCATGTGGCCCAACTAGCACGTTACTTTTTTCTATTAATACCACCAAATATATATAGTTTTGTCTTTTTATTTTACTACTTTTGCACAATAACAACATAATTCCATCTCCCATGGAAAAAAAAAAAAAAAAAAAAAGTTTTGTTCTTATATTGCCCAATTGCAAGAGTCATAAATTAGTTATTTTGCCCATGTAGCCATATGTGGCTTGTTTTGTTGCAGTTGTTTTTTATTGGTACCATTTTGGGGTACATGAATCTTAACATTTTTTATTTTTTTAAAGGGAGGAATAGAAAAAAAAATAATACTATTTCATTAGTATTGGTTTTTATTATACGTTATATTATGTATTTTTACTGAAACGGCCTCAGAAGTGTCACATTTTTTATTTATTTTTTTAAATTGCCACATTTTGCTTGAGTATCTTCGATGTTCACAACAGAAGGACATCATAAATGCCCCTCTACACCAGATAGTTTTTTGGAAGCACACTGTCATACAGTTTTTTTTTTTTTGAACAAAGTTTTTTATTGATATTGTGTCATGATTATGAAAATAGTACATCATCAGTAATACAGCACAACTGACAGCTTCCATAACGGGTACATCACCAAAGACATCGTTTATGCCCCATATAATAGGCGATATTACAATGTTGAAACCTCACAACAAAATACATTTTTTCATTTTTAACCCCCCCCCAGCACCACCCACCTCCCCCTTTTCCCATAAACCCCCACATTAAACTGGTCAACAGTACCAATAAAACATGAACATAACCGATCATAAATTATAGATCTCTCTGAGCTTCTCACTCCCTCCCCTCCATCTACGCCCCCTCATACAGTTTTGTTTAAAAGGCACCTGTCAGCAGTTCTGTACCAATGAATCTGACTGACCTGTTACATGTGACTTGGCAGCTGAAGGAGTCTGTGTTGGTCCTGTGTTCATATGTGCCCGTATTACTGAGAAAAATTATGTTTTAATATATGCAAATGAGCCCCAAGGAGCCCCGGGAGCATTGACATTACAATTAGAGGCTCTGCTCTCTGCAACTGCCACACGCTCGGCACTTTGAGCCAGGCAGTATCAGGTTTACACTGCCTGGTCTTGTCAAAGTGCAGAGGGTGCGGCAGTTGCAGAGAGAGCAGAGCCACTAGGTGTAATGTTAATGCCCCGTTGCCTCTAGAGACTCATTTGCACATATTAAAACATTTTTCTCAGCAGTGTGGGCACATATGAACATGGGACCAACACAGATGCCCCCAGCTGCCAAGCGCACAAGCAACAGGTCAGACCGTGTCATAGGTACAAATCTGCTGACAGATGCCCTGTAAAAGCGAGCCGGTAGCTAATGAAGGTAGGTTTACCCTGGTCTCCACAGGCCATTACTTAGCACAGTCGGCAGTATTGCATGGTCAAAGCTGCTGACAGACTGGGCTAGAATGACATTGGCATTTTCATTGTTCTGCGCCGTTAAAGGAGCAGCAGTGCCAGATCAGGCACAGAGCCCGTCATTTTACCTGACAACACAGTGCGTCATGCTGTGTTATCTGTCTGGCAATTTTTATGAAGCCCAAAAAGCACATGTGAACCTAGCCTTGATTTTTTTTTTTTTTTTGGGGGGGGGAGAGATAACGTTCTTAGTTGGCGTGTGGACTCTGCCTCTAATGCCACCAGATGAAAGGCAGCTATCCTACAAGTCTATGTTCAACCCTTGAGGAGAGCTGAGAGCTGATGAGGGGCAATCAACCTGAAACAGCAGTCTGCAGATAAGATGCTGGCTTATCTAATATCCAAGTCATATCTCAAGGCCTAGTTAAAGGGTCGAACATTGACTTGTAAGATAGCTGCCTTACATCTGGTGGCATTAGAGGAAGAGCTTGTTGGGAGCTCATTTGCCTCCCTTTCACCCTAGCCTTACACATGCTTTTCATGGAACCAGAGTATAAAACATTAGCCTGAACCCACAGCAAAGTAAACATGTGGTGACATATGAATGCCGCCTAATTATATCCAGGGAGCACTCCATGCCCCTCAGCCTTTTAAGCAAATAGAAAACCTTATTCTGACATCTCGGCAGCGTTCACACCGTCTGACTGAACTTAGACATTTCCTCTAGAACACTAGAAGCCTGGTGATCTGCGCAGGATGAAAAGGCGAGGTGTGCGGCAGCTCTCCTCCCACATACATGCTCAGGCGCTGTCAGGTTGTTATACTTAGCTGAACAAAGCACAGTAAAAAGAAATCGAACAAAAGGCTTCCCACCATGTGGCGAGCACATAATTACATCCCAGATTGGATCATGTGGGGATGAAAGTGCCGGCATTCAACCCTCATCTCGCTTGGTTTTCAATAATCAGTGCAGCACATCATTAGACTGCATTTTAGAAACATTTATAGTTTTCTCTACAGTATAATCAATAAAACAAAAAAATCTGCATCAACTGTAAAATTTATTCTCACAAAAAGTCTGGAAAATGCATGCGTTTTTAGAAAATATTTCCCTTATTTAAGACAATTAAAGTTTATTCTAGTTTTCATTGTATCGTAAAGTCCCAATTACACAAAATACACTTACAACAGCAGTCAGTGTCCTCCCCAGCAAGAAAATCGTTAATGAAAAATATATATCCACGGTGCTGTACACATAATATAGCGGTCAACTAAATTCTCATTTGGCCAACAGCTATTGCTCTTGACTTCCCATACACATGCATGCTCGGCCTGGCCAAGCGTGCATGTGTTCACAGTCTAGCAATGGCTTATCCCAACTCCAACTCCTTGCTGCCACTAGGGAAGAGTCCGGACACCCCCCATACACATTACGAGGTGGTGCAGTCCTACCAAAATTCATCTACTGTGCCTGGTATCTCTTTAATCATGTGAGCTGCCGGCTAAAGGACCTGTGGTGATGTCACATCACATGGTCCATCACCATGGTGATGGACCATGTGCGCTGTGAAGTCACCACAGGTCCTTTAGCCGGCAGCTCACATGATTAAAGAAGAAAGAAGAGATCGCAACTACGCAATCAAGTGGATAAGGAGAGTTAATTTTATTTTTTTTAACCCCTCCATCCATATTTTACTAAGCATCCTGTATTGAGAATGCTATTTTCCCTTATAACCATCTTATAAGGGAAAATAAAATCTACAGAATACTCAACCCAAACTTCAGTGAAGAAGTCCTGGTTCGGGTCTGGGTACCAAACATGCCGATTTTTCCCACGCCCGTGAAAACCGCATTAAAACGATTTGCACTCGCGCAGAAAGAAAAAAAATGCATGTTTTCCCACAACTCACCCGCATGTTTGCCCGTCACGGCCGTGTGAAAGAGGCCTTATACCAGGCATCCTCAAACTGCGGCCCTCCAGCTGTTGCAAAACTACAACTCCCAGCATGCCCAAACAGCCTACAGGTATCATCCTACAGCAGGGCATTGTGGGAGTTGTAGTTTTACAACAGCTGGAGGGCCGCAGTTTGAGGATGCCTGCCTTATACTGATGATCTACCTTCACGATAGGTCATCAGTATCTAATCAGCTGTTTGAGAAGGCTCCGCCGCTCCCTTGAGGGCCGCGGCCTTCTCTCAGCTTTTCCTAGGCCAGTGACGACACGTACATCTGTTATGTGGTCTAGGAGCAGCCCAGCCCCATAGAAGTGAAGGAGGCCGAGTACAATACCAAGCACAGCCGCTATACAATGTACAGCGCTGTGCTTGTTAAGCTGCGAGACGGCTGCAGTGTTCACAGGAGCGTCGATGCCTTCTTAAACAGCTAATCAGAAGGGTTCTTGGGTGTTGGACTCTCACAGATTGGATGAAATCTCAGACAACTCTTTTAATGATGCTTTGGCTACTTTTTCACCTTACTTTGTGTGCACTGGGCATTTTCTGCAGGTGATATATGGAGATAAAGTTGATCATGATAAAGGTTATACACATACATCACTACTACCAGGCAGTAAAGAGATCACGTATTTGGGGGGTATTTTTTCTATCCAGGAATCTAGAACTGAAAGTAAAGGCCATACTGCAGGGATTTTGCATGTACACCAATATATTTGGTATTGTGTGGGACATTTGTTGCTGCATGGTTTTCTTCTACAAAAGTAATCTACTCACTTAAACTTAAATGTGTCTCCAAGTTCTGAAGAATCCCCGGGCGATATCTCAAACACACCAGAGAAAGGGTAAGGGTGACCGCCATAAGCAAATTCTGTGTGGATAAAAATAAAGAGATAATTATTTGTACGAACGTGGACAGTGAATAATGCGCAACGATTCATATGAAACTTCTGTACTTGTTAGGGTTTGTAGGACATTGTGATGACCTCCCCTCACAGGAGGCCCGATGAACCAACCGCTGGCACATATATCATATCCAGTCTAAGCGACTAGAATCTTATCTCAATTCTGCTGTCTAGTTATAGGGACACCTCCATCATTTTTCTCCTATGTGAATATGCCATGCAATTCTTTATGTTAATTTTTAAACAGAAGGATGAGGTTTCTCCCTATTTTATTTTTTAAGTCACTACATGTATTCTACTTCCTGTCCTGGCTCTTAAGGATCCATTCACACGTCCGTGGTGTGTTGCGGATCCGCAACACACCCGGCCGGCACCGCCCATAGAAATGCCTTTTCTTGTCCACAAGCTGCGGACAAGAATAGGACATGTTCTATCTTTTGCGGAGCCGCGGACTGGAAGTTCGGGGCCGCGCTCCGCAAATGTGGAAGCAGAGAGCACATAGATTCAGGGTATTGCTTCACGTCCGGCCCCATTGAGAATGAATGGGTCCACACCCGTTCCGCAGAATTGCAGAACGGATGTGGACCCATTTGCGGACGTGTGAATTCGGCCTTAAAGGGGCTCTCCAGGAATTAAGAAAATTATACCTAAATATTACTTTATTATAAATATATTCCCAAATACCTTTCATTAGTTATAATGGCTCATTTTGTCGGGGGAGCAATCATTAGGAAAAATAAAATGGCCGCCTTCCTATTAGTACACACAAAAGCTGGCCTAATCACACAGCATGGCACAGCCACATCTCCACCTCCTCTTTGCACTTCATGTCTCTGAAGGAACGGAGTTCAGGAAGAGATTCAGCTGAAAATGATATTAAACTGTATTCAGGACCATAATCCCTGACAAGTAGAAGAGGAGGATGAGGCAGCTCTTTAGCTCAGTGTTGTGAAGTAACTTGTCCGGCTGTGTGATTAGGACAGGTTTTGTGTGTAACAATAGGACGGCGGCCATTTTATTTCCAGTGATGTATGCTCGATGTACGAGCCCTTATAACTAATGAAAGGTATTTGGGAATATATTAATAATAAAATAATATTTACCTATTTTCATTTTCTTAATTCCTGGAGAACACCTTTAACTTCCTCCTTTGGTCACTGTGAATGGTCTGCCTGAGTAGGGCCTCTTTCACACTTGCGTCGCCGGAAGTACCCGCCGGATCCGTAACACCACAAGTGACCTGAAAGCATTTGAAGACTGATCAGTCTTCAAAATGCTTTCAGTGTTACTATGGCAGCCAGGATGCTATTAAAGTCCTGGTTGCCATAGTAGTAGTGGGGAGCAGTATACTTGGCATTACGGCATGTCTTCCGGATTTATGGACGGAGACAAATCCGCAGCGTACTGAAATCACGTACTGAACGGAAGACATCCTGATGCATCCTGAACGGAATGCTCTCCATTCAGAATGCATGGGGATAATCCTGATCAGTATCTTTCCGTCCTAGAGTCCCGAAGACGGAACTCTAGGACGGAAAGGAAAAACGCATATGTGAAAGGGGCCTAAGCGAGAGTTCACATAATTATTTTTCTGTTCTTCTGATCCGTCAGAAGAAGTGAAAAATAATGGGGGGGGGGGAATGGAGAAAGAAAAAAAAAAAAAAAAAAGGATCTTGTAAAAATATAGATCTGCCACAATGATATCCAAACACTACTAGCCTACTATTTTACTAGTAGATAACACTTTTTACAGCAGCAGTAAACTAAATAATGGGATCTTGTATAGGATATCTGTATAGTAGTTTTCTGTGCTGACTGCGAAGAAGGAGAGTATTTAATTTTCAGTACTGCAAAAATAAAAAGCAGCAAATTTTTTTTTTTAACAAAAATGTTTCTATGAATACTGAGTAAAATAAAGTAATCCTTTCTGATAGAAGTATCCCTGAAGTTTCCAATCAGAGGCCTCGCTGTCAGCCGGCGGTTTAAAGCTGGGACTGCTCCAAAAAAAAAAAAAAAAAAAAAAAAAAAGGGCAGGTCCCTTCTTGGCGCAGCATCCAGATGGAAGCTGCTGGAAGACGCGGCAGGAGTCAATTGTTTAGCTCCATTCAGAAGGCTAAACTGCGCGCTGCTTCTGCAAGACTGCCTTTTTTTAAATCATTTATTCATCTTATTCATTTAAACCGTTCTGCATGTTCTATGCACTGGAAGTTTAAATAAAACACAACTTAACCAAGGCTATGGACGCCTATGGGGGCAGCCCACACAGGACCATTTCTGCCTGCCAGAAAAAGGAAAATCTCAGGGAGCGATAGACGTCCATAATAAAAGATTTTTCAAATACATTTAATTAAGAAAGTGAAATATGTAGCCCTCATTTACAGAGCCATATCCTGTCTGGAGTAGACCCTCCAGGCTGAGAGCTGGCCCCAGCACATGCATTAGAGCAACTTCCCATTTGGGGGGCAAGTCTTTCTATACAGAAGTCGCCCTGCCGGACCCTTCTGCTGTGATGTGGGAACCAGGTAAAACGTCACTTTCAGGGCAGGTGATGTTTTCCGAGCACCCAAACAGAGGGGGAAGCAGGAGGAGGCTCCATGACACTCACATGGCTTTCAAAACAGGCTACAAAATCGGAGGGGCTTAAAATAGGGGCGTGGCCTCCTGCCGCCTGTTGCATTTACTGTAACTGTAGTGCAGTCTGCTATGAACTGTGAGACACAGATGCTGCAGAATCCAAATGGTGTAAATATTTTAAAGGGAATCTGTCACCCAGAAATTCACTGTTAAAGGGGTATTCCCATCTCAGAAAATGGGGGCATATCGCTAGGATATGCCTCCATTGTCTGATAGGTGCGGGTCCCAGCAGTGGGATATAGAGAACGGGGAGAGCTGTGGCTGGAGGACCTCGGATTTCCCGGGGCCTGTCCACCACCAAGCTCTGCTCCCATAGAAGTGAATGGGAGCGTACCACTATAATGGGTCGGAAATAGCCGGCTATATTCACCGACCCCATAGAAAATTAATGGAGGGTGGCTGCGCATGCGCAGCGCGCCCTCCTTCACTTTCGGGGCTCTGTTCTCGATATAGGTGCGGGTCCCAGCGGTGGGACCTGCACCTATCAGACAATGGGGGCATATCCTAGCAATATGCCCCCATTGTCTGAGATGGGACAACCCCTTTAAATGCCATTTGCTGAAGTGAGACAACCCCTTTATCATGTAGAGAAAGTTAATACAAGGCACTTACTAAGGCACTTATGTATTGCAATTGTCCAAATTGTCTGCTCGGCATAAATTAGTCACATCCTCCAGCGGTTTGTACACCTAAGGTGACATCTACGCAACACCAGAAAACTGGCGTAAAAGATAAATATGCCAGGCCTGCCCCCTCTTGGAAAAGTGGCGAGGATGCCTAAATTTAGGAGCACTTAAAAAGTCACAAACATGAGGTTTGCTACTTTTTTACTCCAAAAATATCAACATGGGAGTGGGAAAAATGATAAATTCCTGCCTGGCTTAATAGTACATTTTCTGTTGATAGACTCCCTTTAATAAAATCCTATTGCCATAAAATGCTTTTTCAGACAAATATATGCAGTGAAAAAATAAGAAAGGTCTCTAAAGGGTGTCCCACGGCCTTAAAATTCAGATAGAAGGAGAAATTCACACCAGGGTCTTTAACAATAACATACCTCTGCCATATACTTGAATACCAGAGTGAAAGACACCGATTCCCAGGGTTGATGTGTACTCGTTGATCCAATACTAAAAGAGAAAGATTAAATTATGTTTAGGAATGAATTGCAAAATAATAAAAATCCCCAGCGTGAGACATTATATCTACATAGGTTGTGGGTACCTGTTATTTATTCCCAGACAACCCCTTTAATGCCGTCTTCCTGTTCTGTCTGAGATAACTGCAGGCATGCCCAGAGATTAATTTCCTTCTCTAACCTGTTTTTGCGGATCCGCAAAACACAGACACCGGCAGTGTGTGTTCCGCTTTTTGCGGACTGCACATGGCTGGCACTCGCATCTTGTCAATAAATTGCAGACAAGAATAGGACATGTTCTATTTTTTTCGGGAACGCAATTGCAGATGCGAGCGGGACATAGTGTGTCCCTATAGAAATGAATGGGTCCGCAATTCCGTCCTGCAAAATGCGGAACAGAATTGCGGACGTGTGAATGGAGCCTTACACTAATAACATAAGGTCATCTAAAGACACGGCAGGTTTTTAAAATTCTTTTTTCCCCTTTAGATGTTTAGGCATTAGCGCAATCAAATATAAGTTATGTTTTAACATAAGGGTCCGAAACAGGGTTTTGTTTAGCCTCTTGGTTATTAGTTTTTCTATGTAAGTACCCTGGACTCGCTGAGAGGTCTATTTTCCCGTATGGTTTATGTATGGAGCGGAACAGTCTAATATATTGTGCATGAGACTGTCCTATAGCTGCCTCCTGTGCATTTGTCCCACACCCCACCCACTGCCACAACAACCCTGTTCAATTCTTATTGCATTGAGTTTTGCACAATCTACCGCTCCGATCCCTACGTGACAGATTTGGTGCTTAAAGAAAGGTAGGGGGTTCAGTCTTCTGAGAGCTACATTTAAAATGGTCAAAATTTCTGCATGGAAGACATTATAGAGGAGACTGGTAAGGGTTTCCCTGCACCAATAGCAACCCCTTCATGTTATGTAGCACTACGTATTATATATAACTACAATTTCCGTACTCCTCCTCAGCTAAAAATATGGTAAGAGGAGTATTTTTACTCTTCCAGCAAAAATGCAGGGCAACCTCTGTGTGGGCGCCTGCGCTGGGGGCGCACGCACATAAAGTGTCAACAATCCCCATCTGTCTGTTGTCAGAACAAACCCAAAGCGCATGCGTGTGTACATACAGCTGATTATGTAACACCGAGAATGTTCATACTTAACGTACAGACATATTATGGTAACGGCTACCGCACAGCGATCCAACAAAAGACCAGCAATGGTATTAAATCTCAACTGTAATGAACAAGGGACAGAATAAAATCTTGATCAGAAAATAAAAACAGATTAGAAAAAATGCGTTGCTGGCAGATAACATTTTGGGTAACATTTCCTTTAAAGCGAACCTGTCACCTGGAATTGACTTCATAAACCATGAACAGTACCTGATAGTGCCCCACAAGACGTTTCCAACAGTGTTTCCTGCGCTTATCCTGTATTTAAAATTATCCAAAAATCGCCTTGCAGAAGTCAAGATAGAAGTAAAGGGGGCAGCGGTCTCCTCGACTCCAGGTCTGCCTTCCCTGCCCTAACCCCGCCCCTCTGCTCCATAACTGACAGTAGCTTAAGTTGCCGGGACCGTACAGCCCGCGCATGCGCGGTATGCCTTCTTTAGCAGCGCGATCCCGGCTCTCCCGCTGTAACTTGCGTGCCTCCTTTAGCAGTGCGATCCCGGCTCTCCCACTGTGACTTGCGCATCTCCTGTACACTATCTGCGCATGTGCCCATAGTGTGCAGGATACGCGCAAGTCACAGGGGGCCTTGGCGTGGCGAGTGGCTTATTACCTTTTGATCAAAATGTACACTACCTCTTACAGCTTCTGTCATAAAGGCAGGGCAGAGCTCTGGTTGCAGAGTTCTGTTAAAAAAATAAATAAAATAAAAATAATTAGCTGTAGGCTATTCAGGCATGCTGGGAGTTGTAGTTTTACAACAGCTGGAGGGCCGCAGTTTGGACATGTCTGTTTAACACAATAAACAGGAAATGAGGTCAGCCAGCGCTTGCCGATGATGCGGTGCTGCGGGAAGGAGCGTAGCTCCACGTAATAGTGATGAAGAGATCCCAGCACACAAACTTGCTTTTCAATCAATGCTTCTCATTTATTATTTTTCATATGGCTTCTGGTAACGCGTTTCGGCGATCAGCCTTTGTCATCAGGTACATAACCATGGTGTGTCACAAATATATAAAGAATAGACACAAATGAGCTCAGATGACACCGCCTATCCAGAGGGCGGGCCTTCACTCGCAACCAATCAAAAATGCCAATCAATTACATACTCAATGCAATACAAATTACATGTTAAAGTTGATCAAAACCAGAACAAGGTCTGACAAGGAAAAACACAAAAGGTATCTAAACTGAAGTGTACTATACCCCAGTAGTTCAGCGGGTCAGGTGACTCTAGGAGAAAGGAGAGACAATATCTATAAGTATGGTATATACAAATTTCATATATCTAATCTAAAATGGACAATTAGCCGTCATGGTTGAGGATCAGAGATGAACAATTTCATAATCGCGATTGAGGCCATTAGGATGCAATGTGTTTAAAGTGTGTATCCAAACGCCTCACGGCGAAGAAGTATTTTTTAATGTCTCCTCCCTCCTCGGGCGCTCAACTCGTTCAAGAACCTGAAATCTCAGCTGCGCTATAGAATGTTTGAATTTATCAAAATGATATGGTAACGGTAATAATACATTCTTGGTCCTGATAGTAGACTTATGTTTGCATATCCTGTCTCTCACTGTCTGCATTGTCTCTCCCACATAACCAAGGCCACATGGACATTTGATTAAATAAATCACATTTTTTGACTCACAGGTGAAATAACCCTTTACTTTGTAAGCCATGCCTGTACGTGGATGAAAAAACTCCGGGCCCTTGAT
Organism: Bufotes viridis; assembly: GCA_033119425.1. Classification (NCBI taxonomy): domain Eukaryota; kingdom Metazoa; phylum Chordata; class Amphibia; order Anura; family Bufonidae; genus Bufotes; species Bufotes viridis. The sequence continues at coordinate 333,139,095 of CM065592.1, forward strand.
TATGTGGGAACACTGCAGACAGTGGAGACATGGAAACGTACCCTTCCTAACACTCCGAAAAACACTTTGTGTCAATTTCTCTTTACTGTTTCCAATGTCTGCATGAACCAGCTTATCCTTTAAACTAGAATTTTTCTTATTGCACACCAGAGGTGGGTGTTTAAATTCCTCCACTGTCGGATATGCTTCTGTTAATATATGCCAGTGTTTTCTGACCACACTATCCAGATGTATATTAAGTGGATGATATTTATGCACAAAAGCAATTCTCTGTGTCTTTGTTTTTGGTACAATCTGGGTAGTGAGGTCAGACCTGGCTTTATCCAAGATGTGTTTTGGATATCCCCTTTGGCGGAATCTCTCGGACATCTCGTCCAATCTCTGCTCACGAACCTGGGGGTCCAGGGCAATACGACTGGCCCGCTGAAATTGGGATTTCGGAATGGATCTCCTTAGGGATGGTGGGTGGGCACTGGAGAAATGTAAAATACTATTTTTGTCAGTGGGCTTCCTAAACAAGTCTGTTGAAAGGCGGCCCTGCACATCCTTGATTACCACCGTATCAAGAAAGCTCACTCTCTGACTGTCACATGTCATGGTAAACCGGAGACCCTCACAAACATTATTCAAATAGTCGAAGAACACGGATAGGGTCTCATGTGGCCCCGCCCTATGCTAACGCATTTATGTCGGTCTTCGAGGAGTCCCATGTGTATAACAACATATTGTTTCAAGAGAATGTTTTAATGTGGAGAAGATTTATAGACGACATATTCTGCGTGTGGCCGGGGCCACATGAGACCCTATCCGTGTTCTTCGACTATTTGAATAATGTTTGTGAGGGTCTCCGGTTTACCATGACATGTGACAGTCAGAGAGTGAGCTTTCTTGATACGGTGGTAATCAAGGATGTGCAGGGCCGCCTTTCAACAGACTTGTTTAGGAAGCCCACTGACAAAAATAGTATTTTGCATTTCTCCAGTGCCCACCCACCATCCCTAAGGAGATCCATTCCGAAATCCCAATTTCAGCGGGCCAGTCGTATTGTCCTGGACCCCCAGGTTCGTGAGCAGAGATTGGACGAGATGTCCGAGAGATTCCGCCAAAGGGGATATCCAAAACACATCTTGGATAAAGCCAGGTCTGACCTCACTACCCAGATTGTACCAAAAACAAAGACACAGAGAATTGCTTTTGTGCATAAATATCATCCACTTAACCACATCAGCCCCCCTAGCTTAAACACCCTTAATGACCAGGCCACTTTTTACAATTCCGCACTACACTACTTTCACCGTTTATTGCTCCGTAATGCAACTTACCACCCAAATGAATTTTACCTCCTTTTCTTCTCACTAATAGAGCTTTCATTTGGTGGTATTTCATTGTTGCTGACATTTTTACTTTTTTTGCTATTAATAAAAATTTAACGACATTTTTGCAAAAAAAATGACATTTTTCACTTTCTGTTGTAAAATTTTTCAAAAAAAACTACATTTCTATATAAAATTTTCTCTAAATTTATTGTTCTACATGTCTTTGATTAAAAAAAAAAATCCAATAAGTGTATATTTATTGGTTTGGGTAAAAGTTATAGCGTTTACAAACTATGGTGCAAAAAAGTGAATTTCGGCATTTTGAAGCAGCTCTGACTTTCTGAGCACTTGTCATGTTTCTTCAGGTGCTAGAATGTCAGGATAGTATAAATACCCCCCAAATCACACCATTTTAGAAAGAAGACACCCCAAAGTATTCGCGGAGGGGCATGGTGAGTTCATGTATCATTTCATTTTTTTTCACAAGTTAGCGGAAAATGACACTTTCTGAGGAAAAAAAATATATAATAAAGTTTCCATTTCTGCTAACTTCTGGCAAAAAATAAAAAAATCTCAGACGGGCTCACTATGCCCCTCTGTGAATACCTTAGGGTGTCTACTTTCCGAAATGGGGTCATTTGTGGGGTGTGTTTACTGTTCTGGCATTTTGGGCGGGGCTAAATTGTGAGCAGCCATGTAAAAGCTAAAGGTACTCGTTGGAATTTGGGCCCCTTTGCGCACCCAGGCTGCAAAAAGTGTCACTCATGTGGTATCACCGTACTCAGGAGAAGTAGGGCAATGTGTTTTGGGGTGTATTTTTACATATACCCATGTTGGGTGAGAGAAATATCTCTGTAAACTGACAACTTTGTATAAAAAAATTAAAAGTTGTCATTTACAGAGATATTTCTCTCACCCAGCATGGGAATATATAAAAATACACCCCAAAACACATTGCCCTACTTCTCCTGAGTACGGCGATACCACATGTGTGACACTTTTTTGCAGCCAAGATGCGCAAAGGGGCCCTAATTCCAATGAGTACCTTTAGGATTTCACTGGGCATTTTTACGCATTTGGATTCTCACGCTTTAGGACCCCTAAAATGCCAGGGCAGTATAAATACCCCACAAGTGACCCCATTGTGAAAAGAAGACACCCCAAGGTATTCCGTGAGGGGCATGGCGAGTTCACAGAAAAAAAAAATTTTGGGCACAAGTTAGCGGAAATTGATTTTTATTTTTTACAAAGTCTCATATTCCACTAACTTGTGACAAAAATTTTACATGAACTCGCCATACCCCTCACGGAATACCTTGGGCCGTCTTCTTTCTAAAATGGGGTCACATGTGAGGTGTTTGTACAGCCCTGGCATTTGAGGGTCTCCGCAATCATTACACGTATGGCCAGCATTAGGAGTTTCTGCGATTCTCCTTATATTGAGCATACGGGTAATGAGATTTTTTTTTTTCCGTTCAGCCGCTGGGCTGAAAAATTAACGGCACAGATTTATTCATTCGCATCAATCAATGTGGATGAAAAAATCTCTGCCAAAATCAGTGACTGCGGTGCGTTGGGCTGGGCGCTAGCTACCTAACAAGTAGCTAACTAACTGGCGGTGATAAGGGACCCTTATGCCCCATTCACACGTCCGCAATTCTGTTTGCGGAACGGAATTGCGGACCCATTCATTTCTATGGGGACAGACTTTGTCCCGCTCGGATCCGGAATTACGGATCCGCGCTTCCGGGTCTGCACTTCTGTTCCGCAAAAATATAGAACATGTCCTATTCTTGTCCGCAATTGCGGACAAGAAAAAGCATTTTCTATATAGTTCTAGCAATGTGCGGATCTGCAAAATGCGGAAAGCACATTGCCGGTGTCCGTGTTTTGAGGATCTGTGGATCCGCGGATCCGTGAATCCACGGATCCGCAAAACACATATGGACGTCTGAATGGAGCCTTACAAGGGTGTGATCAATGACAGGGGGTGATCAGGGGGTCTAGATGGGGTGATCAAGGGGTTAATAGGTGAGGGGGGTTAGTGTAGTGTTTGATGTAACTTTACATAGTTACCTGGTCCTCTGGTGGTCGATCCCAGCAAATGGGACCACCAGAGGACCAGGTAGCAGGTATATCAGACGCTGTTCACAAAACAGCGTCTGATATACTTGTTTGATGCGATTTATATCACATCTACAGCCTGCCAGCGATGGATCATCGCTGGCAGGCTGTAGTTAAACTCCTGAGACGCGCTACTGTGAACGCGCGTGCGCGCTCACAGGAAATCTCGCGTCTCGCGAGATGACGCACTTCTGCGGCGCCCCAGAACAGCCCGACCGCCGCGAGAACGCAGTTGTGCGTTAGGCGGTCGGGAAGTGGTTAATATACATCTGGATAGTGTGGTCAGAAAACACTGGCATATATTAACAGAAGCATATCCGACAGTGGAGGAATTTAAACACCCACCTCTGGTGTGCAATAAGAAAAATTCTAGTTTAAAGGATAAGCTGGTTCATGCAGACATTGGAAACAGTAAAGAGAAATTGACACAAAGTGTTTTTCGGAGTGTTAGGAAGGGTACGTTTCCATGTCTCCACTGTCTGCAGTGTTCCCACATAATCAAGGGCCCGGAGTTTTTTCATCCACGTACAGGCATGGCTTACAAAGTAAAGGGTTATTTCACCTGTGAGTCAAAAAATGTGATTTATTTAATCAAATGTCCATGTGGCCTTGGTTATGTGGGAGAGACAATGCAGACAGTGAGAGACAGGATATGCAAACATAAGTCTACTATCAGGACCAAGAATGTATTATTACCGTTACCATATCATTTTGATAAATTCAAACATTCTATAGCGCAGCTGAGATTTCAGGTTCTTGAACGAGTTGAGCGCCCGAGGAGGGGAGGAGACATTAAAAAAATACTTCTTCGCCGTGAGGCGTTTTGGATACACACTTTAAACACATTGCATCCTAATGGCCTCAATCGCGATTATGAAATTGTTCATCTCTGATCCTCAACTATGACAGCTAATTGTTCATTTTAGATTAGATATATGAAATTTGTATATACCATACTTATAGATATTGTCTCTCCTTTCTCCTAGAGTCACCTGACCCGCTGAACTACTGGGGTACAGTACACTTCAGTTTAGATACCTTTTGTGTTTTTCCTTGTCAGACCTTGTTCTGGTTTTGATCAACTTTAACATGTAATTTGTATTGCATTGAGTATGTAATTGATTGGCATTTTTGATTGGTTGCGAGTGAAGGCCCGCCCTCTGGATAGGCGGTGTCATCTGAGCTCATTTGTGTCTATTCTTTATATATTTGTGACACACCATGGTTATGTACCTGATGACAAAGGCTGATCGCCGAAACGCGTTACCAGAAGCCATATGAAAAATAATAAATGAGAAGCATTGATTGAAAAGCAAGTTTGTGTGCTGGGATCTCTTCATTGCTTTAACACAATAGCATTTTTGAAACAAAAAAATAAAAAATCATATTTTAGTGTCTCCATACTCAGTTAGTTTATTTTTAATTTTTGGGGAGATTGTCTTAGGAAGGGTCTCATTTTTTGCAGGATGAGGGGACGGTTTTATTGGTACCATGCCTTTTTCATTGCGTGGGTTTACACTTTTTATTATGTAAGGTGACAGAAATTGCTTTGTGATATTTATAGAGGCGGTCATTACGGACGCGGCAATTACCTAATATGTGCGTTTTTTCTTATTATAAAATCAGAGTAAGGAGCATTCTTTTCTTTACTTGAAACTTTTTTTTTTTTATTTATTAAAAAACACTTTTTTTAAAACTTTATTTCTGTCCCACTATGGAACTTCAACTTTTGGGGGTCTGCTCTCCTCTGCAATGCATTACAATTCATCTGTATTGTAATGCATTGCCTGTTAGTCAGTGCTACAGTATAAAAAAAAAATAAAAAAAATAAATAAATAACCAGGAGCCATTGGCTCCTAAACTAAAAAATTTAGGAGCCAAATTAAATTTTTAGTCGCAAAATGTAAAATGCATATAATTAAAAAAAGGACTTGGCGGAGAAGAGGAGACGCAGGTCACAGTAGTGAGCCAGCTCTACATATACGAGAATACAGAACCACATACCTCTCACATTCAGTGACATCTTCTGAAGGATAAGGTGACTAAAAATGGCAAATTGCGTGGTTTTGATTTTTTTTTCTGTTACGGCCTTCACCAGAGCGGAAATATTTTTTAATATCTCACTTTTTCGGACGTGGCGATATGTAATATGTTTTTTATTGTTTGTAAAAATGTTTATGTAAAATTGGGAAAGGAGGCGATTTAAACTTAGTATTTTGGTGATTTTTTAACTTTTTGTTTTTAATAACCATTTCCCCCCTTAAAGGCTAGAACCTGGCATCTTTTGATCCCTTGTCCTATTCACCCTAATAGAGCTCTATTTGGCCTCTTTCACACGGGCGTGATTTCCGCGCGGGTGCAATGCGTTCACCTCACTGAATCTGGACCCATTCATTTCTATGGGGCTGTGGACATGAGCGGTGATTTTCACACATCACTTCTGCGTTGCGTGAAAATCGCAGCATGCTCTATATTGTGCGATTTTTACGCAATGCAGGCCCCATAGAAGTGAATGGGGCTGCGGGAAAAATCACATGCAAGTGCGGATGCAGTGCGATTTTCCCGCATGGTTGCTAAGAGATGGGACCCGATCTTTATTATTTTCCCAAAATAATAGCATTCTCAATACAGACAAATGTGGATTAAGGGGTTAAAAATAAAAAATTAACTCACCTTATCCACTTGATCGCGTAGTTGCCGATCTCTTCTGTCTTCAAGCATTAGCTAAAGGACCTGTGGTGACATCACATGGTCCATCACCATGTGATTGGACCATGTGATGAGCTCAGTGACCTCATCACAGGTCCTTTAGCCGGCAGCTAATGCTTGAAGAAGAGAGAAGAGATCGCAACTACGCGATCAAGTGGATAAGGCGAGTTAATTTTTTATTTTTAACCCCTTAATCCAGATTTTACTAAGCATTCTGTAGTGAGAATGCTATTATTTTCACTTATAACCATGTTATAAATAATGGAAAATAATAAAATCTACAGAATACTCAACCCAAACCCGAACCCGAACTTCAGTGGTGAAGTCCGGGTTCGGGTCTGGGTATCAAACATGCCGATTTTTCCCACGCGCGTGCAAAACGCATTAAAGCACTTTGCACTCGCGCATTTTTCCGCAACGCACCCGCCTCTTATCCGGGCGTCAAACGTGACGCCCATGTGAAAAAGGCCTTAGGGTGAATAGGATTTCACACACTCCCTGCTGCCCTGCGCATAGTGCACACAGCAGCAGGGAACTGACCATGGCAGCCAAGGCTTCAGTAGCGTCCTGGCTGCCATGGTAACCGATCGGAGCCCCAGCAGTGTAATCTGCCACTAATGGAGAGGACCCTGTGGCCATCATATAAAACCTCCCTGGCTCTGAGGTGCGATTGGACAGTGCTGCTGTCAGGGCGAAGAAGAGACGCTGGCGTTTCCTCCTCCTTGCTCTGAATGCTGAAAATACCGGGGGCCACAGCGGGCGAACGGAGCGGCGCCCAGGAATAATAGTAAGTGCACTTAGATCCCTGGGCGCCGCTCTACGTAGCCTGCTACTTAGTTCATTTTTTTGGACCCATGAAAGGTCCTCTTTAACTCATTTATACAAGTGTCGGCAGCGGTATCACAGACCCGGCCTCAATAACAGGGCATGCGATCCGTGGCAATTAACCCCTCATGTGGCACCTGAGGGGTTAATTGCTGCGAATCGCATGCCCTGTTATTGAGGCCGGGTCTGTGATACCGCTGCTGACATTTGTATTAATATGTTTTACATTCATTGGTGGCACAGTGGCCACAGCTCCTCCCCTCATCCTCCCTGCTATCTCCCCATTGGTGGGAGTAGGGATGTTTCGGGTATCGAAGTTTCGATACCCAATCGATACTTTTCTCTGGTATCGAGCTCGATACCAGAATTAGTATTTTATCGATACTGGGCTGCGCTACTGCACAACCCAGTATAGGAGAGCGTGGCTGCGCTGCTCTCAGCACGGCCATGTTCTCCTAGGCAGCACAGGGAGAAGGAGGCGGTCTCTCCCTCCCCCTGTGCTGCCGCTGCAACCAATAGAGGGAGAGGGGGGCGGAGCAGGGACGGGCACACTGGCCACCAATGTTTTAATACTGAGGGCGGGCGGAGCACTGGCCACCAATGCCTAGTAACGTTTCATATATAAATGCAGGCAGAAGACACATGCTGCCGGCACCTGCCTGTGACAGAGCGCTGCGATCTGCGGCAATTAACCCCTCAGGTGCGGCACTTTATATATATTTATATATGAAACGTTACTAGGCATTGGTGGCCAGTGCTCCGCCCCCATAGTATTAAAACATTGGTGGGCAGTGTGCCCCCCCTGTCCCCAATAATAAATACAGTATTGGTGGCCAGTGCGCCCTCCCCCATCCCCCCCTTCCTCCCTTCCCCCAGTAATAAAATCATTGGTGGCAGTGGCCACAGGGTCCCCTCACCTCCTCCTCATTGGTGGCAGAGGCAGTGATCGGAGCCCCAGCAGTGTAATGCTGGGACTCCGATCGGTTACCATGGTAACCAGGACGCTCCTGAAGTCCTGGCTGCCATAGTCTGCTCCATGCTGCTGTGTGCACAGAGCACAGGGCAGCAGGGAGAGGGTGAGATCCTATTCACCCTGATAGAGCTGTATCAGGGTGAATAGGATGAGAAGATCCAGGTTCTAGCCCCTAAGGGGGAAATAGTTAATAAATAAACTGTAAAAAAAAAAAAAAAAAAAAGTTAAAGTACACCAAAATATTAATTATAAATCACCCCCTTTCCCAATTTTACATATAAAATATACATAATAAAATATTACATATCGCCGCGTCTCAAAAGTCCAAAGTATTAAAAAATCCTCTTTTATGCGGTGAACGCCGTAAAAAAAAAAAAGATAATAAAAGAAAAAAAATGCACGATTCGCCATTTTCTTTATAAGTAGCCTTGTCCCCACAAAAAAGTAGGATAGGACTGTTGTATTATGAGCCGGCGGTTCCATAAAATGTGGAATGCACGCGGATTTTTTTGGCGTTTTTTTTTTTTTTTTTTTTCGTGGTATCGAATATCGCAATACTTTTTTTATGGTATCAATACCGAATCAAAATTTTGGTACCTAAACAACTCTAGGTGGGAGTAGCGGCCGCATCACAGTGGGGAGGGAGGGTCTCCACTGTGCTAGTTAAGAGAACATGCCGTGTGCTGAGAGTGCGCGTGCCATTTAAGGCTGCGCAGCAGCGCGGTAGTCCGGTCGCAGATGGCAACAAGACTAAAAAGTCTTGTCACCATCTGCAAATTTTAAGGCGCATTGTGACCGTTTTGGTCACCATCTGGAGCTCTGTTAGTGTATTACACCAAGTCATGCACTAACCAGTTGCCTATGTGACGCAGCCTGGGGCTGGATCTCCGCGCCCCCCGTAGAAGCCAGGTCCCGATGCCTTGCAAGGCTTTAGGCTGCCGTCTCACCCATCGGGTCCCCGCCACAGCAGCGCAGCGACCCGATGGGCTCCCTCACCCACCGCAAATACTTTCTGTGCCATGGTCAGCGCTTACCGCGGCATAGAAGAGACTGCCGGGCTTCTGCAATGGTCAGGGCGCGCACCGCTCAGGTGCCCGTCCGATCACCATGACATAATAGTACGTCAAAATGCGGCAAGTTATCTGCTGCTATGACGTACCATTACGTCATGTGTCGGGAAGGGGTTTACTGGCAACACGCAAGCTCTGCCACTGATAGGCTGTAGCGGTCATGTGTTGTCCACATCACCACTGCACTACGGCAGTGGCAGAACAGGATCCAGCAGGTAACATTCTTTATTTCAGGTTGATCCTGAGGGTTGTTTGGTTTCATCCTGAAACTGGATATCCCATTTAAGAAGACCATACCTTAGATGAAGGTCAGAAGAACCCCAATTTTAGAGGGACCAACAGACTGGCTGACGTCCACAATTAATATACTTATCCTTCAGATAGGTCACCAATGTTTGGTAGAAGTCCAACTTCCTGCATCCCTGCTTTATGCTGTTTGAAAGAGCAATGAGGATAGGTCTTCAATATTATAAAGAGGACCTGTCAAACACAATGCAGCACAGAGCAGGAGGAGCTGAGCACATTGATATATAGGGGCACATTTGTTAAGGCCAACGTTTTAGAAGCCAGTCTTAATAAGCCCTATACCTGGCAGTGGATCCGCCTCCTCATAACTTTGGCAGATCCACCGCCGCTGCTAAATGCAGCTTCCGAGCGGTCTCACCTGAAACAGGCGTAGAAAACGGTGAAGGAGACAGGCCTCCTGGTATAGCGCTACACGCTAAAACTATGTATTGGCATTGATTACCGTCAATCTACTAAGCCCAGCTCGGACACTGCAGTGGATTTACAGCGTCCTGCCTGCACAGCACTGGAAGATAGGGCCATGTGTAGCCAGCGTCTCTCCAAATAAGATATTGCTGCCCGTTCATGTCGATAATTGCTAACCTAATAATTAGACATGCTCAACGCGTTTCTACACCTCATTTGTCGGCGTCATCAGTCTGCAACATAAATCTCCACAGAGCTTTCTTGTGTAACAGGATGTTACCGACATCCCCACCGCTCGGGGGTATACCAACGTCTCCAATTCCATGGAAGTGAACAACTGAGGGACTGCCATTGTGCTCAGACATGACGTGCAAATGGCTCATCTCCCCCCCAGATGACCCGTCACAATTACAAGCTACACGTGTACCACAGCTAAATGAGCCCGAGGTTCTGCAAGACAACCAAGTTCCATGTACAGGGGTCTGATATAAGTTGTGTACTAGGGTTGTTTCGGGTATCAGAGAACGCAGCCCAGTATCAGAGAACATGGAGCACGCTGCTGTCAGCCCGCTCCATGTTCCCCGGCAGCACAGGGGAGAAGGAGTCACTCTCTCCCTCCCCCTGTGCTGCTGCCAATGAGGAAAGAGAGGGGCGGAGGAGGGCACTGCGCCACCAATGATAGTTAACGTCGAATACAGATACAGGAGGCGGGTGCGGTGGCAGAATCACATAGCCGCCACCCGACCTCTATGACAGAGCGTGGCGATCAGCGGCAGTTAACCCCTCAGGTGATGGGTTAACCACCGCTGATCAATGCTTGCTGTCAGAGACAGGGTACCGGCTATGTGATTCTGCCACTGCACCTGCCTCCTGTATCTGTATTAGACGTTAACTATCATTGGTGGCACAGTGCCCCCCACCCACGGCAGCCAAGTTTAAAAAAAAAAACACCAAAATGTTAAGTATAAGTCACCCCCTGTCCCAATTTTACATATAAAATAAACAAATAAATATTACATATTGCCATGTCCAAAAAGTCCAAACTATAAAAATTTTTAATATATATATATATATATATATATATATATATATATATATATATATATATAAATTTCCTATGCGGTGAACGCCATAGCAAAAAAAAATAAAATAAAATAAAATAAAAAATGCGCGATTCGCCATTTTTTTTTTTAAGTCACATTGTCCCCCCCTAAAATAGGATCGGACTGTTTGATTATGGGCCGGACATTGCATAAAATGCGGAATGCACGCTGCTTTTTTTGTATTTTCTTTTTTTCGCGTGGTATCGAGTATCGCAATACTTTATGGTATCGAAACCCAATCAAAATTTTGGTATCGCAACAACCCTATTGTGTACTACTCAATCCTACACATGGGTAAGTGTCAGATCAGAACCAAGTACGCCCCGATGGCTTTTCAAAATAGTATGCACTTTGTCATATGAAATGTGACAATTATCCGGAGAGTATAGTCATTGGTCACCTCTCCGTGGGGGTGAAGTAAATTGTCCCGGTCACAACTGCCAGCTTAATTCTACGCCTAAAGGGGTTCTCTGGGATTTTTCATATTGATGACCTATCCTCATGATATGTCATCAATACCGGACCCCCGTCGATCTGATATTGATTACCTATTCTGAGGATAGGTCATTAACATGAAAAATCCCGGAGAACCTCTAAGATTGGGGACGTCCACTTTCCCACCTCAAATAAGAATTGGTTGCTGTCGGTTTGGAAAAGATTTTAGAGAGGATATATCTAGGGTAATCAATGCCAATAGAAAGCCCAAGGAACAGCGCTACATATTCTACCTCGTACCACTAGCACTGTCCCCATGGCAGGCGGGGACGAGCCTCCCTAGCATCGCGAGGACGGTTTCTTGAAATTGGTTAACCCCTTTAATGGCAAAACACTATGAGCGGTGAAAAACTAACACTGCACGTCACACTGAACACACCATCACCAACGTGAAACGTGGTGGCAGCATGTTGTGGGGATGCTTTTGTTTGAGATTATATATATATATATATATATATATATATATATATATATATATATATATACGGCGGCAAAAGAGATAAAAACTTAACTTTTACTTTATACTATAATAAAATAAACATACTGCACCAAAGACAAACTCAAAATAAGGTGAATAATATATGGTCCCCTAGATTGTAACAGAAGCATGAGGCAATACAAGGCCCATTAAAACACAGTAGAGAAGAGATGGAATATTCTCACCAATCAAGACGCCTTGGTGTGCTTCACTGTAATCCAACACCCGCTCCAAGGGCTATTGGAGAGTTTCTCAGAGTTCTTGTAGTGCCTCGATGCGCTTCAATGGATACGATGTAGGCATACAGGCGGGTGGCTCTTATCCTCTTGTATAGCTAGGACATCAGAAACAACTGACCCCACAACACTCTATTTGTGGGGAAGGAACGCCCCTAAACCACACATGGAGCATCACTAACCCCCAAACAACCAACAGGCACATAAGCCCAGCTTAGAAACAAAGTAGCGGATCCAGCACTGGGGTTTTGAATAAAACCATGAATTTTTTTTATTTCAAATATGTCCAAAAATGGCGCACAGCAGGAGATCTCCCCACACCAGTCAACGCATTTCAGACTGTACTCCGTCCTTAGTCATGACATAGAACAAATGAATTCTTTTTGCATTTTTTTTTTTTTAAAAGACGGCAAATCTCACCTGATCCACTGATACGCCCAGTTGCCCCACATCTGCTTAATAATAGCGTCGGGTGTTTTTATTGGCCTCAGTGTGTCGGGCCCAGAATGATAATGCATACCAGTATCACATTTCCTTCTAACAATCCTATAAGATCACCTCTACTGTCAGACCCTGCCCTGAGTGAGGACCAATACCCTGGAATTACAGGAACAGCAAATCCTGGAGAAGAGGCAGAAAGTGAAACGCTGTGATGGTAAGGGGCATCCATGTCACTATGAGCATAGGTATGACTTATGCCTGAATCTGGACACATCCCCTTCTTCCCCTCTGACGTGAGCATTTCATTGCTGTTTATTTCGATTTTTTTTACATTGCTAGGAGGAGGCTTCTGCCTAGCACTGTTCCCGGTGACTTCACCGACACCAGTGGGTAGGCTTTAGCGCTGCACTAGGCCGTTTAACAGGCCTGGGCAGTGCTAAAGCCCACCCATTAGTGCCGGGGATGTCACCAAGCTCACTGCTAGGCTGAAGCCTCCGCCTAGCATACCCATAAAATGAATCAGTATGTCCCCGGATCAGCTGAAAATGTGTAGGGAAAGGGAGAGCATTGGAGCATTTCATGCCTGGGTGAAGAAGGGGATATGCCGGGTTCAGCTCTGTACCCCTATAATTGTGACCATACTGCAAACGACACACAGCCATTGTGCCCATACTGTGACGGAAACACTACAGACGTACAATATAGTACGTCACATACATGTCAAGGTGTATACAGGAGTTTAGGAACGCTGCTGCCTTCTCGCAGCACACCAAGCGCAGTGCTGTACATTGTATAGCGGTTGTACTTGCTATCACGCTCTGCGCCATTTACTTCCATCTCAGCCTAGGAAAAGCAGGGACAAGGCCACAGTGCTCACAGAAGCGCCAGTGCCTTCCCAATGGTTTGCGGGTGGTCTCAGGTGTCAGACACTGATCTGCGGTGGATGGTCCCAGGTGTCAGACACTGATCTGCGGGGGATGGTCCCAGGTGTCAGACACTGATCTGCGGGGGATGGTCCCAGGTGTCAGACACTGATCTGCGGGGGATGGTCCCAGGTGTCAGACACTGATCTGATAGGTGGGGGTACCTATCCAGGTCATCAGTATAAAAACCTCAGAAAACCCCTTTAACAACACAGAGCAGACTGGGGGCCATTCATGTAATCACCTTGACTTCTGCCTGTGGAGCCATTACACATGGGGAAAGCAGGAGACAAAGGAGCAGCCACTAGATCCCAACCCATCCTGGGCCCATGACTGGCAGCACACACAGGGACACCAGAGCCGTCAGCACCACAGACCCATTAACTCTCTAGGTACCAGACAAGATTAGGATAACGGGGTCAGGCAGGCAGAAGTCTAATATATAGGGAAATGATAATAAACTATCCCATATTGTTTCCAAATAATGGAGAGGATTGATGTGGAAACTGCCTAATATCCCCCAAAATGCAGTGCGGCACGGTGCCTGTACATAGTGTGCGCCCCACATACTCACCATATCATACACGTTCAGTATCACCGGCTGGTTGGCCATGTCTCCTCATGTAACCGGGGCTCAGCCTCCAGGACAGCACGCCGAGGACCGCTTCCAGCCGGAGCCGCCACCTGCAGCCCTCTTCTACCGCGCTGCCCGCCCTTTACAGCGGGGACCGAAAAGCTACGCGGGCCATGACCGGGCGGCGGACGCTAATGGGCTCTATAGTGAACAGCGCTGGCGGAAGCGGCTGTGCAGCGCCCAGTGTAAGCCGCATCCTCCCTCTGTACCTCACTCCAGTTCCCGTTATAGAAACATGACTGGGATTAAAACAATGATACGTCAAAGTAGTTCCGGCGCAGCTGCTGCCTCTCCTTCCGCCGCTTTAACTGGCCGTAGTGTTAACACTGCTACCGCAGCGAATGCGATGACCACTTACGGAAGCCGCGGAGGTACATATCATGGGAAGTGAGCGGAGCTGCCGCTGACAGGATGACCCGATGATAGGAGAGTGACGTCACTAAGTGGGCGGGGCTGCAAGCAGCTTCTCCTATGTAATGCGCGGGTGGCTGGGCAGTGCCACGGTTGGCAGTGTAGATGGCATTGTCCATGGACATGCTGGTGTTATAGTGCCCGTCTGTAACTATCCATAGCTTGTAGGTGTGGCCACAATATCTCTAACGTTACGCGTTTTGGTTATGTTCACACTTGTCAGACATAGCCTTATTCTCTCAGGTAGATATGATGCTATCTCCTGAGTCTGCACACAAAATAGGATAGGAAAAAATCTAATCACCCATTAGTGTCTGTGATTTTAATAAAGCTCTACTGGGGAAAAACCATGTGAAATGTATACTCATGTATTCCACTTGTAATCTGGGAGGATTGCTTCAGCAAAGGAAGGCAAACAGCCAAGCAGAGGGCACCTTTAAAGGGTGTGTTCATGGTTGAAATCCACTGCAGAAAAATCTGTAGTTAAAAACAGGTCGTTTTTGTTGAAATATTTTTCATTTGGTGGAGTTTTTACAAGGGTTTTTGAGTTAGGTTTTTCTGCTTCCCCATTGACTTTTATAGTGTCCACAATCACCTCTGTTTCCTGGAAGTAACGTTTGATTTCAGGTACTGAAAAAACCTCTAGAATATTAGGCCTAGGCCTCTTGCACACGGCCGTTGTTCCACCATGGCCATATTGCGGCCCGCATACTACGGGTCCGCAATACACGGGGCCCCGCTGTGTGAATTCTGTATCACGGATGCAGACACATTCACTTGAATGGGTCCGCAAATCCGCAGATGCTGAAGGAACGGAACAGGAGCACTACGGAGTGCTTCCGTGGTGTTCCATTCTGCAAAAAGATAGAACTTGTTCTATCTTTTTGCGGAACAGGCGGATCGTGGACCCCATTCAAGTGAATGGGTCCGCATGCGGCTGGCCCATGGTCGGTGCCTGTGCATTGCGGAACGCGGTCCGCAGCACAGGCACGGCCAGCACAGAGGCCTTACACTGTGTGCACAAGGCTGAGTTTTTAACGTAGTGTCACATTCGTCAAACATAACTATATCAATATAAATAATATATACCCATAATAGATTAACCCATTCTTGACGCATCGATTTTCCATTTTTTCGCTTTCATTTTTCATCTCTGCCTTCCCGGAGCCATAACTTTTTTATTTTTCCGTTCACATAGCCGTATGAGAGCTTGTTTTTTGCAGGACAAGTTGTATTTTCTAATGCCGCCATTTAATACTCCAAACAATGTAGTGGGTAAAAAATTCCAAATAGGGTGGAATTGGAAAAAAAAAACAACGCAAATGTGGATTAAGTGGTTAAAAATAAAAAAACTTAACTCACCTTAGCCACTTGATTGTGTAGTTGGCGATCTCTCTTCTCTCTTCAAGCATTAGCTGTAGTCTAAAGGACCTGTGATGACGTCAAATCACATGGTCCATCACGGGTGACGTCATCACAGGTCCTTTAGACGGCAGCTAATGCTTGAAGAGAGAAGAGAGATCGCAACTAAACGATCAAGTGGCTAAGGTAAGTTAAGTTTTTTATTTTTAACCACTTAATCCACATTCTACAAAGCATTCTTTATTAACAATGCTATTATTTTCCCTTATAACCATGTTATAAGGGAAAATAATGAAATCTCCAGAATACTCTACCCGAAACCGGACTTCAGTGATGAAGTCCGGCTTCGGGTCTGGGTACCAAACATGGCGATTTTTCCCACGCGCCTGCAAAATGCATTACAAAAGTTTGCACACGCGCGAAAAAATCGCGCATTTTCCCTCAAAGCACCCGCATCCTATCCGGGCGTCAAACGTGACGCCCGTGTGAAAGAGGCCTAAAGTTCTGTGTAACTTAGCTCATGTCCACCCAGTGAAGCTGAGCGACTAACCCCACCAGCCAAGCAAGGCATTAGCCAGGTCTGCCCCCCTCCCAAAAAAACACAGCCCCGTTCAATAATAGAGTGCAAGATATCCAAACCAGTATCCGATAAATGAACCAAATCTTCCTTATACAGACCCAAAACTGAGCCATCTAGCTCGGTATGATGAAATGACCATCCATTCCAAGAATGCAAACTCCCATTAATTAATTATTTTCCTAATCTTATCAAAAAATGCAACTGAGGGTTTTTCCAAACATAACATGGAATGATTTTTCAAAAAACAAAATGACCCCAGGTAAAAGAAAACTAATAGAGGAAAAATCCTTCTTTTTTCTTCCTCCGCATAGATCATCAATATGAGATCAGTAGGGGGCCGACACCCGGCATCTCCTCCGATGCAAATGCTATTTGCTGAAGTGAGACGACCCCTTTGAGCCAAGCATTCCCATGCAAGCAACATTGAACCAAAAAACGCAGTAACTTAACCACTTCCTCACTATGAGAAGTTAAACAAGTAATAGCAAATAAAAACCCTTTTATTGTCTGTATGAACTAGCATTCGTAACGCCAGAACTATGAGAAACAATTCCAATAAAATCAGGTTTTTAGTATCGCCAACCGCCTGCCATGACTCATGCCAAGGCTCAGATGACCAATGACCGGGAAAGAATGCACCGTAACCCCACAAACCTGAAGCATCAGTGACTAAGCCCAACGCCTCCGACTCCACAAACTCTTGCTGCCGAATACTGTAACCGTTGAAACTGATTAGGAATCATCTTTCAAAGACTTAGACAACCAAATATGAGACATAGGAGACCTATATAGTCTTCTAGAAAATACTCGACCAACCATAATGGTGACTGGTGGATATCCGTCTGGAAAACTGCAAATATGCCAAGAATTAGCTGTTCAAAGACTGCTACACGCCTCTTGTCCTGCAGATTATTGGCATATTTTCTAAGCTTTACTCCGATTCTCCTCCGGTCCACATTATAATATAATGTTGCCTGATGGAAACGCAGTGGCTTCCATCAAAGCCGAATACAGTGTTCTGGATCTCACAACGCTAGTAAATCTATCCGTATTCTCAGAATAGGTAAAAATGAAGGGCTCATTCTCATCTCGGTTTTCAGATCCAGATGCTGGATCTCATGGATTCGATGTTGCTAGATCCTCTACCTTCTCCGCCAGATCCCCCATGACTACAATGACTGGCCGATTTCTGGCATTAAAGGGATTCTTTCACCCCCAAACCCCAATTTTCACTACTTACATCATTATTTGGTAAATAGTGCCCCCATTATATAGCCACTTACCCCATAATTTTTAAACTTACAGATGATGAGAAAACGAAGTTTATAATACCTGTCAATCAATAGTGAAGGAGCCCAGGGGCAGCGTCATACCGGCCGGAGCCCAGGCCGCGCGCTCATCTAACTTTTCTACCACGCCCCCTTTCACCCAGGCGGCCCGCCCATTGTGATGCGCTCGGCCTCGTCCAGAACTGGCCAAATCCCGCGCCTGCGCCGTGGATCGGGCAGTCCGCGCCTGCTCACTGGATTACCGATTACTGGCGCAAGCATCGGGCTACCCTGTGCGCAGGCGCGGGGCCCGTACTGCGATAGTGTACCAGCGCAGGATCGGAGCTTCGGGAAGAGTCGTGCGGCGCAGGCGCGGGATTTGGCCAGTTCTGGAGGAGGCCGAGCGCATCACAATGGGCGGGCCGCCTGGGTGAAAGGGGGCGTGGTAGAAAAGTTAGATGAGCGCGCGGCCTGGGCTCCGGCCGGTATGACGCCGCCCCTGGGCTCCTTCACTATTGATTGACAGGTATTATAAACTTCGTTTTCTCATCATCTGTAAGTTTAAAAATTATGGGGTAAGTGGCTATATAATGGGGGCACTATTTACCAAATAATGATGTAAGTAGTGAAAATTGGGGTTTGGGGGTGAAAGAATCCCTTTAAAGAGGACCTTTCATTGGATTATGTGTTACAAACTGGTATGCATACCAGATAGGGCAGCCCCTACAGATGCAAAAATACCCCTCTGTTCCGACGCTGTGTACCCCGCTGTTTTTGGCGCCTGATATGTTAATTTAGACCATTGCTACAGGGAAGAGGAGACATTTGGGTTTCTTAATGGGCGTCCCCTTCTTCCTGGCTGTAGCACGGTCCAATCGCAACGGAGCGCGTTACAGCCAGGGAGAAGGTGAGCTGTTTTTTCTCCCTGGCTGTGACATGGTCCGCTGCGTCAATGAAGGAGACTTCTCACAAAGTTCAAAGACTATCACTCACTGGATGTTGTGCGGCACCTCTGTTACCTCCGTATCACAACCGTCACAAGACAGATTACAAGGAACCGGTTAAATGTTACCCAAAATCTCAGTTACATCTCAGCACGAGGTATTATTTATTACCACAGTATTACTGACAACACAGACAAAAATAGAGGCGCTGCTCATGAAAACCAAACTGATGTTGAAGGTTTTGAGGTGCACGGCAGGGTCCCTTGGTGCAGTGTAGAAGTGCGGGAAGCAATGATGAGGCAGTTGTGCAGCAGAACAGTTTTTGGTAATGAAGAATTCAAATGCAAACATATGAGGACAGATCTTGGCATGCACTGACTGGAAAGTGGTACACAAAACGCACTTTCCACAGATGTTATATGTGACATGGCTGCACACCTTGAGCGAAGTGCGCATCAAGCCGGCGCATGCGCACTTCGCAAAAAGAAGTTAATGCTAGCAGTCCGCACGGGCGCTTCAGGCTGAGGAAACGCGGTGCAGAGGTGTAGTAGTCGGCGCTGAACACAGGGAAGGTGGCGATGGGTGCGACCGGGCACCATGGATCAACGGACCTCCCCTTGGGCACCTTAAATGAGTGATTGACAGGTTAGTAAAACCTGTTTTTTAGCAAAATAAAGCCACAAATCGATTTAATAAGGCCAGCTTGGGAATCCTGATATTACCCTGGACATGAGCATATGTTTAGCTCAGAGGGGTTATAGGTGGTGACAGAATCTCTTTAACATGATTAATAATGCTCCGTGCCTCTCTGTGATCTTTTTACTACAAAATCACAGTGAGATAAAGTTGTCACCGTCATTTTGGAGTAAAAAGATCACAGAGAGGCACGGAGCATTATTAATCATGTTAATGCTCCGGGTCTCTGCTGTCCAGAGCGGGGCTTGGCACTTTTTCACGCAGTGAATTTAACGCACGGGATCCGCTCATGTTAAAGAGCCCTTAATTGGGCCCCCATGCTCTGCTCCTAGCTTCTCCCAATACCCACCCCTAGCCCGCTCATGTTAAAGAGCCCTTAATTGGGCCCCCATGCTCTGCTCCTAGCTTCTCCCAATACCCACCCCTAGCCTCTCGCACTACCTACCTGGCTCCTCCTGCCTGCCCCTTTTCATCAACAAAGAAAAACATATACCATTTAATCTTATCTACCACCACCCAGCCATTCATGCATTGCAAGTTCAAATATTTATTGGCAAACTTCATGGACTGCCGCAAACGTACCACTTTCCTTCCCACCATCATTAACTATTGCAGTCTTATCATGTTCCCCAATGATTTGTGTCTGCAATCTATGAGGCCCCCCATCCCCGTCCTCCCCAAACTGTGCTGTGGCTGCAGTCTTATGAGCCACACATAGTGCCCCCTATGCTACATGCATATCTGCTGCAGAGGTTCCTGCAAAAATAAAGGGCAAAATAGTGCTGCATGCAACGGTATTTCATCATGGAAACTAACTGTACTCACGCCGGATCCTGACGGACATCATTATTGTAAATTGTATCCATTGGATGCCGGAGGTGTTCAGCACATGCCGGATCTGTCGATTCCGGTATTCTGCTCCTATTCTGGAACAGAATACCAAAATCTGATTTCAAGTGTGTACCTAGCCTAACCCAATAAACTTTGCCCACTGCTACTACCTTTATAGACATGTAATGTGCCATCCGTCCCCCATGGACTGTGCCTGCTACTTATTATATAAGTGCCTGCTTCTGTTTCACCCTTTCCCCCCCTCTCCCCTCCCATTGCTGACTTACTACATGTGCCTCTGTAGCCGACTTTTACTGTAGAAGAGCGTAGTCCGAGCGCAGTACAGAGCTAGGTGAACGTGCGGCAACTCCGCAAGTGACTGGAACACCGTCCACGGACGCCCAGCGTGACCCTCTGCTACTGGACCTATCATACCCTGCTCGGGTCCCTCCGCCGACCAGCGCAAGCAGTGTGGATCCCAACATGGTGGCTCCTGGTCTCATGCTTCAGATGGAGGGTGATCGCATGCCTCAGAGGGAAACAGCAGCTATAGGTACTGTAACTCCTCCTGCAGCCCTCATGTCTAGCCCTCCTAGGTCACCCTCACAAGAGCCCTGGCCAGACAAGTTCCCAGCATCCCCACCTACTCTTGACCAGGGGGACAGCAGCTCCCAGTTGCCCTCTGTCCTCTGGGCTGGGTCGCAGAGCCCTCCACCAATCGCCGTCATGGGCCCACCAGCCCCCTCTGAGCCCCCACAACCATGGGCAAGCTATTTTAGCCGTTTTCCTACGAAGGAGGACTTTAGGGCACTCATATCTGAAGTTACAGAGGAGTGCAGGGCTGAGATTGCAGCGGTCCGTACTGATATCAAACAAGTGGTGGACAGGGTGGACTCTGCGCATGATGACACCAGGCAGTATGTTTCTGCCCTTCATGAATCCATTGTGGTCAAAACTGCTGTGCTTCGGGGCATGGGTCGGCACCTGGAGGACCTGGACAACCAGGGCCGCCGGAATAATATCCGGGTGCGCGGACTCCCGGAGGTCTCAAGTGAGGAAGACCTCTTTGCTACATTAGAGGCCTTATTCAACATGGTTTTGGGTCAGCCGCCCTCGCATAAAATCAAGCTGGACAGAGCCCACAGAGCATCTCAAGCCCAAGGGCACTGCTACACACCGCAGGGACGTGATTTGCCGTGTCCATGACTTTGCCCTTAAAGAATCCATTATGACCAAGGCACGCTCCTTACGCAACTTTGAATTCTACGGCGCCCCTCTACAGTTGTTCCCGGACCTGTCTTGGTTCACCCTCCAGAAACTGAGGCATCTTCAACCCCTCCTCGCCTCTCTCAGGAACCGCCAGATTGCCTACCGCTGGGGGTTCCCCTTCGCCTTGATTGTCTGTCACCAAGGGAAAATGGAGACTCTCCGCTCTTTCACAGATCTTCACCCCTTTTGCAAGTCGCTGGGGATATCTGCTCCGGACATCTCCGACTGGGAATTTGAGTCCCCAACACCTCCGCCACCACGCACTTGGTCCTCTACAGAGAGGAAAAGAAGATCTGGCTCAAGTGCGTCTTTCTCACCGCGGTCTGCTATGTCGCCGGGACACCGTCCGCCTGCCTGACCGCTTGTGACCTAAAATGCATTGTGGTCCTGGTCCTTTGCTCTTGACCCCCCCGGGTTTACGGGGTCCCTGGACTCTGAGAGTTCACTAAATGGGCTGTTCATTAGTTTTGTTTAGCCAGTTGCTATCTGTCTAGTTTCTGCTCCATTATGGTGCGGGCTCTCTGAGGAGCCTTTTTGATCGTTTCTTATTTGTACCAGTTTTCTGTGGTGTGATCTTTGACCGGCTTCATCTCGCAGGTCTCTGACACTCTTACCCCTTGAGGGGATTGTTGTTTCCTTCTAGCAGGGATTACGTCCCTGGGAATAGCTATTTACTGTTACTCATCTGTCTGTCTTAGTTTTGTCTCGTCCTGTCTTCACTCTCCTCCCTCCTGTGTTCCTTATCCTGTAATAGGTACCAGACCCGCCTCGTGTGCCAGGACTGTGTGCCCAGGCCCTCCCTGAGGTCCTCGACTACATTGGTGTCCCAATCCCGGAACCAGACGACTTACCCTGGTGAGCTGTACCTTATATATTTAGTGCACTACCACATATCCTCATGGTTCGCTGTGTAACTTTCAATGTTAAGGGGCTCAACTCCAACGCCAAGAGGAAACTCTTGCTCTTGGAATTGAAATCCCTCAAAGCGGACATTGTGTTTCTGCAGGAGACTCACTTTGATGGCGACTCCTCCTTCCGTTTTGCTTCGCACTTGTACCCCACTGCTTACTCGGCTACCCATAGCCGTCGGAGGGCGGGAGTCGCCATCTTGGTATCCGCACAATGTCCTCTTGGAATCTACTCCTCAATCCTGGATCCTCAAGGGCGTTATATTATTCTACACAGTCACCTTGCAGACAAACCCATCACTTTATGTAATATATACGCCCCAAATACTTCGCAGATCCGCTTTCTTGGCGGAGTTCTCCGTGAACTTTTTGCGGAGAGAACGGGTTTTCCAACACCCTTAGTACTATTGGGTGGGGACTTTAATGCCAGTTTTTCTAAATCAATGGACTGCCTGACCCCGCCAGGCAGGGTAGTACATGCAACGCAGCAGCGCCTAGCCAGGGACTTTCGTAAATTAGTGCGGAAATACTCTCTGTATGACCTTTGGCGTATAACCTACCCCACTGATAGGTCCTTCTCCTTTTACTCTAGCCCGCACAACTCCCATACCCGTATCGATTATTTCTTTGGTACTATCTCGACCCTTAGGCTACTTGAAGGGGCAGATATGGGCCAAATAACCTGGTCAGATCATGCTCCTGTATCGGTCGACATCAGTAGCAGATCGGGTCATGTTCGTCAATGCCATTGGAGACTTAATGATTCCCTCTTGAAGCAGCCCATTCTCAGAGAGGAACTTCGTGAGCACCTGAAGTCTTATTTTGATCTCAATGCTGGTTCGGTGGAGGATGTCCGTCCTCTCTGGGAGGCCCATAAGGCGGTTATGAGGGGACATTGTATCGCAATATGCTCCAGATTAAAAAGGGGCATTGGTCAGAACCCTTACCTCCCGCTTACGTGCCTTAGAGGCCAAATTAGCTACTTGCCCCTCTCGCTGCACTTTGACACAGATTGTAGACACCAGAGCCCGACTGAAGAGTTTAGCTTTGGGGCGGGTCAACAAACTGCTGCTTTATACTCGGCAGCGTTACTATGCCTGGGGGAATAAACCTCACTCCCTGCTAGCTAAGCAACTCAGGAACCGTCCTCCTCAGGCGAGCCCGAACGCTATTAAGGGGCCGGATGGTACGATCCACTATGACGATCCGGCCTATTACACAACCCTGAACAACCTCCCCTCGGATCTCTCTTCTGATGAGGGTCGTAGGGACGATACACTCCAGTCCTATCTGGCCTCCTGTCACCTACCCACCTTATCTGCCTCGGACCTCTCCACTCTTAACAGTCCCATAACTCCTGAAGAGCTGGGTGAGGCCATTGATCATCTGCCAGAGGGTAAATCCCCAGGTCGTGACGGCTTTTCGTATAAATACTATAAGACTTTTAAGTCCGAGCTGTCCCCCCATCTGTTGACCCTCCTTAATCATTTCCTAGCTGGCAATGCAGTACCTGCATCAATGTCTCATTCCTACCTCACGGTGATCCCGATCCCCATGAATGTCAGAACTACAGGCCCATTGCCCTGCTAAACTCATATCTTAAAATCTATACCAAGGTCTTGGCCTCTCGGATGAATGTTTTTCTCCCCTCCTTGATCCATAAAGACCAGGTGGGGTTTGTCCCTGGCCGCCAGGGGGCTGATAACACACGTCGGAGCATTGATCTAATCGATGTTGTATCTCGCTCTGGGGAGGAGGCGCTACTCCTTAGCTTGGACGCTGAAAAGGCGTTTGACCGCCTAAGCTGGCCTTTTCTCTTTGCTACTCTCCGAGCATACGGTCTCTCTGGCCCTTTCGTTCATGCAATACGTGGCCTATACTCCTCCCCCACAGCGACAATCAAGCTCTCTCACGCCCAGTCTCGACCCATACGCATTGCCAATGGGACAAGACAGGGGTGCCCCCTGTCTCCTCTATTATTCGCTATGTGTGTCGAACCCCTGGCGGCCAGGATCAGAGCTAGTCCGGATATAAGTGGTGTTATAGTCAGGGATAAGGAGTTTAAGATATCACTTTATGCAGACGACATTCTTCTTACCCTCACCAAGCTGCATGTTTCCCTCCCAAACCTCCACTCCATCCTACAGGACTTTGGTCGCCTCTCGAGGTATAGGGTCAACACCCATAAAACTGAGGCCCTTCCTCTTAATATTCCTCAAAGGCGCCTGTACCATCTCAGGGAGAATTTCTCCTTCCACTGGAAGAGGGAATCCTTACGGTACTTGGGTGTGGACCTTACGCCTCGATATAGGGACCTATATAAAGCTAATTACCCTCGCATGTATGCGGAGATCAGAGGTCTCTTGGATACTTGGCATACACTCCCGCTTTCCCTCTTAGGACGTATTGCCGCGACCAAAATGACAATCCTACCCAAGCTCCTATACCTCTTTGAGACTCTTCCGATTATAGTCCCCCTCAAGGATCTGAGATCCATCCAATCACAGCTTCTCCGGTTCATTTGGGCCGGGAAACGCCATAGAATCCCGAGATCAGTCCTACTATCTAGTAAACACCAGGGAGGGTTGGGGGTACCGGATCTGGTCAAATACTACTGGGCAGCCCAATTGCGCTGTGTTACGGCCTGGGCATCCCTACACCCATACTCCGTTTGGATGCAGATAGAAAGGCTCTGGCTTGCCCCGGTACACCCCAACTCCATGTTATGGTCAGGATCCCACGATACCCAGCCAAGCAGAGATCTTCTGGGGCCTATGGCCTGCACTAGATCTGTATGGCAACTATGTAGTGGTCGGTTCCCTCTAGTTTCTGCCCACTCGGCCATGACCTCCTTTCTATATCATCCTCAGCTCCCCACTAGTCTCACTGCAGACACGACGAGGTCTTGGTTTCAGCGAGGGGTGTTCAGATTTGCGGACATTGTGGATCCCTTTACTAGGGACCTTCTACCGTTTCCTACTCTGCAGTCCAAATATGGTCTCCCCTCCTCCTCCAACTACTTTTATATACAAATCAGGCATTTTGCTCAGTCCATCTTTTCAGGGATCACAGTTTCCCTCCCGACTGCCTTTGAATACCTTTGTACGGGAGGGGTACACACAAAGGGAGTAATATCGGCGATTTATTCTATTTTGCTGACTCCTTTTCCTGACCGGGTCCAGAGACATTCCTACATGATGCGGTGGGAGGAATATTTAGGGAGGACCTTACCGGACGCGACCTGGCGCCTCATATGGAGGAGGGCAGTGAAGTCCTCGATGTCGATACTACATCAGGAGAACCAATATAAAATTATGATGTGCTGGTATCACACTCCTGACCTCCTCCATAGAATGAACCCGGCAATCCCAAGTGTGTGCTGGAGGTGTGGGTTACATAGGGGTACACTGCCTCATATTTTTTGGGACTGTCCGAAGATACGTCCCTACTGGACTGACGTAGGTACCCTTTTGAGTGACATTTTCACAGTGGAACTGCAACTGGACCCTTTGTCCTTCCTGCTTAATGTAACTCCCCCTCAACTTAAGAAGAATTCACTTAAATTGCTAGTATTGATACTTACGGCTGCACGTTGTCTGATACCCAGATGTTGGAAAAGCCCCGAGCCGCCTAAGGTCTCTGATTTATACGCTAGGGTAACTGAAGTTCGTACATTGGAATACTGTACAGCCATGTTTCAGGACAGAGTCACGGTTTTCAATGCCATATGGGAACCCTGGGACGATTACTGGGCAACGAGACTTCCTTAGAGGTCTGGAGAACATGGAGTAAATCCCCCCTCCCCCCTTCCCCCCTTGTGTCTTTGTCCTTGTCGTTTGTCTTGTTTTTGTGTTATTTGCTGGTTCTCTACTGGACGGATTAATGACAATCATTACATATCTCATGTTGAACACTTTATTATCACTCTTATGTATGACATTCCTTCTTAAACCATGGAATGTTACTGTCCGTTCCTAATGTCCAGTTGTACCACGTGCAGTGCTTTACATCTGATACCTTGTACTTTGTATTGCTGTACACTGACTTGTTAAAGATTTGCCTTGTCATTTCTTTACTCCTTAATAAATATACAATTATAAAAAAAAAAGAAGAGCGTAGTCAGTCCTGGGGCAGATCTTCACAGCACTGGACTGGAGTCTGCACTGGTGACGCTGCTGGATCAGGTCAGGTCCGAACTGGTCAGTCAAGTCACAGCGCAATGCTTGCCGGCAGATGAACAGGAATGGGACAAGGTAATTTGGTGCTCTAGGCAGATTAGGCTACTTTCACACTTGCGTTGTGAGGATCCGGCAGGTAGTTCCGTCGCTGGAACTACCCACTGGATCCGTCATACCGCATGACAACTGAAAGCATTTGGAGACGGATACGGATGCGGATCTGTCTCACAAATGCATTGCAAGTGTGGATCCGTCTCTCCGCTTGTCATGCGGATAGACGGATCTGTCTTGTATTTTTCTGACAGTTTAAAAGGTCTGTGCATGCGCAGACTGGAAGGACGGATCCGTCCTTCAGGTATTTAATTCCGGATCCGGCACTAATGTGAGTCAATGGGACTTAATGCCGGATCCGGCATTCAGGCATGTGCTCCAGAATTTCAGGACGGAGATAATACCGTCCGACCAATGGGCTGAAGTGGTGGCTCTGTTTCTGGTCTCTGGATCTGCGAGACGGCCTTGAGGAGGTCAGCTACCTCCAAAGACAGCCCCGGCAGCTGTCTGGCCAGTGTAGCAATAGGATCCATGGCTGTACTGAAACAACCAAAAAATTACGGTTTTGCCGGTTTATAATGTCACGTTCAGATGTGGGAGGGAAACACCACACCAAACATAGGAGGGACATGGGTGAAGAAATAAGGCCTGGAAACTAGAGAAAGGAGATGGACACCTCCCAGTAAAACCCTAATAAAAGTCCTGACTAACTACCAATATGAACAGACCCCAGGGGTAGGTGAGTTCATACACAGGACTACCTAATGTCCTAACTCACCCTATAGGACCCTGGTACTAATGTCAGGACTGAAATAACCTCTTCCTCCAAAAAGAAGGACAAACAGGAGTCTCCCTCAGGCTTTAATACAAAAGACAGGAAAATGGAACACACAGGTCTCAAACTAAATACAAAAAGGGAAAGGAAAGACTTAACTTCAAAGGAGCAATGGAAGCACCAGGAACTCCGCCGAGATTCACACACCAACTATCCAAAACTGAAACTGAAGCTGTAAACCGCACAGCATAGTGGGAGAAGCAGCTATAATTAAGGAAGGTTAAATGACCACATAAGCAACACCTGAGGCAAGGGGTGCGGCCATTACCAGAAACAACACAGACGTTATTTGATCCACAAGGAAACCTGTCAGATCAAACCATGTGTTGCCAGTCTCATCGATCTCCTGCCACCTGTTACGGGAACGTCCGTGACAGTACCGCTTGACCAGGCTGACCAACTGTTCGAGGTTGCCCGGGTCCCCTTGACCCACCCAACGCTGAATGGCCACTGGCAGAGTACGCACAAACCGATCCACCCCCACCCGCTGTATCATCTGCTCTGGGCCCAAAGTCTCTGGCTGGAGCCATTTCTTTACGAGGTGTAACAGATCATAAGCCTGCAACCTGGCAAGCCAAGACTCTAAAAACGCCCACTTGTACACTTGCTGGGCCCGCACATATGTATTGACCCCCATGCGGGCCAGGACCTCACCTTTAAGCCTCCCATAGTTCTGGGCATCCTTACGGCTGACGTCAAAGTAGGCCTTTTGTGCATCCCCCACCAGAAACAGAGCCACCACTTCAGCTCACTGGTCGGATGGCAGATTCTCCCACTCTGTTGTTCGTTCAAAAACTATGAGAAAGGCCTCCACGTAGTCTTCTGGAGTCATCTTCTTCAATCCTGACCGAACGTTATCTCGGGCCGCTGGCTGGAGGTGGATCGCCACTGGTGGTGTCTCCTTCAGTGCTGCAATCTGCTGTAGCAACAGGCTGTTGGTCTGTTTCTGTTGTGCATAGGGCGGCTGTTGCTGAACATTGGCCTGTTGTTGCTGCGCATTGGCCAGCACCAGCTGCTTCAGTATTTCCTCCATCTCAGCTGCTGGCTTGGGTTGGAACTTTGCTGGTTCAATCCCGGACATGCGAACATCATGTTTGCCTTACTGGTCTGCCCGTGTCCTCCACCATATGTAATGCCGTGGGCTCCTATGACCAGTTTTGAAGAAAGACACGGGCACAACAAAGTCTCTTCAACACCTTTTATTGCTTGTTCCAGCCAACTTACAGTTCAGTTACAGCCCGATCACAGCCAGGTCAGGTAATCAGTCCACAGGCCAGTGTTTGCTTCACACGTGCCATGCAGTGTGTGATCTGTAGCCTCTCACTTAACAGACACACCCTGCTTCTGTGACGCATGGCAACGGCAAGGGGTCACTTTTTAGTGTTATTGTTGTGATGCCAGTTGCAGTGAAGCAACATGGGCACAGGGCCCCTTTTAGTGATATGGTAGTAGATGGTACCCAGGTGTAGGAATGCCAGAGTGGTGTAGGATGGCCTAAATGTCCCTTTAGGTGTTGTGCACGTGCCACAGTGCTCCTACCTGGATACGCTGGACCCTTGGCATTGTCGTCCGAAGCAGAGCAAATAAGGGGAATAGTTGAGGGATTTGAAGAAATTAATGAGTCAGGCAAACTCCTCTCTACTACGTCTGTTGCTCTCTGACTCTGCTGTGCTGACAGGCTGGCTATAGAACTCAGCTTCTTTCTTATACTGTACTTCACTTTGTAATCTGGTCTGTCTCTAGCTTTGTCCAGGGAACACTTTACTCCTGGTTTCTGAGGCTTCCAGCTGTGGCCTCCATGTCCAGCAGAGCTGAGGGTGCTCTGGCTGGTCCATACAGGGCTCATCCAATAGGGACGGGCTCCTGCAGCATTCCCCTAGCAGGGGCTACTCTATTCTGACCTCTAACTAGCTAAACTCCTCCCTATCTTAGAGAGAGGGTTAGAATGGAAAAAAGGGTTTCATTCTCTCTAACTGTAGCTCTGCCATGCTTGCTGCCACCTACTGGTGAACCAGGCACATTACACTTAAACAGTTACATAACAGAATTATGAATACAAATTGTGCAGGACCTGTAAATTAATACATAGATGACATTAGGTGAATCATAGGAGATAGTGGCGGGATGCAGAATGTGGTAATGCACCTCTGGGGCGTTACACTTTCTGCTGCTCACTTTTAAAACACAATCGTGGACATGAGCCACATATAAACCCCAGAGTGGATCGTTGGGAGTAAGCACCCATCCAGCTCTTTGCTTATTCCCAGTAAAATCCAGGCCCAGATTAACTGATACCAGCTATACTAGATAGCAACAGTGTCCGCTATTTATCTTAGTGGACACTATAGCTAGTGGCTTCCACTCCACCAAGGCCGGATACCTTGGTGGCACGTCTCAGGTGCATCCCCTCTAATATATTTACTGCAGCATTCTCGGAAACACATACCTTCCTTTGTATATGAGGCCCGTCACTGCCTCACATTACCTAGTTCTCAGTATGAAAGACACCATAGCCATTCACAAGAAATCAGTGCTTGAAAGACCCAACCTTCCACTAGTCAATGTGTAGGTATTGATGTGCTGTACTAGACCCAGCCTGTTCCTTATCTTTGATATCTCCAGGACTGCCATCTGTCTTCTGTGTCCTTCCTCTGGTTCCTTTTCCTTTTTCCCACTTTTTTAAAACATTTTTACCAGCATACTGCTCCTTAATCTGTTACTTGATCTCTGCTGTCCAGTTCTTGACCATTCCTATCTTTTTTCTAGCTTCTCTGGGGATCTCAGGAGTCTTACTCCAAGCTTTTTTCCACATGATCATTACTTTGGCTCCCAATAATGTTTTTTTTTTTTTTTGTAATTTTTTTTTCGATATCCCGCTGTTCTAATAATAATAATAATAATTGCATGCAACATAAGCTTTAGTATTTTATCATCCTCGGAGGGGTTGGAGAGTATACCCACTTCCTATCCACAGAATTTGGAGGGCATGTAACAATTAGAGGAAGGCATCTACTTCAAGCAGATGTACCTTCTGTTTCTTGGGACTTCTAATGGATACCCTATCAATATGGTCATGAGACAAAGATTTATGATGGTACTGCACCATCTAGTGTTGTAAACTAAAACAATTCTTAAGAATTTCACATTTTATATTAGCAAAAGTCAGTATCTTAAGAACATGTGATGTATGGAAAACCGGTACATGTCACAGGATCCCTGGTTCGCAGATTGGCTTGATGCAGGTTTTAATTTACTTTCCTCTCTCTTAGATCCACTTCTAATTTTAATAACAACAACAGAATATAACAAAAAAAACGTAATCAAATGTTTATTGCCTATAAATGTTTAAAACACAGAGCGATTGACATGCTGCAAAAATGAGAGTGGCGTCTGATGTCTAGGAATCCCAGAGAGAGTCACTGTGGTTGAAATGTATATGTCGGTACTGTAGTTGGCATAACTATGAGGGTAGTGTGTCTAGTACCAGGGAATAGCCACATACGATAGAAATGCTGCAGATTCTTCAGGTGGATTTAAAATAAATTTCATCCAGATGCAGCAGCATCGACAGCATGTCAAGCTCTGTCACAGAAAAAGTATGGATTTCTTGTGAATTCAGAACTCTTATTGAGGTTAACATTATAGTCATATTGCAGGGATGGCCAACCTGCGGCCCTCCAGCTGTTGGTACTGCTCTGATGGTACTGTAGTTGGTACTCTAGTGGTGGTACTGTAGCTGAAACTGTTAGGCCCCTTTCACACGAGCAAGTTTTCCGCTCGAGTGCAATGCGCGACGTGAACGCATAGCACCCGCACTGAATCCTGACCCATTCATTTCAATGGGTCTGTGTACATGAGCGTTGTTTTTCACGCATCACTTCTGCGTGATAGTTGCTAGGAGATGTTGATTGTAAACCTTCAGTTTTTTATCACGCGTGTGAAAAACGCATCAAAACGCGTTGCACCTGCGTGATAAAAACTGAACAACTGAACGCAATAGCCTGCGAAATCGTTTTCACTGAACGCATCCACAACGCATCTGGAGCTAATCTGGACACTCTTGTGTGAAAGAGGCCTTAAGGGGAAACTGTAGCTGGCACTGCTATGGGTGCACTGTGGTTGGTGTTCTTAAAGAGAATATGTCAGTCTACTACAAACCAGAGTAGTCAGTGTAAGGGGTGCTGCGTCCAATGATGTCATTTTTATCTTCATACTCGTATTCCAGTGCCGTGCTCCTCCAAACCAGCAGTAAAATAAATTGAGTCCTATTTGAGTCCTCTCCATTATAGGAAAAAAAGGTTGGTATAAAGATAAAAATTGCATTTCCGGACTCTGTATCACTTACACTATACATTTACATTCTAGTTTGGGGCTGTTTTGGAGCTGACAGATTCTCTTTAACGAGGTACTGTAGCTATTGCAATATTGTAGCTGGTACTGTTATAGTAGTACTGTATTTGGCACTGTAATGGTGGTACTATAGCTGGCACTGTTATGGTAGTACTGTATTTGGCACTGTTATGGTAGTACTGTATTTTGCACTGTAATGGTGGTACTGTAGCTGGCACTGTAATGGTGGTACTGTATTTGGCACTATAATGGTGGTACTGTAGCTAGCACTGGTATAGTAGTACTATATTTGGCACTATAATGGTGGTACTGTAGCTGGTACTGTTATAGTAGTACTGTATTTGGCACTGTAATGGTGGTACTGTAGCTGGTACTGTTGTAGTAGTACTGTAGCTGGCGCTGTTAAGGGGGAACTGTAGCTGACACTATTATACGTGCACTGGGGCTGGTGTTGTTAAGGGAGATATGATGCTGTGTGCCCCAGCCTTCCCTGCAGCTCTTTTGTTTCTCTACTTTCTGTCGGAGGACAGCAGCTCCTCCAGCTCTTGTATCTCCTGGGATGGTATTGCAGTCCCCTAATATTGAGCCCTTCCTCCCCTGCATAGAAAATAGTCCCTCACATACAGCTCCAGTGACCAAACCTAAAAATAAAACAATGATATGTAGTGTAATTTCATTCTCCGATGTCTAGAGAGAGATATAGATATCTAATTCTATGAATTTACAAATAGGGATGAATGAATGAAAGGTGTCTGGGCCTCTTCACTATGAGATCACTGTCCCTGCACTGAGAGCAGGGAAGCTGCTGAGCATATTACTCATCACTAAGCATATTACTCATCACTGAATGCAGAAGAAGGTGGGCCAGAATTGTGGCCACAGGAGAAACGGGGCATTACCAAAGCAGAAAATAATGTGCATGAAGAAAATAACACTTTTTATGTATGTATTTTTCAATATCACTTCATTTAAAATAATTATTAATTGCATAATAATACTTTTTAAGAGATAACCCATATAGTAAATTGCTCTCTTGTCACCAGTTCTCTGTTGTCTGCAGATAACCGGAAGCTGGATGTAAGGTGCTGTCCCGGTGTAGCCAGGTTCCTCGAACTCCTTTTCCTCCAGCCGTCTATTCTTATACTCAGAGCTTCCCTAGCAATGGCAACTGGAAACAAATTGTATAAGGTTAATAGATTAAATGTATGCAATAAAATATACTATTTATGATAGTATTAATATCGCCAAGGCCACATATTTAAATTATGCATTACAACCAATGTCTGAGCTGTAGTGTAGCATTCTTCATAATTAATGAGGGTCTAAATACACAGAGGTGAACATACAAAGCAGAGAGTGCATGGCCTGGGAGAAAATAAAGCCCTCGTCGTCTGGCTTTTGTTATGCATCTTGTTCTAATTAATTTTGTATATCAATAGCCTACACTTATGAAGAAGCTCAGATTCTTACATACATGCACATTATAAGCTATTGGATATAAACACAAAGGTAGTGTGGATAAACAATTGAAAGGGGCTTTCTGGTGTTATGCAAATAAATCTTAACCCATTCATGTTCATCCTTTTTAAACTAATTAGCTAATGTCATGGCCAAATGCAATTACGGTTTATGGCACTGCACTCTGCTGCAGGGGGTGCCATTAGCAAGATCAGGATGTTACAATGATAGCCTGACCTCGCTAGGAAACCTTGCATTGATGTTGATGACATCACAGGGATTCCTTCTGGCAGAGAGGGTTGGAGTGCACAGAGTTAACACAATTCGTGTCTTTTCTGCATGCCTCTGTATAAAGATCACTGGTAGCAGTCAGTGGCGAATCCATAGCCTAGACTCGGGAGGGGAACTTCCAGACTGTTTTGTGGCAGCGGACAGAAAATAATTTGGTGCTTATAGAACAGATTATTTTATTTAACCTATCGTACAGCTCTAACCTTATTTAAAAGGAGAGGTGGACAGTATATACAGTATGAGGCAGTAGAGAGGTTAGGTGGACAGTATATACTGTATGAGGCAGTGATGAGGTGAGGTGGACAGTATATACTGTATGAGACAGTAGAGAGGAGAAGTGGACAGTATATACTGTATGAGACAGTGGAGAGGTGAGGTGGACAGTATATACTGCATGAGGCAGTGGTGAGGTGGACAGTATATACTGTATGAGGCAGTGGAGAGGTGAGGTGGACAGTATATACTGTATGAGGCAGAGGAGAGGTGTACAGTATATATTGTATGAGGCAGTAGAGAGAAGCGCTCATCTCCATAGCCATCTGTATCGCCGTCTTCAGGACAGTATACAGATGGCTGTGCTGCGGCAGGGGAGGGAGAAGTGTCTCCCTTCCCTGTTCCTCTGATAGGCTGTGGGCCTTGTGCCGGCAGCCTATCAGAAGCCGGTACAGGTGGCGCGATGACATCATCGCGCCGCCTGAGCAGTACAGAGCGGGACACAGGCCGGAAGAGGCCTGCATCGCATCGCATGTAGGTAAGTATAAGTGTTAATTTTTTTATTATTTTTTGGACAATTTTACTGGCACATGGAAGGGGGGGTGCGCAAAATGGGGGAGAGAGTGGCACTTATCACTGGCACATGGAAGGGGGGCGGGGTTGCAGAGAGGAGGCTGGCACATGATGGGGGGGAGTGTGGCACTTATCACTGGCACATAAGGTGGGGAGAGAGGAGACTGGCACATGATGGGGGGGGGGAGTGGCACTTATCACTGGCACATGGAAGGGCGGGGTTGCAGAGAGGAGGCTGGCACATGATGGGGGTGGTACTTATCACTGGCAAATGGGGGAGAGGAGAGAATGGCACATGATGGGGGGAGAGTGGCACTTATTACTGGCACATGAGTGGTGGGGAGGAGACTGGCACATGAGTGGGGTGGGGACTGGCACATGATGGGGGGGAGAAAGGAGAGAGACACTTGTTACTGGCACATGATGGGGGAATAGGAGACTGGCGTTTGTTACTAGCACATGAGGGGGGAAAGGGGAGAGTGGCACTTGTTACTGGAACATGATGGAGGGGAGCGGAAGAGGCACTTTTCACTTGCATATTATTGTGGGGCACTATGGGAACATCTACTGAGGCCACAAAGAAGGGGTATTTTATATGGGGGGCTCTGTGTGGTACTAGTATTATCAGGGGTATTATCTGTTTCTGCAGTATAATATTGGGGACCAGAGTGGCACAGAATTGGGGGTAGTAGGATAAATTGTCCAGAAGATAGGAGGATGATGGAAAAGTAGTAAACTGGGTTTTTCTTTTGTTGTCAAACTGCAAAGATGAAAACTGGTGGTCTGGTCTGAAGATCTGAAAGGAGAAGATGAGGAAAGAAAACATCTACATCAAAGGAGACGTCACTGGATGTAAGAGGTAAGTGGGGCTGTATTTTTGTAGTGATCAGAGCAGGGGGCGTATCGATTGCGGAAGTGCCCCTCCCAAGACCAGGCTCTGGATCCGCCACTGGGCAGTGGAGAGGTGAGGTGGACAGTATATACTGCATGAGGCAGTGGAGAGGTGGGGTGGACAGTATATACTGTATGAGGCAGTGGAGAGGTGGGGTGGACAGTATATACTGTATGAGGCAGTGGATAGGTGGGGTAGACAGTATATACTGTATGAGGCAGTGGTGAGGTGGACAGTATATACTGTATGAGGCAGTGGAGAGGTGGGGTGGACAGTATATACTGTATGAGGCAGTAGAGAGTTGAGGTAGACAGTATATACTGTATGAGGCAGTGGAGAGGTGGGGTGGACAGTAAATACTGTATGAGGCAGTGGAGAGGTGGGGTGGACAGTATATACTGTATGAGGCAGAGGTGATGTGGACAGTATAAATTGTATGAGGCTGTGGAGAGGTGGGGTGGACAGTATATAGTGTATGAGACAGTGGAGAGGTGGGTGGACAGTATATACTGTATGAGGCAGTGGAGAGGTGAGGTGAACAGTATATACTGTATGAGGCAGTGGTGAGGTGGACAGTATATGCTTTATGAGGCAGTGGAAAGGTGAGGTGGACAGTATATACTGCATGAGGCAGTGGATAGGTGTGGTAGACAGTATATACTGTATGATGCAATGGATAGGTGAGGTGGAGAGTATATACTGTATGAGGCCATGTACAGATGGGGTGGACAGTATATACTGTATGAGGCAGTGGAGAGGTGAGGTGAACAGTATATACTGTATAAGGCAGTGGAGAGTTGGGGTGTACAGTATATACAGTATGAGGCAGTGGAGAGGTGGGGTGGACAGTATATACTGTTTGAGGCAGTGGAGAGGAGAGGTGGACAGTATATACTGTATGAGGCAGTGGAGAGGTTAGGTGGACAGTATATACTGTATGAGGCAGAGGAGAGGTGGACATTATATAGTGTATGAGGCAGTGAAGAGGTGAGGTGGACAGTATATATTGTCGGATCCTGTGGAGAAGTGGGGTGGACAGTATATACTGTATGAGGCAGTGGAGAGGTGAGGTGGACAGTATATACTGTATAAGGCAGTGGTGAGGTGAGGTGGATAGTATATGCTTTATGAGGCAGTGGAGAGGTGAGGTGGACAGTATATACTGCATGAGGCAGTGGAGAGGTGAGGTGGACAGTATATACTGTATGAGGCAGTGGAGAGGTGAGGTGGACAGTATATACTGTATGAGGCAGTGGAGAGATGGGGTGGACAGTATATACTGTATGAGGCAGTGGAGAGGTGAGGTGGACAGTATATATTCTATGAGGCTGTGGAGAAGTGGGGTGGACAGTATATAGTGTATAAGGCAGTGGAGAGGTGGGGTGGACAGTATATTCTGTATGAGGCAGTGGAGAGGTGAGATAGACAGTATATACTGTATGAGGCAGTGGTGAGGTAAGGTGGACAGTATATGCTTTATGAGGCAGTGGAGAGGTGAGGTGGACAGTATATACTGCATGAGGCAGTGGATAGGTCGGGTAGACAGTATATACTGTATGATGGAGTTGAGAGGTGAGGTGGACAGTATATACTGTATGAGGCAGCGGAGAGATGGGGTGGACAGTATATACTCTATGAGGCAGGGGAGAGGTGGGGTGGACAGTGTATACTGTTTGAGGCAGTGGAGAGGAGAGGTGGACAGTATATACTGTATGAGGCAGTGGAGAGGTTAGGTGGACAGTATATAGTGTATGAGGCAGTGAGGAGGCGAGGTGGACAGTATATATTGTATGAGGCTGTGGAGAAGTGAGGTGGACAGTATATAGTGTATAAGGCAGTGGAGAGGTGGGGTGGACAGTATATACTGTATAAGGTAGTGGAGAGGTGAGGTGGACAGTATATGCTTTATGAGGCAGTGGAGAGGTGAGGTGGACAGTATATACTGCATGAGACAGTGGATAGGTCGGGTAGACAGTATATACTGTATGATGCAATGGAGAGGTGAGGTGGACAGTATATACTGTATGAGGCAGTGGAGAGATGGGGTGGACAGTATATACTGTATGAGGCAGTGGAGAGGTGAGGTTGACAGTATATACTGTATGAGGCAGTGGAGAGAAGATGTGGACAGTATATACTGTATGAGGCAGTGGAGAGGTGAGGAAGACAGTATATATTGTATGAGGCTGTGGAGAAGATGGGTGGACAGTATATAGTGTATAAGCCAGTGGAGAGGTGGGGTGGACAGTATATACTGTATGAGGCAGTGGTGAGGTGAGGTGGACAGTATATGCTTTATGAGGTTGTGGAGAGGTGAGGTGGACAGTATATACTGCATGAGGCAGTGGATAGGTCGGGTAGACAGTATATACTGTATGATGCAATGGAGAGGTGAGGTGGACAGTATATACTGTGTGAGGCAGTGGAGAGATGGGGTGGACAGTATATACTGTATGAGGCAGTGGAGAGGTGAGGTTGACAGTATATACGGTATGAGGCAGCGGAGAGGTGGTGTGGACAGTATATACTGTATGAGGCAGTGGAGAGAAGATGTGGACAGTATATACTGTATGAGGCAGTGGAGAGGTGAGGAGGACAGTATATATTGTATGAGGCTGTGGAGAAGTGGGGTGGACAGTATATAGTGTATAAGCCAGTGGAGAGGTGGGGTGGACAGTATATTCTGTATGAGGCAGTGGAGAGGTGAGGTGGACAGTATATACTGTATGAGGCAGTGGTGAGGTGAGGTGGACAGTATATGCTTTATGAGGCAGTGGAGAGGTGAGGTGGACTGTATATACTGCATGAGGCAGTGGATAGGTCAGGGAGACAGTATATACTGTATGATGCAATGGAGAGGTGAGGTGGACAGTATATACTGTATGAGGCAGTGGAGAGGTGAGGTGCACAGTATATACTGTATGAGGCAGTGGATAGGTGGGGTAGACAGCATATACTGTATGAGGCAGTGGAGAGGTGAGTTGGACAGTATATACTGTATGAGGCAGTGGAGAGGTGGGGTGGACAGTATATACTGTATGAGGCAGTGTAGAGAGGGGGTGGACGGTATATACTGTATGAGGCAGTGGAGAGGTGAGGTAGACAGTATATATTGTATAAGGCAGTGGAGAGATGGGGTGGACAGTATATACTGTAAGAGGCAGTGGAGAGGAGAGGTGGACATTATATACTGTATGAGGCAGTGGAAAGGTGGGGTGCACAGTATGTACTGTATGATTCAATGGAGAGGTGAGGTGGACATTATATACTGTATGAGGCAGTGGAGAGATGAGGTGGACAGTATTTACTGTATGAGGCAGTGGAGACGTGAGGTTGACAGTATATACTGTATGAGGCAGTGGAGAGGTGGTGTGGACAGTATATACTGTATGAGGCAGTGGAGAGAAGATGTGGACAGTATATAATGTATGAGGCTGTGGAGAGGTGAGGAGGACAGTATATATTGTATGAGGCTGTGGAGAAGTGGGGTGGACAGTATATAGTGTATAAGCCAGTGGAGAGGTGGGGTGGACAGTATATTCTGTATGAGGCAGTGGAGAGGTGAGGTGGACAGTATATACTGTATGAGGCAGTGGTGAGGTGAGGTGGACAGTATATGCTTTATGAGGCAGTGGAGAGGTGAGGTAGACTGTATATACTGCATGAGGCAGTGGATAGGTCGGGTAGACAGTATATACTGTATGATGCAATGGAGAGGTGAGGTGGACAGTATATACTGTATGAGGCAGTGGAGAGATGGGGTGGACAGTATATACTGTATGAGGCAGTGGAGAGGTGAGGTTGACAGTATATACAGTATGAGGCAGTGGAGAGGTGGTATGGACAGTATATACTGTATGAGGCAGTGGAGAGAAGATGTGGACAGTATATACTGTATGAGGCAGTGGAGAGGAGAGGAGGACAGTATATATTGTATGAGGCTGTGGAGAAGTGGGGTGGACAGTATATAGTGTATAAGGCTGTGGAGAGGTGGGGTGGACAGTATATTCTGTATGAGGCAGTGGAGAGGTGAGGTGGACTGTATATACTGCATGAGGCAGTGGATAGGTCGGGTAGACAGTATATACTGTATGATGCAATGGAGAGGTGAGGTGGACAGTATATACTGTATGAGGCAGTGGAGAGGTGAGGTGCACAGTATATACTGTTTGAGGCAGTGGAGAGGTGGGGTGGACAATATATACTGTATGAGGCAGTGTAGAGATGGGGTGGACGGTATATAATGTATAAGGCAGTAGAGAGGTGAGGTGGACAGTATATATTGTAAAAGGCAGTGGAGAGATGGGGTGGACAGTATATACTGTATGAGGCAGTGGAGAAGAGAGGTGGACAGTATATACTGTATGAGGCAGTGAAGAGGTGAGGTAGACAGTATATACTGTATGAGGCAGTGGAAAGGTGGGGTGCACAGTATGTACTGTATGATTCATTGGAGAGGTGAGGTGGACATTATATACTGTATGAGGCAGTGGAGAGATGAGGTGGACAGTATATACTGTATGAGGCAGTGGAGAGGTGAGGTGGACAGTATATACTGTATGAGGCAGTGGAGAGATGAGGTGGACAGTATATACTTTACGAGGCAGTGGAGAGGTGGGGTGTACAGTATATACTGTATAAGGGAGAGGAGAGGTGGACAGTATATAGTGTATAAGCCAGTGGAGAGGTGGGGTGGACATTATATTCTGTATGAGGCAGTGGAGAGGTGAGGTGGACAGTATATACTGTATGAGGCAGTGGTGAGGTGAGGTGGACAGTATATGCTTTATGAGGCAGTGGAGAGGTGAGGTGGACTGTATATACTGCATGAGGCAGTGGATAGGTCGGGTAGACAGTATATACTGTATGAGGCAGTGTAGAGAGGGGGTGGACGGTATATACTGTATGAGGGAGTGGAGAGGTGAAGTGGACAGTATATATTGTATAAGGCAGTGGAGAGATGGGGTGGACAGTATATACTGTAAGAGGCAGTGGAGAGGAGAGGTGGACATTATATACTGTATGAGGCAGTGGAAAGGTGGGGTGCACAGTATGTACTGTATGATTCAATGGAGAGGTGAGGTGGACATTATATACTGTATGAGGCAGTGGAGAGATCAGGTGGACAGTATTTACTGTTTGAGGCAGTGGAGACGTGAGGTTGACAGTATATACTGTATGAGGCAGTGGAGAGGTGGTGTGGACAGTATATACTGTATGAGGCAGTGGAGAGGTGAGGTGGACAGTATATATTGTATGAGGCTGTGGAGAAGTGGGGTGGACAGTAGATAGTATATAAGCCAGTGGAGAGGTGGGGTGGACAGTATATTCTGTATGAGGCAGTGGAGAGGTGAGGTGGACAGTATATACTGTATGAGGCAGTGGTGAGGTGAGGTGGACAGTATATGCTTTATGAGGCAGTGGAGAGGTGAGGTAGACTGTATATACTGCATGAGGCAGTGAATAGGTCGGGTAGACAGTATATACTGTATGATGCAATGGAGAGGTGAGGTGGACGGTATATACTGCCACTGCCTCATACAGTATATACTGTTCACCTCACCTCTCCATTGTATCATACAGTATATACTGTCTACCCGACCTATCCACTGCCTCATGCAGTATGCAGTTCACCTCTTCCACTGCCTCATAAGCATATACTGTCCACTCACTCACCACTGCCTCATACAGTATATACTGTCCACCTCACCTCTCCACTGCCTCATACAGAATATACTGTCCACCCCACCTCTCCACAGCCTTATACACTATATACTGTCCACCCCACTTCTCCACAGCCTCATATGAGGCAGTGGAGAGATGGGGTGGACAGTATATACTGTATGAGGCAGTGGAGAGGTGAGGTTGACAGTATATACTGTATGAGGCAGTGGAGAGGTGGTGTGGACAGTATATACTGTATGAGGCAGTGGAGAGAAGATGTGGACAGTATATACTGTATGAGGCAGTGGAGAGGTGAGGAGGACAGTATATATTGTATGAGGCTGTGGAGAAGTGGGGTGGACAGTATATAGTGTATAAGCCAGTGGAGAGGTGGGGTGGACAGTATATTCTGTATGAGGCAGTGGAGAGGTGAGGTGGACAGTATATACTGTATGAGGCAGTGGTGAGGTGAGGTGGACAGTATATGCTTTATGAGGCAGTGGAGAGGTGAGGTGGACTGTATATACTGCATGAGGCAGTGGATAGGTCGGGTAGACAATATATACTGTATGATGCAATGGAGAGGTGAGGTGGACAGTATATACTGTATGAGGCAGTGGAGAGGTGAGGTGCACAGTATATACTGTATGAGGCAGTGGATAGGTGGGGTAGACAGCATATACTGTATGAGGCAGTGGAGAGGTGAGGTGGACAGTATATACTGTATGAGGCAGTGGAGAGGTGGGGTGGACAGTATATACTGTATGAGGCAGTGTAGAGAGGGGGTGGACGGTATATACTGTATGAGGCAGTGGAGAGGTGAGGTGGACAGTATATATTGTATAAGGCAGTGGAGAGATGGGGTGGACAGTATATACTGTAAGAGGCAGTGGAGAGGAGAGGTGGATATTATATACTGTATGAGGCAGTGGAAAGGTGGGGTGCACAGTATGTACTGTATGATTCAATGGAGAGGTGAGGTGGACATTATATACTGTATGAGGCAGTGGAGAGATGAGGTGGACAGTATTTACTGTATGAGGCAGTGGAGACGTGAGGTTGACAGTATATACTGTATGAGGCAGTGGAGAGGTGGTGTGGACAGTATATACTGTATGAGGCAGTGGAGAGAAGATGTGGACAGTATATACTGTATGAGGCAGTGGAGAGGTGAGGAGGACAGTATATATTGTATGAGGCTGTGGAGAAGTGGGGTGGACAGTATATAGTGTATAAGCCAGTGGAGAGGTGGGGTGGACAGTATATTCTGTATGAGGCAGTGGAGAGGTGAGGTGGACAGTATATACTGTATGAGGCAGTGGTGAGGTGAGGTGGACAGTATATGCTTTATGAGGCAGTGGAGAGGTGAGGTAGACTGTATATACTGCATGAGGCAGTGGATAGGTCGGGTAGACAGTATATACTGTATGATGCAATGGAGAGGTGAGGTGGACAGTATATACTGTATGAGGCAGTGGAGAGATGGGGTGGACAGTATATACTGTATGAGGCAGTGGAGAGGTGAGGTTGACAGTATATACAGTATGAGGCAGTGGAGAGGTGGTGTGGACAGTATATACTGTATGAGGCAGTGGAGAGAAGATGTGGACAGTATATACTGTATGAGGCAGTGGAGAGGTGAGGAGGACAGTATATATTGCATGAGGCTGTGGAGAAGTGGGGTGGACAGTATATAGTGTATAAGGCTGTGGAGAGGTGGGGTGGACAGTATATTCTGTATGAGGCAGTGGAGAGGTGAGGTGGACAGTATATACTGTATGAGGCAGTGGTGAGGTGAGGTGGACAGTAAATGCTTTATGAGGCAGTGGAGAGGTGAGGTGGACTGTATATACTGCATGAGGCAGTGGATAGGTCGGGTAGACAGTATATACTGTATGATGCAATGGAGAGGTGAGGTGGACAGTATATACTGTATGAGGCAGTGGAGAGGTGAGGTGCACAGTATATACTGTTTGAGGCAGTGGAGAGGTGGGGTGGACAATATATACTGTATGAGGCAGTGTAGAGATGGGGTGGACGGTATATAATGTATAAGGCAGTAGAGAGGTGAGGTGGACAGTATATATTGTATAAGGCAGTGGAGAGATGGGGTGGACAGTATATACTGTATGAGGCAGTGGAGAAGAGAGGGGGACAGTATATACTGTATGAGGCAGTGAAGAGGTGAGGTAGACAGTATATACTGTATGAGGCAGTGGAAAGGTGGGGTGCACAGTATGTACTGTATGATTCATTGGAGAGGTGAGGTGGACATTATATACTGTATGAGGCAGTGGAGAGATGAGGTGGACAGTATATACTGTATGAGGCAGTGGAGAGGTGAGGTGGACAGTATATACTGTATGAGGCAGTGGAGAGATTAGGTGGACAGTATATACTTTACGAGGCAGTGGAGAGGTGGGGTGTACAGTATATACTGTATAAGGGAGAGGAGAGGTGGACAGTATATAGTGTATAAGCCAGTGGAGAGGTGGGGTGGACATTATATTCTGTATGAGGCAGTGGAGAGGTGAGGTGGACAGTATATACTGTATGAGGCAGTGGTGAGGTGAGGTGGACAGTATATGCTTTATGAGGCAGTGGAGAGGTGAGGTGGACTGTATATACTGCATGAGGCAGTGGATAGGTCGGGTAGACAGTATATACTGTATGATGCAATGGAGATGTGAGGTGCACAGTATATACTGTATGAGGCAGTGGATAGGTGGGGTAGACAGCATATACTGTATGAGTCAGTGGAGAGGTGAGGTGGACAGTATATACTGTATGAGGCAGTGGAGAGGTGGGGTGGACAGTATATACTGTATGAGGCAGTGTAGAGAGGGGGTGGACGGTATATACTGTATGAGGGAGTGGAGAGGTGAAGTGGACAGTATATATTGTATAAGGCAGTGGAGAGATGGGGTGGACAGTATATACTGTAAGAGGCAGTGGAGAGGAGAGTTGGACATTATATACTGTATGAGGCAGTGGAAAGGTGGGGTGCACAGTATGTACTGTATGATTCAATGGAGAGGTGAGGTGGACATTATATACTGTATGAGGCAGTGGAGAGATCAGGTGGACAGTATTTACTGTTTGAGGCAGTGGAGACGTGAGGTTGACAGTATATACTGTATGAGGCAGTGGAGAGGTGGTGTGGACAGTATATACTGTATGAGGCAGTGGAGAGAAGATGTGGACAGTATATACTGTATGAGGCAGTGGAGAGGTGAGGAGGACAGTATATATTGTATGAGGCTGTGGAGAAGTGGGGTGGACAGTATATAGTATATAAGCCAGTGGAGAGGTGGGGTGGACAGTATATTCTGTATGAGGCAGTGGAGAGGTGAGGTGGACAGTATATACTGTATGAGGCAGTGGTGAGGTGAGGTGGACAGTATATGCTTTATGAGGCAGTGGAGAGGTGAGGTAGACTGTATATACTGCATGAGGCAGGGGATAGGTCGGGAAGACAGTATATACTGTATGATGCAATGGAGAGGTGAGGTGGACGGTATATACTGCCACTGCCTCATACAGTATATACTGTCCAGCTCACCTCTCCATTGCATCATACAGTATATACTGTCTACCCGACCTATCTACTGCCTTATACAGTATATACAGTCCACTCACCTCTCCACTGCCTCATAGCATATACTGTCCACCTCACTCACTGCCTCATACAGTATATACTGTCCACTCACTTCCACTGCCTCATACAGAATATACTGTTCACCCACCTTCCACAGCCTTATACACTATATACTGTCCACCCCACTTCTCCACAGCCTCATATGAGGCAGTGGAGAGATGGGTTGGACAGTATATACTGTATGAGGCAGTGGAGAGGTGAGGTTGACAGTATATACTGTATGAGGCAGTGGAGAGGTGGTGTGGACAATATACTGTATGAGGCAGTGGAGAGAAGATGTGGACAGTATATATTGTATGAGGCTGTGGAGAAGT
This sequence comes from Bufotes viridis, assembly GCA_033119425.1. Taxonomy (NCBI): domain Eukaryota; kingdom Metazoa; phylum Chordata; class Amphibia; order Anura; family Bufonidae; genus Bufotes; species Bufotes viridis. The sequence goes on from CM065592.1 coordinate 333,183,879, forward strand.
GGGGTGGACAGTATATGGTGTATAAGGCTGTGGAGAGGTGGGGTGGACAGTATATTCTGTATGAGGCAGTGGAGAGGTGAGGTGGACAGTATATACTGTATGAGGCAGTGGTGAGGTGAGGTGGACAGTATATGCTTTATGAGGCAGTGGAGAGGTGAGGTGGACTGTATATACTGCATGATGCAGTGGATAGGTCGGGTAGACAGTATATACTGTATGATGCAATGGAGAGGTGAGGTGGACAGTATATACTGTATGAGGCAGTGGAGAGGTGAGGTGCACAGTATATACTGTTTGAGGCAGTGGAGAGGTGGGGTGGACAATATATACTGTATGAGGCAGTGTAGAGATGGGGTGGACGGTATATAATGTATAAGGCAGTAGAGAGGTGAGGTGGACAGTATATATTGTATAAGGCAGTGGAGAGATGGGGTGGACAGTATATACTGTATGAGGCAGTGGAGAAGAGAGGTGGACAGTATATACTGTATGAGGCAGTGAAGAGGTGAGGTACACAGTATATACTGTATGAGGCAGTGGAAAGGTGGGGTGCACAGTATGTACTGTATGATTCATTGGAGAGGTGAGGTGGACATTATATACTGTATGAGGCAGTGGAGAGATGAGGTGGACAGTATATACTGTATGAGGCAGTGGAGAGGTGAGGTGGACAGTATATACTGTATGAGGCAGTGGAGAGATGAGTTGGACAGTATATACTTTACGAGTCAGTGGAGAGGTGGTGTGTACAGTATATACTGTATAAGGGAGAGGAGAGGTGGACAGTATATACTGTATGAGGCAGTGGAGAGAAGAGGTGGACAGTATATACTGTATGAGGCAGTGGAGAGAAGAGGTGGACAGTATATACAATCCCCATTGTGCCCCCTTCATAGTAATAATCCCCATTGTGCCCCCTTCACAGTAATGATGCCTTTTGTCCCCCCTTAATAGTAATAATGCCCATCATCCCCTCTTAGTAGTAATAATGCCTATTGTGCTCCCTTCACAGTAATTATGTCCTCTGTGCCCCCTCCATAGTAGAAATCCCTATTGTGCCCCCTTAATAATAGTAATGCCCTCTGTGCTAGTAATGCCCATTGTGCCTCCTTCACAGTAATAATGCCCATTGTGCCCCCTCCATAGTAGAAAAGCCCATTGTGCCCCCTTCACATTAACAATGCCCATTGTGCCCCCTCCAGAGTATAAATGCTCATTGTGCCCCCTTCATAGTAGAAATGCCCATTGTACCCCCTTCACATTAGCAATGCCCATTGTGCCCCCTCCAGAGTATAAATGCCCATTGTGCCCCCTACAGAGTAGAAATGCCCATTGTGCCCCCTCCAAAGTAAAAATGCCCATTATGCCCCCTCTGTGTTAAAAAACAAAACACAGTAACTACTCACCTTGTCCCGTTCTTGAAGCTCACAGTCCTCTCTCCCCTGCAGGCACAGATCGCTCTGCAGCACTGTGTGGGCAGAACTTATGCAGATTCCCGGTCTGCAGGCTCCGCCCACACAGGCCGGCAGCGCGATCCATGTCTGCAGGCTGAATGGTCTTCCTGCTCTACTATTCAGAGCGCCGCCGGCTTGAAGGAGGGAAGGAGCGTGGGGACCTGAGTGGTGAGCAGTCGGACGGTTGCATAGTGGACCGATGTCTGCATGTACTAATTTATCACGTATATTCCAAGGTCTCCTATAGGAAAACAATGGTGGAAGTGAAAATTCCAGGATATTATGGAAAAAATACCCAGCATATACAAATGCTTTTGAATTATCGATGATATTTGTCCACTCCCTCTACAAAAAGTGGAAACAAAAGGAATCCATTTCTGAATAGGGCATGTATTAGTCATTGTGGAGGGTTTGCAATGATATGGTACGGATATTCTCGAGCGCAAAATCTGGCGCTCATTTCATCCGAACGTTGTTGGCATTATGATTCATGATCAACAATCCGTTCTACCCTTAGCATTTGGCTTAAAGGTTGGGATTCCTCCTGTGCTGGCAATGTGAGATGTGCCCTATCGACAGCACGCCACTGTACAGCACTCCCAACTAAGAGTGCCTGATCTGTTTGACACCATATAACAGAATTTTGTCCTCCTGATGAACCCTTGTTTGATCACAAGGGAGAAACGCGTTGAGGCTTTTCAGTACCTCATTTGAGGTTTTGAGTATTTTTTTCTGTAATACACACGGGCTTATTGAGCCTTGGGCTGTCATCATATATGCCGAATGGCACCCTAGATGGTATATCACCACAGGGGTGATTTTATGTGATAAATCTGGTGTCTCAGTGTCACAGTAGGAACCATATGAGACTGATGTATTTCAGTCCAACCTTGAATACTGGTGACTGAATATGTGAATTTGCACCGGGTTCTGCTAACCTGGTATTGCCACTTGCGTCCTGTATGTAGCCTGAGTGGTCCTGGTAGGGACTAATAGGGATATATAGACGAGGTACGAGGACAGGGAGTCCCCACCATCAGGGGAGATCCCTTGGCTGAGGTTTAGCTGAGGGCTTAACCAGGGAGAGACATCCATGTCCCCTATACAGCATTACACCCACGTATCATCTACTATTGGTACAAACACCCATTTATAGGTCATATCGGACGCAGGTGCCAAGGATCAGTGGAGTGCAGAGAGTGTTCCCCTGTCATTCCAATAAAAGGGGTATTGGCCCCATATTTTATTAATAATATTAAAGGTTATGTTTTAAGGGGATTAACTTTGTTGGAATTATAATTTTTGATTATCCCCCAAATTTTGTATAAATACTGGTTGGAGTTGGCATTGGAAAAAGATGAAGAATCCAAAGCTTGTTTTACGCTCAAGATTGCCCGTTCATAATTAACCGACGTATACAGAGATACAATGTCAAACAAAACCCATATGGCGCTATCAGGAATAGAAATATCTCTAATTTCAAAAGAAAATCAGCAGTGTCCCTGATATAAAATCTAGTATTCACCGCGAATTGTCTCAAAACTAGGTCCAATACAATTGCCGAGGGATTTAAATTGAAATCAGTCCCTGTTCAGGTCTATAGAAAGTAGCCTCAGATCCCAGGTTTACAATAAAAAAACTTTGATTGATCATGCTTTTTCTATTGACCTTATTGATAGGGACATGCACACTTTTTGGTTACCAAAACATCCAATGACTCCTGTATTTTACTGTCTCCCTAAGATTCACAAGAATCTGGAGCATCCACCAGGCCGTCCAATCGTTGCAGGGACTGATTCCATTTTAAGTCCTGTGGCGATTGTATTGGAACCAATTTTGAAACAATTCGAGGTGAATACTAGATCTTATATCAGGGACACCGCTGATTTTCTTTAGAAGAATAGAGATATTTCTATTCCTGATAGCGCCATGTTGGTTTTGTTTGACATTGTATCTCTGTATACGTTGGTCAATCATAAACGGGGAGTGTAAAACAAGCTTTGGATTCTTCATCTTTTTCCATTGCCTGTAGAGAATTTATTGTTGCTTTACTTGAAATTATTTTGACTTGTAATTATTCTCTGTTTAGCGACAACTTTTGGGTCCAGGTACGGGGAACCGTGATGGGCTCAAACGTCGCGCCAACTTATGTTTTTATGGTCCGGATGGAGGAGACTGTCATATATGTGTCCCGACACTTCTTGTTTGTTTTGGGGTGGTAGAGATACATAGGCGACATTTTCCTCATCTGGACTGGTACGTGAAGTCAGCTTCAAGAATTCTTTGCATTTCCACATTATCAGAGTTGCCATCCGAAATCCCTCATCCAATCCCTACCTTTTAGCCAAATGCTAAGTGAAGAACGGATTGTTGACGATGAATCAAAATGCCAACAACGTTTGGATAAAATGAGCGCCAGATTTTGCGCTCGTGAATATCCGTACCATCTCATTGCAGTTCATCGCCACAAAGCAATTTCTTGTGGCAAATCGTCCACAATGAATAATACATGCCCTATTCAGAAGTGGATTTGTTTTGTTTCCACTTTTTGTAGAGGGAGTGGACAAATATAATCGATAATTTGAAAGCATTGGCATATGCTGGGTAATTTTTTCCATAATAGCCCGGAATTTTCACTTCCACCATTATTTTCCTATAGACAAGCTCAGAATATACGTGATAAATTAGGACATGCAGACATTGGTCCACTATGCCACCGTCCGACAGCTGTTATTAATAAGAAAGGTTGCTACCTTAGTTTAAGCTGTGAGAACTGCACCCAGATGTTGAAGGAAGATACATTTCTTCATCCAGGTAATCAGAAGAAATATTTCATCAAACATTTTCTAACTTGCAGATCAGAATATGTGATTTATGTTTTGATCTGCACTTGCAATTTAATTTATGGCCTTGCAATTTAATTGAGATTATGTTATGTTATTATGAATATTCATAAATCTACTATACGTAAAGAGAGGATAGACCTTCCAGTAGCTAGACATTTCAAAGAAGCAGGACACTGGGTCCACCAACTTAGATTCTGTGCCTTGGATCATGTCCCCCCTATGCGTCGGGGTGGTGATAAAGAATTAAATTTAAAAAGACGCGAAGGAGAATAGATTAGCAGGTTGGAGGCTCTGAACCCTACAGGTCTCCATATTGATGAATTAATAAAAACATTTATATAAACGTCAATGGTCCTTTATACTGTCATACTAACTTCAACAGTTTAGATAGGTGGTTTTATAATTATGATTGATTTAAATTTTTATTTTTCTGCTTTCTTTAGACACAACTTCACATCTGATTGATGCACTTCCCATTGACTGGATAATGTGAACTTGCCTCTGTCCTGTTGTGGAGGATCCGTTTTTTTTTTAGTGTTTTTTATTGTTGTGGAGATGATTACTTATATTTTTGTCTTGCCGGATCCGGAAATCCGTATGCAAACGGATAGCATATGTTTGGATGCGGATCCGTCTAACAAATGCATTGCAATACCGAATCCGTCTCTCCGGTGTCATCCGGAAAACCTGGAACACTTGAGAGAATGACAAGGGGGAGAGAATGACAAGAGGAACAAAGAGAATGACAGGAGGGGGAGAGAATGACATGGGGGTGGAAGGGAGAATGACAAGAGTGGGGATCATCAGCATCTGATCGGCTGGGGTCCGACACCCGGGACCCCCGCCGATCAGCTGTTTAAGAAGGCAGTGGCGCTGGCAGTAGTGCCTCGGCCTTCTCGCTGTTTACCGCATACGCAGTGACGTCACGACTAGTATCACTGGCCTTGGCAGGGTTAAGCTCTGTTCACTTAAATGACGCTTAGCCCCGCCCAGGCCAGTGATATTAGTCGACTCGTGACGTCACTGCGCCTGCGGTAAACAGCGAGAAGTCTGAGGCGCTACGGGTGTCAGACCCCCGCCGATCAGATGCTGATGATCTATCCAGAGGATAGATCATCAGTTTAAAAAAACTGCAGAACCCCTTTAATATGGCAGATCATATGGGTGGGGCATTGTGATGTCACATGGGGGGGGGGCAAACTTTTCCTTTGCCTAGGGCGGCAGGAGGAGCTGAGCAGATATATAGTTCTGTGGAAAAAGTTGTAATGTATACATTTAAATCTCTGCTCTTTCTGACCTTAAGGCGGCCGGTTTGTTTTTTAACAGGAATTGATAGCATTTTCTGGCCCCTATGTATAACTTAACTCAGAAAAAGCAAATAATTAAATGTATATATCTGCTCAGTTCCTCTTGCTCTATAACACAGTACCTACAAATTACATGTATTTCATGGTGACAAGTTCCCTTTAAAGAGCTCTGGGTGAGGCATACCACTTATTATGACCCCGAAACAACAGTCTGTGGATGGATACCTGGCTTAGGTTTTCCCCGTCACATCCTTAAAGCTTGTAAAAAAGCGGGATCTTGACATAGGGGCCACTTAATATGGTGGATTTGGTGATCTCTGTAATGGAGACACCCCTTTGCTCGGTTTTCCTTCCTTTGAGGGATATCTGGCTTTCATTGTGTTGTAGACCCATAACTGGGGCTCCACATTTATTTTGCATATTCCTGTTTCCCAGGGAGCTTTGCACTTTGGATTGCTGTGTTGAGACTCTTAAATGAGGCTCCGCTGTGTTTTTTGTAGCTGGTCTCCCTGAGATCAGCTATTGTTGTGTTTCAGTAGTCTCCGAGGCATTGCTCCCAGTTAGCCATAATCCTACTCCGCACTGATGAGGGGCAACACCCCGAAAAAGCTGTCTGTGGATGGATACCTGGCTTAGGTTTTCCCCGTCACATCCTTAAAGCTTCTAAAAAAGCGGGATCTTGACATAGGGGCCACTTAATATGGTGGATTTGGTGATCTCTGTAATGGAGACACCCCTTTGCTCGTTTTTTTTCTCCTTTGAGGGATATCTGGCTTTCATTGTGTTGTAGACCCATAACTGGGGCTCCACATTTATTTTGCATATTACTGTTTCCCAGGGAGCTTTGCACTTCGGATTGCTGTGTTGAGACTCTTAAATGAGGCTCCGCTGTGTTTTTTGTAGCTGGTCTCCCTGAGATCAGCTATTGGTGTGTTTGAGTAGTCTCCGAGGCATTGCTCCCGGTTAGCCAGAATCCTACTCCGCACTGATGAGGGGCAACACCCCGAAACAGCTGTCTGTGGATGGATACCTGGCTTAGGTTTTCCCCGTCACATCCTTAAAGCTTGTAAAAAAGCGGGATCTTGACATAGGGGCCACTTAATATGGTGGATTTGGTGATCTCTGTAATGGAGACACCCCTTTGTTCGGTTTTCCTTCCTTTGAGGGATATCTGGCTTTCATTGTGTTGTAGACCCATAACTGGGGCTCCACATTTATTTTGCATACACTTATTATGAGCTGCCCCAGCCTCTGTGTTTCTCTCACTGTAATTTACTCCTTCCCCCTTACCCTCTCCATAAATTTCGAACAGCAGCTGTAATCTGATCCTTCAGTGACAGTTCATATTAGTCTCTCAAAACATATTCAGCAAAGAATTCAGAATAAATCTTAGTGAACATTTAATGGAGTTGTCAGAGATAATTCCAAACCTTGGACAACCCCTAGGTTGTCAACCAACAGCATGAAGTGGACTGAACCAGCTCCACAGAGAATCGTGCTTGAGAAAGTGGTGATTATAACTTTATTATAAGGTATTGGAGGGGTTGTCCAATATTTGTATTTATCTCAGACAACCCCTTGCACGTGCAGCGGGGCGTCATGGCCGGCAGGTCCCTGCTGCTTCAAATAGCAGAGAGCTGCCGCTAAGGCTCATATATGAACTTCAAAATCATTACAAAAATGTAAAAAAAAAACTTTTAAAAATATATAAAATTTAAATAACCACCTTTTCCGTATAATAAAAAAATACCTAAATAACAAAAAAATATAATCATTAAGGGTATCATCACGACTGAAAGCGCCCGTACTGTTAAAATATTTTTCCAATATGGTGACAGGTGCAACAGAGAAAAAGGTAAAAATGGCCAATATTACATTTATTCATTGCTTCTCTTACCCAAAAAATGTAATAAAATGTGATCAAAACGTCACACGCACTCTAAAATTTTATCAATAAAAACTACAGATTATCCTGCAAAAATGAGCCACCACACAGCTCAGTAGATATAACTATAAAAAAGTTATGGGGGTCAGAATATGGTGATGTGAAAAAAAACTTTTTTTCAAAGTTTAAATATATTTTTACACTATTTAAACATCAAACAACCTATACATATGGGGTATCCTTGTAAGAGTACTGACCCAGAGAATGAAGAGCATGGGTCAGTTTCGCCACAAACAAAACGCCATGGGAACAAAACCTGTAAAACGGTGGAGGAATTGCGTTTTTTTTTTTTTTCCAATTCCACCCCATTTGGAATTAATTTACCGTTTCCCACTACATTATAAGCCATAATTAATGGTGGCATCAGAAAGTACAACTTGTCCTAAAAAAATAAGCCCTCATGCAGCTATGTGAACGGAAATATAAAAAAAGTTATGGATTAAGGAAGATAGGGAAGAAAAATGAAAATGAAAAAACGAAAAAACCTCTGGTAGTGAAGGGGTTAATGCAGCACTTCAGAGAAAAGATTGTATTAATAAATGAGCTGGGCACAGGGAGATGAGTTGCTACTCATCCCTGCCCTGTTTGGCTTGATTGATAAGTCAGAAAGATTTCATACTTTCCATGGTTTGGGCTGCATGAAACAGAAGAGAGGGAATGCACTGAGATCCATAGAGTTTTTAAGTGGATCACTAGATGTACATGAAGCAGATTTATTTTCAACACAAATCTAAAATATTGCAGCAGAACAGTGATAGGTATGTCTTTTTTGTTTTATGTTGGTATTGATATTGTATTTTTAATGCATTACATTACATTACATTTATTGTGCTTAAAAATGAAATCATTGTAAAATTTAAAGCATACCTAACCCTTCTGCAAACCTTGCTTTATTAATTGTATGTTATATTAGGAATAACACTATTTCTGGCCATTATATGACATTTTTTGCAGTTTTCCTCCCCTTCTTCTGTGTATACTAGATTTTTAGTCTGCAGTTTTCACAGATGTGGTGAATGGAGACTAGCGCTGTACACATGAAGTGGAGGAGAATCTGCTTGCTAACTTTCTCACTCTCAGTCCGATGCAGCCCTAGGATCATGGAGGACAGAGAAATACTGACCTGTAGTGATGTGAATAAAGCACCTGGGCTGAGATAGAAGCTGTCTCTGTCTCATTTAGCTCTTGCTTACTCCTTCCACTCCTTCTCCATAGACATCTATGGGATGATGTAATCTCATCTTTAGTGAGCAGACAGCTGGTCGCAGTCTCACCAAGACGGATTGCTCATAAATTTCATAGACAAAGTAATTTTAGAAAAGGAAGGAGGGAGAGGAGTAAGAAAAAGCTAATAACCCTAGAACAAAGCATTTTTCTCTGATAAGATTTATTAGAAAATTTCTTACAGTCACTTGTACTATTGATTTATGCAAAGTTGTGTGAAAAGTTAGCAACCATTTAATGCCAAACAAAATGATCAATTTATTACAACAATGTGCACTCATTAAAATGACAATGGCAAGATTAAAGTACCTCTAAATCTCCTGTAAAATATTGTTTGTATCCCTCTTCACTCACATAATAATGCTTAAATGGGCATTTGATCACTGGCAAATAATCTGCACTAATTCACTTCAGTGGTTGTGATGTCATGAAATTGCAAAGTGTATGCTACAGTAATTTCTCAATGGACATATTCATTTAGAAAATTCCTCAGGCTAACACAGCTGAAGCTCAATTGACTGTGCAATTGTTAAAATTGAAGGGGTTTCCCCATGTGGACATTCATGGCTTATACACAAGACTCCCTCCTATCCTCTGAATGGTGCCTAGTCATGCGCTGCCGCAAATAGAGAGGAGGCTGCACATACAAGGCCCTCTACATTCACTACTATGGCACCTCTGAAAACAGCCAAATATGACAAAAAAGTCCAACTTTCTTATAAAGAGAATCTCTGTCCATCTGACCTATCATTATGCAGTATATAGAGATTCATTAAATATGATTTTGGAGGGACTATGGAAAAGATTTTATATTGGCGCCCATGAGCTTTAGACTGTGCCTCTCCTTACAGAAAAGACATTGTCAAATAAAATGTGTTAAAGAATTAGGCGACCTTTTTATTTGATGACATTTTCTGCATTATTTTAAACATTTCTTGAATTATGATTTTGACATCTGCTCCGTTTTTTGATGCACGAAATGAAGGTTGGTTGAAAGGGAAGATGAGGAGAAAATCACCTACATGAGCAGGTGGCATTTGGCTGGCATTCGAAATGTAGTATAAAGGAAAAAAAGGATAGTCAGTGGGCCTCCACTGTGGAGACTTCATTACATTGTTTACACCAGTCTTGGCTTTTGAATTGCTTAGAACTAATGCGAGTTTTGAAGCACCTAAACTTTTGGGCATATTCATTTTTTCTCGTAGTCTAGAAGTCAGTGTCTTTCGAGGACTCATTGTTGTCTTCCCACTTGACACAACTTCACCGTTCACACTATCTTCGGTTGATCCTGGTAAAGAATTTTCCATGAAATTGCAATCCCAACTGAGTCCATTTTGGACTAATGTTCCTTCCCTATCATTGTACAGTCCGTAATTTTGACAAGAAGCACTTCTAGGACTCTCCAAGTGATCACATTTTTCTTTCAAGTCACAATTTGTCATCGAATTGCTTTTTTTAAATTCAGCAGAGCTCTGTTCAATGCTATTTTTCTTTCTTTTTGTAGAAGACTGAAAGAAATCAGATGTGTTACGTGCTTCTTTGCTGGTGTCTCTTTGCCAATCGGAAGATTTGTAGTTTAGAAGATCAATAATGTCATTTATAAGACTTTTTTTCACAGTTACATCATTAGGGCAATCTAAAGACAATGCAGGGCTATAGTTCACCTCTAACAGCCATGGCTTCAGTGCATCATCAATGAGAATGTCAAAACCAAAAAGCTCAAAGCAGTTAGGATATTGGGGTATGGATGGAGCAATGGATAATATGGTCATTGTCACTATATTATAGATTCTTTGCCACAGTAAAACATCATCAACTTCTAAATTGCGGAGATAAGATCGAAACTGACCAAGTGTCCACTTGCATCCACTTCCGACCCTCTCCTTGCCTGCCAAGTAGGACATGCTGTGTTTGTTAATACTGGTGTTAGTTAGATGAGCAAATATATTATCAAGTGAGCTGAGACTGAACTTCTCTGTTGCGAATCTGACTAGTCCTTCTTGGTAGACATATATAGTTAGTGGGCAGAAACATGTAACACACACATAAATACGTAGGTCAAATTTATAGCCAGATATTAGTAATGGGTTTGTGATATATTTCTGTACAATGACAATGGAGTCATAAGCCAAATCCTTAATGTCTTGGAAAATGAATATCCCCCTGCCTCTTGACAGGTCATTCGGCTTACAGATCCAATAACTTGATTTTTTCTCATGTCTTTCTTTGGTATATTCAGCTAAGAACTTTGTGTAGTCATTTGGTAAAATAAACACATCAGGGCTAAACTCAAAGTAAGAAGATCCATATATTCCTTTCATCCGTTTTAAATGTCTGGCCAAGCAGTCTTTCTTCGTCATCTGTGCCGTCCGGGGGTGATGATTAAGCCGTTGCCATGGCTGTATGTTATCATGGTTGGATGTTGGGAATGCTGATGTTCTCCAGTACAGGTTCCACTCTGTTTCACTTTGCTTCTCTTCATCAAATTCCTCCCAGCCACGTTCCAGTAATACCTCCCGTACAACTCGTGGAGCGCTGACATGAAGACGAAACACTAAAGCTTTTGATGTGTATTCTTCATCGTCCCCCTCTGCCATGGTGACGTTTATACGTCACCATTAACTGTTATCTGCAATAGAGTAAAAGAGCGACAGTAATGCCATGAAAAAAAAAATCCTGGAGTACGGATAGACACTGCAAATAGACATTTAGAATTGTTAACCTCCTACCACGTTAAAATTGGAAAAACCCTTGTAGAATTTTAATGTGTGTCTGCAATAAATCTTTTTGGCGCACAACTTAGGGGACACTATTGCATTTTAACCCGTTAGTGACATCATTAATTTTAGCCTTAAGGACCAATAATATTTCCCCTCTTTGTGTTCTAGCAGTCATAACTTACATTTTTTCTTCTCATTTTTTTAAATTTTATTTAGCAGGATTAGTTGTAGGTTTTTTAGGAACCATTTTGGGTTATATAGTATATTAAATAATATCATTTTATTTTAGGGGGAAAGATAAAAAACAGCAATTTTCGCATTATTTTGTGGAATTTTTTGACGGTGTTCACTGTCAGCTGCTCCCATATACTCCTCCAGACTGAAGAGGGGGGGGGGGTCAGCTGCTTTAACTGCTCATATCTCTGGTTTGGTACCAGCTAGAGATATGGGCTTTGTATTGTTTGAAAGCTTTCAGCAATATGTTCAGTACAGGGGAAGATATCACTGATAGAAATCAGGATGCTGTGAATGCAGCTGAAAGTAAAAACAGATTTTACCCGCGATTAGTCCTGACTCGATTTCTAACAGTGATTTCTCCTCTGTTGCTTGGGCTAATGCTGTCATTTTGGTCTGAAAGCCTAGAGTGTCAGCTTTCAAACAAGACCAGTCGCATGTTTCTAGCTGCTACCATTCAGCAGCATCTAAAGAAGCCCTCCTTTTTCTCCCTAAGCCTAGCTCCAACAATTAGCTACTTTTCCCACTGCCCAAGCTGGACTCAAGAAAACAGTTAGGTGGTTAAAGGGGTTTTATAATCTCAGAAATTGGTGGAATATCTTTAGGATATGCAATCAATGTAATTTAGAATTGTTAAAGGGATTTTATCATCTCAGACATTGGTGGCATATCGCTAGGATATGCCACCAATGTCACATATATGTGGGACTTGCACCTATCGACAGAACGGGCCTCTGAAAGTGAAGGAGAACAAACAGCCCGGCTACTGTTCCAAACGCAAGCTCGGCCACTGCTCCATTCACCTCTATGGGACTGCTGGAAATATGGTCGCACCAGCACTCGATTATTTTTAGAACTCCCATAGAAATGAATGGAGGGTGGCTGCTAGTGTTGAGCGAAGCAAGCTTCAGATGCTACATCTAAAGTTGCTTTGTTCAAAACTTCGGAATAATACTGTACGGAGATCTGTCTCCATACAGTATTAAAATGTATGGGCTCCGATGAGCCGAAGTTAGTTATTCACGAAGTCACATGTCACTTCGTTGAATAACTTCGGTAGTTGATTTTTAAAGTGGAAAACCACTTTAAAACTTGAAACCAAACTCGGCTTCGGTTCCGAGGTACTAGTCAACTACCGAAGTCATTCAACGAAGTCGCGTGCGACTTTGTGAATAACTAACTTCAGCTCATCGGAGCCCATACATTTTAATACTGTAGGAAGACGGATCTCTGTCCAGTATTATTCTGAAGTTTTGAACAAAGGGATGTAGCATCTGACGTTCTCTTCGCTCAACACTAGTGGCTGTTCAATTTGGAGGTTCTGTTATGGACATAGGAAAGGGTTCTAGAGGGATATGCCACCAATGTCTAAGATGAGACAACCCTTTTAAATTCAACATTTATTGGAAAAAAAAGTTGTGTATTCTGCAGAGGGATTTGTCCCATTTTATAATGAATTTTAAAGGGATTTTTCAGTTTAGAAAACCCATATACTTTTATTAGGGAATTGTGAGTTAATAGAGGAAAGGGGGGGGGGGGGGCCTATCGAGGAACTGGCTTCTGTTAGAACAAACCTTGAGCAGTGGCAATGTAACTGCAGATTCCTCATAATTCTTGTTTGATGTCTACAAACAAATAGCCTACTCCTAGCAATGAACGTGCATATCTCTATTATAAGGACTGTTGACGTTCCAGTATAAATTATGCTAGGTAAACATTCTGGAGACATAACTAGAATACACAAACCTTAATAAGAAACTTCCTTCGATACACTCAAGTGTCGTGACTCTTGCCTTGTTAAATGTCTGTGGAATTTAATAAGCAGTTTCTCGTCTAGTCATGTCTATCTACGTCAGAGTAGATGGACCTCTATTGTCATTGTGTTCTTGGAAGCCTGGGTTATCTAGGTAATGAATACAAAGACACACTACTGTCACTAGCAGCAGTACAGTTATGTTATCCCTTTTAACCCCTTAAACACTAGCTTTTGTGGGCCCTCAGGTCTGAGTATTGTTTTTTTTTTTTTTCTTCCAACATCACATTCTAAGAGCATGTTTTATGTGAAATGAATTGTACTTTCTATGGGCGCCACACTACCCCCGAGGAAGCACAATGCGAAACACGTGTTGTCTTTGTTTTGAGGCTCCATACTGGGTCTGTATTACTTGTGTGTGCAGTTTTATATATTAGTTTGGATGTATGTCCTGCTATACTTTATTATATCTTGCTGCTATTATTGTGTCATTTTTGACCACGTATTTGGTGGCTCATTTGTGGTTTGTGTCAATACCTTTAATTCATGTTTTAATCAATATAATTTTTGGGAGGGGTGGATAAATTCCCCCATTGTATTCTAAAGCATTATTGTCTGTCGCTCTAAGATTGACAGGCAATAGCCTTATAATAGATATCCGTATCAAACCTGGGTTTTATAGCTAGACCCCTGGCTGTCCTCATATAGAATTGCAACCCCCTTCCTCTGTCAAACTACTTAGATGCTATTGTCTGGGGCTTTTAAGGAGTTAAAGGGGTTATGCAGCTTTCTAATATTAATAGCCTATCCTCAGTACAGGCCATCAATATCAAAATGATGGGGGTCCTCAGCACCACTGCCTACCATTTGTTTGAAGGGGCTGTGGTGCTTAAAGGTGCCCCTTTAATGGACCTGATCAAGTACTACTACTACGTCCCTACTTACAGTGGTGAGTGAGCAGGACGATAGCAGTGCATTTTGTGCAACTGTCATGTGGCAAACGCTTGGGGAGAGTAGATAGGAATAGAGTTTTCTCGAAAATGCTGTTAGAACCAGGTCCTTTATCTGGGGAGCCCTTTTGTTTTCTAGAAATTAACAGGTTTGTAAAATAATCCAAACTTCATAATGTTCTCAAAATAGTTAAACCCTAAGGGTGCATTCACACGACTGTATAAAGAGATCCGCATCCGTTCCGCAATTTTCAATAGGGCCGCAAAAGATGCTGTCCGCATCTGTTTTTCCATTCCTCGGCCCCGTTTGGCAAAATGCGGAACGCACACGTCCGGCTTCCGTGTTTTGCGTTTTGTTTAATATATATTTTTGCTGCATGGAATAGTGCAGCAGATGCAGTGGCATCCGGTTCGAAAAGTGTATATATTCAAGGTATGCACTGTTTTACAGTAGGAGCCTATGGGTGACAGATGCCACTGTAGCCGCTGCAAAATGCAGTGTGAAAACAGACTTAGGCCTCATGCACACGGCCGTCGCCCCGCTGTTACCGTATTGTGGCCGCAAACAGTGAGTCCGCAGTATGCGGGCACCGGCCGTGTGCTCCCCGCATCGCGGATGTCAACCCATTCACTTGAATGGGTCCACTATCCGGAACTGCGGTGCGGACGGATCACGGACCCATTTCAGTTGAATGGGTGTCTATCCGTCCCGGCCGCCACATGGATTTTGCCCATGCATTAGGGACCGCAAATTGCGGTCCCCAATGCACGGAATGGCCGCACAACGGCCATGTGCATGAGGCCTAATTTGAATACTCCTTTAAAGTGGTTTTCCAATAATAAAAAGAATGGTGTAAACTAATAAAAGAATTCACAATCACCTTTAGGCCTCATGCACACGACTGTATATATTTTGCGGTCCGCAAAAAATGGATCCGCAAAAGATACGGATGATGGCCGTGTGCATTCTGTATTTTGTGGAACACAACAGCTTGCCCCTTATAGAACAGTACTATCCTTGTATATAATGTGGACAATAATAGGACATGTTCTATTTTTTTGCGGAACGGAAATACAGACATACGGAAACAGAATGCACATGGAGTAACCTCCGTTTTTTTGGCAGACCCATTGAAATGAATGGTTCCATATACGGTCCGCACGGTTCGAACACGGAAATAAAATACATTTGTGTGCATGGGGCCTTACTGATACCCCATCGATCCTGTTCCAACACTTCCTGGTCCCCTTCGGTCTCTAATTCCTGGTCCCTCTTAACACGTATAAAATGACTGCTCGATCAGTCAATACCTCTGGCGGGTCACTGCTGCAGCCAGTAATTGGCTGAGTGGTCACTTCCTGCATGTAGAGAAAGACCAAATCAGAGACCGCTGGAAATATTTTACACCAGGCAATGCCTTTTTAATGAAAAACTTTTGCTATAATATGTGATGATATATACAATTTGGAAGCAAAAAAGTTTCATGTCATCCAATGTGCATTATAATGTCACAAAGGAAATATATATCCCTTTTTTCTTATGATGTGTGAATAAAAATTCTGCGCAGATTTTATTGCTCCACCATGCTGTCAACCTTTCCACTGAGTTCAACTGAGCTATCATGCATAATCTGTCTATATTATTACATATGATAATATTATTATGTCCACCATAACAGAAGAATTGGGTTGCATATTATTGTAATAAGTAAATAAATAAATGACTAAACAAATAGATAAAAACATCTAAAAATATAAAACATTTAAGTAAAACAATTCTTTCAATTATCAAGATCAATAAGGGCATACTAGAGGGCGAAGGGCAGAATATTCAGTAGAAGTGACAGAGAAGATAAGTAGACGGCGTGATCACCTTAATAATTCTTCTTAATGTTTGGCTTCACGTCTTGGTGCTTGTCCCTCCTTGTGGCGCTGTGATCAGCTGTTTGAAAGTAGGAGCTCTTTAAATTCTCCTAGTCAGCGTGCACAGTGCCGTCTTCCAGCACTGCTCCACAAAGGTTGCTATGAAACAGTGGCTCAGTCACGAAAAGTGACAAAGGTCTTTTCAAGTGAAAGAAAATGCTTAAGAGCAAAGTTATTATGACTACATGACAAATGATTGCACGGTCGCTGCATTTTTTGGTTACTATAGTTCTCCTCTGACTTTGACATAGTTTACAGCTTTTTCAAATCGGTTAACTAAGGGTTAAAATTATTGACACCTTGTATCAAAGATTCAGTTCAGGGGTGTAACCACGATTCATGGGGTCCCATAGCAAAATTTGTAATGGGCTCCCTCTCTACCATGTCCACCTTCAGTAATAGGTTCAGAACAAGAGCAACGATTAGGGAACTTATACGTAGGGATAATGCACAATAGTGGGAGAAGGGGCACAATGAAGTTACAAGCACAAGCATATTGATCACAATGATGTCACAGTACAGCAGTCATGCTTACAGTGATATTATGTGATAAAACTTAACAATAGCAAAGACAGGTGCACTCTGTGGTAATACTAAACCCTCACACTGATGTTAAAATTGAGAGGTTAGTTCGATATATCATACTAGGAGAACATGTCTTAAGCTCGGGCACCACGCCAAGGTCTCTCAAGTAGCCCGAGGCCCTACCACTCACCTACCTGTGCTGTATGGGCGATACCAGGGGCCAGTGGGCGAATTACGGGAGGATAAGGCCTGACTAATAAACAGCTTCCCAGTAACCTCCAGCATGTAGCCATGCTTGCGATGGGAGGTAGAAGGTGCCTGTGAGCCCCACCCGAGACTGGCTGATATGGCCCAGGGCCTAACAGGTGCAACTAAATGTAGCCTGTAGATGAAAAACAGGCACATTTAAATTGGAGTTTATACACCTCCAAAATATACAAACCATTAGAAAATGTGGTGTGGTGTTAAACAGGCAGGACATGCTCAAACCCATATGCAGTTGTGCATGTATATAGGGGAGCATATCCTGCTCTTGCATATCCAGCAACCGACTAGTAATAAAGCCCTCTGTGCCCCCTCCATAATAATAAAGTCCTCTGTGCCCCGTCCATAGTGATAAAGTCCTCTGTGCCTCGTCCATAGTGATAAAGTCCTCTGTGCCTCGTCCATAGTGATAAAGTCCTCTGTGCCCCGTCCATAGTGATAAAGTCCTCTGTGCCCCCTCCATAGTAATAAAGCCCGAGGTTTGGGAAACATTTGGTTCAGCGCGGAGCCGAATTTCCTCTTGCTTCGTGGTAATGAATCTATTTTTTCCTAAAAGGGTGGCAGAAAATAAAAAAATGATACTTACCTCATCCACTTGATCAAAAAAAAAAATGCAAACCATCCATTTTTTCTGTTACAGTGTTCACTGTGCATGATAAATATTTTGAATATTTTTACAGAACTTTTTGGATGCGGTATTACCAATTGTTTATTTTATAGTTTATTTTTACATGTTAAATTGGTAAAGGGAGTGATTTGAATTATTTATACAGGGTGGCCCATGAAAAAGTATCCTGCCTCTAATATCTCCAAATTAAACTGCCTAATAGTAAATCTTAGTTGTCTATAATAGTGTTGGGCACGAATATTCGGATCGCGAATATTAATAGCGAATATCAGCACTTTGAGAATTCGCGAATATTTATAATATAGTTTTTTCATCAGTAACCTCCCTCTTGCTTGTCGTCCAATGAGAAGGCTGCAATGTCTTTGTCTGAGCTTAGCAACATCCCTAGCAACCAATAGGAAAGTCGCCTACCCCTTACTATATAAGGAACCTCCCCAGCAGCCATTTTCTGTAGTGTACTGGAGTTCTGAGAGAGACAGCAGTGTGATCGCTGTGCTCTGTGCTTTGCTGTATATACATTAGACAGTTAACTTAGATATATAATTCAGATAATTAGGGGGAGATAGTCAGTGTAGGTTAGATTAGTGCAGGGTGTTAGGTAGTGTGATAGGTTCTGCTGTCCATATACATACATGCTACAGAAATAGTGCTGTGATGTCACCAGTTGCATGTATTAATTAATTTCCGATTTTCACAATCACGAATATCTTGGAGCACTCTAACTGCATATAAAGATGTTGTAATGTTCTGCCGTGCCAACCATTTTCTCCAGTCTCAGTAAACTTCTAGCAGTTTGAAAAATGTACCCAAAGTGACCCACGCCTGTATTGCACGCGTAATACGCAAATATTACACTGCCGAATAACCGCGAATTTGCAAATATATGACAAATATTCGCGAAATATCGCAAATTCAAATATAGCCCCTGCAGCTCATCACTAGTCCATAACAGATCGATTAAGGAAACGCAAGAAACCTTTGCCGACAAGTACCCGACAAGTACCTTTGCCTGCAAGTACTCAGGACGACTGAAGTTGTGCATGAAATTCGGCAGCGGATTGCAAGTATCCACCAAAAATCAACTCGAAGACTGTCTCAGCAAGTTGGTGAATCACGAACGACGGGTCAGCGAGTGCTAAAATCTCTGAAACCGTCCCGAAAACCGTGTGTGCAGGAACTGAAAGAGTCTGACAAAGCTAAACATAAACTACTGGACTTGGTTGCTGACTATGATTGCTGACATTTGGACCCATTGGTGTAGTTCATGATGGCCGAAGCATTTCAGGTCATGTAATCTCCCAGAATACGAGGTACTGGTCTGCTGAAAATCCCCATTTGACTCAGGAACACGAACAGTGCGCCCAATATTCTTCAAATCAACTGTGAATACCACAATTTACCTGGACATCTTTAAGTAGTTTTACAACCAACTAACCAGAAGAAAAAATGTCCTGCTTTTTCTAACACAATGGTGCAACCTGCCACATTTCACAGAACTCACTGCCCGGGTTCATGAACTGTTTACAGAGGAGCAAACTGTGAGCAAGGGTCACCCTGCATTGGTTTAATTTATTTTTTATTTTTTAGAAACCTTTTGATTGTAATTGTAACAGGCCCCAGGATGACAGCAAGAGGAGGACAGTGGTTGTGGTAGTGACACTGATGGGGGTGGTAGCTTTCAAAGTGGCAGTCCTGACGCCGGCACTCCCTGGGCTGTGCAGTGAAGGGAGGATGCACACCTTGGACTTTTGGAGTCTCCTGCCTGGTGGTGGTTGGCGTGCCCCTGATGGTGGATGGTTGGCAGGGTGCGAGGCAGGAGAGCAGGTGTAAGGGGCCAGTGGATGATAGAGAAGGCAATCCGTTTGGTTACAATAAATAAAGTCTCTTTACTGAGTATATGATGAAAGTTGCATTGCATATAGCAGCAACAGGCACAGTTCTGATGTATGTTACAAAGTAGGCTTTTCCTAATAGCTGTATATATATATATATATATATATATATATCCTCTGGGTTACTGCATAATTTTTATTCCTCTTAGTGGACTTGAATATGTGATCCTTTGGCAGTTCACTGTTGCAGGCCTAGGAGCCTTCACAAAGACCCAGACTGTCATAGCCACCGATCTGAGTATTACTGTTGATCTGAGGGGTTAAATGAGGGGCTATATGACCAGGATCACCACCAATCTCAGTGGTTACAGCTGGATGTCAGCTTTTTTACACAGCCAGCACCTGCCGCATCCATAACAGTCTCAGCTTGTGATTTCGCTCCAAGCATTCGCAGTAACCAACAATGTCCAGGTAAGTTGAGCTGCCTGCAAAGAACTTTTATAAAGAACAATTTTGAAATATATTTAAAAAAAAGAGTAAATCATAACAAAAACTATACAAATTTGGTAACTCCATAATCTCATTGACCTGCAGAAAAAGGGCATTTTAACATGTACTGTAAATAACTTTGTAAGAACGACATCCAGCAATGTCATCAAATATTTAAAGCGGTTGACCACTTTCCGGTTACTGTCGACCAATGTTTCTGTAAGATTATTACATGGCACTTACTAATATAGCTTTTGTTGAAATTCTGCACCATTTTCAATATTTCATAAGCTATGCCCCTTTGTTTACCAAATCTTTTGTGCTGTCCACACCGAGGTTATGTCCATAAAATGGCTGCTGATGGAGGGTCATGTGACCAGGCAAATCACCTCCATGTGATACCTCCTCAATTCGAATACACAACGCCTACCATCTGCACTTGTTCTGTTAGGTTAGTGCAAGTGCAGTGTGTCAAAATGGAGGAGGCTGTGTGATGTGTCAGGTCACATGACTCTTCATCTGCGACCATCTTACGGACAGGACCCCTATGTGGACAGCACAGAAGATTTTCCTAACAAGAGGCATACCTTATGAAATATAGCAAACTGCACAGAATATCAACAAAGGCTATATTTGTGTCTTATAGCCATCTTACCTGCACATTGGTCACAAGAAGCGAAAAAGTGGCCAACTCCTTTAATATCATCATTATGCAAATCAGGATTTTGACATAACTTGGCGTGAACTGCTAATATACCTTCATCATATAAAAAAAATTGTATGTCCCCATGTCTTTTATGTCAAAACTGTTCCATACTATAATCAAAGGGGACACAGTGTTATATCCAATGAAGAGGACCAGAATGCCACTTAAGTTTTTTTTTACATGTAATATGTCTTGCATTATTTACATGTTAAAATGCCCTTGTGTAAAAGCATATGTTGTTAATTTTAATGTATTTTTACAACTTTAGGATGTGAGACTTAGGAAGCATATTCGGCTACGCTATTTATTCATTTTAATAGACTTGTGCCTTTTACTAATATGAAAAGTGTTTATTGCTAAGCATTTGCCCTCTCTATATTCTGTGATTTGTTGTAGCACATATGTTTGCTATTGTTCTTAAAGGGGTTGTCCGCGTTCAGAGCTGAACCCGGACATATCCCCATTTTCACCCAGGCAGCCCCCCTGACTTGAGCATCGGAGCAGTTCATGCTCTGATGCTCTCCTTTGCCCTGCGCTGAATTGCGCAGGGCAAAGGCATTTTCTGGAGTTCTGGTGACCTCTTAGGGCTGCTGGTCGGAGGCATCCGCCCTGCAGTGAGCCCGGTGACGTCACCGGCACTGATGGGTGGGCATTAGCTCTGCCCTAACCTGTAAAATGGCTAGGGCAGCACAAAAGGCTGGCCATCAAAGCCAGTGACGTCACTGAACACACTGCTGGGCGGAAGCCTCCGCCCGGCAGTGTGTTATTGTAAATAAAAAAAATCCGATGAAATGCTCCGATGCTAACATCAGGCGGGCTGCCTGGGTGAAATTATGGGTATGTCCGGGTTCAGATCTGAACTCGGACAACCCCTTTAATAGGTGAGTAGTCACTATGAGAGTCGTTTATGAAACTGGTGTAAAGTAGAACTGGTTGAGCTGTCCATAACAACCAGATTCCACCTTTCATTTTCCAAAGAAGCTGTCAAAAATGAAAGGTGGAATCTGATTGGTTTCTATGGGCAATTAAGCCAGTTCTACTTTCCACCAGTTTGATAAATGACTATATATATATATATGATCCTGCACATGCCTGAGGAAGGGGAGCGCTCCTTAAATGTCACTGTAGAGCGTGATGGGCTTTACTCTACTTTAAACTATGGGAATTTATAGTCACTAACATGAATTTCTACTAAATATATGAGTTCTGCATTTATGTATGTATGTATATATGAATTCTGGATTTATGATATATGAAAGATGCTTTGCAGTATCTACAGTGTACCATTTGTTCCTTGTATTATGACTGACAAGGTTAACAAGAGTGCCTCATTTGAATGCTATGGTCAGTGCTTAAATACTTGTGCTTTTTGAATTGGATGAGAAAAAGTTATTTTTGCTGCAAAGTGAAGATCGTAAAAATGAACCCCAATAGATAATGGTGGGACAACATCCGCAAAATAATTATTTTAGTTTCTCAATATGTTATGCAGTACATTAAATGGTGCAGTTAAAGTACACTGTACAACTTGTTCTGCAAAAAAATGAACTGTTAATTAAAAAAGTCCAATTTTTTTGTGACTGTCGCAGTTGCAGCATATCGCATTGCGAGACCATTGAAATATATTATATGAAATGTCACCATGTAGCCATACCCTTGCCATGTTGCTGTGTAGCCATACCCTTCAGCTGTATTTATTCACAATACTCACAAGCTAAATATCTTGTATAAAACAGGTTGTAAAATAGTAGAAATCATATCAATATGGACCTCATAGGTTGAATAGGGGTTTCTATTCCATGCACTGACTGGGGCTTAAAAGTCTACAACATTATTATAGTTGTAAGAAAAGTGATTGGGGGCCTTCAGACATACAGATTTACTCCAATATGGATTTTTTTTTTGTTTTGTTTTGCAGTTCCTCTAGAAAATGGGCAAAATAGAAGCTAGGACACTGCAATTCCAACTACTAGGTTAGCGTGTATATACTTGTTACATGGTCACTGTCACCATCTAGTGGCACTATCATATACTGCAAACATGCTAAATAAATAATTCTATCATTTGAATCTTCTGCACATATCATTTCTAGAGATAAGTGAATTTTTCAAAAATTCCATCCGCCGGTTCGACAAATTTGTTTGAAAAAATTCAGTTTGATCTGAATTTATTTGTTAAAAAACGTCTATTTCCTGGCTGCAGAGCCTTTATAGTGGTGTAGAACACTGTGCCTTGCAGTAACATGCATAGGGAGTCTGCTTTGGTAGTGAAATAATACTGTGAGTCCATATGACATGCAGATGAGAGGCGTCGTTTTTAGAATCACTGCACACTTCACTTATTTGGGCAGTCACGGGGCCAAAACTGGCCAAATAACTCAAGTATGAACTCAGCCTTACAGGTCAATGTTAGTGTCAAGAAGAAGCGCACTCTTTTTACACCATTGTCAGCTGATTTCACATAGATGTCTACAGAACCTGTTCTATTAAATGCTTATACAAGTAGAGCCAGGGGTCAAGTCCTGGGAAAAAAAAGTGTGGGAACTCACCCAAGTGCCTCCGTGTAACGTCACGGTGCGCGGCATACGCAAAGGGCAGGGGTGGTCAGGAGGAGGAGCAAGCACCATATTTTTCGCCCTATAAGATGCACCTAGGTTTTAGAGGGGGACAATAGGAAATTTTTTATTATACCTCAGGTCAGACCACCAATCAGACCCCCAATGTTAAAGGGGTTAGCCGAGATATATTAAATTAATCCAAACTTCTTTATCGATATATATAAAACATTTTTGTAGTTGACTTACTTTAAAAATAATGCACCGTTTACAGTCTGCAGAATGTTGTCATTTGTCCACTGACGTCACCCTGCTTGAGGATTTTTTGCCCGCCCCTTCTGACTCTCTGTCTTCATTCAGCACGGCTCTGGTAAGGATCGCGCATGCGCGATCCTTACCAGAGCTGTGCTGACAGATTCCACAGCGTTCAGGCTTTGGAAGCCCGCCCCTTCTGCCTCTCTGTCTTCATTCAGCATGGCTCTGGTAGGATCGCGCATGCGGATTACCCCTTTAATCAGACCTCAGCTAACAGCCCCAATAAGATGCCCAATGTTAATAAGACCCCAATAAGACCTCAGATCACACCTCAGCGCAGACCCCAATATGAATGACCCCCAACCAGACCTCAGATAAGACCTCTCCACCAGCCCCAGTGCCTCTCCACCAGCCCCATCAGCCCCCAGTGCCTCTCCACCAGCCCCCAGTGCCTCTCCACCAGCCCCCAGTGCCTCTCCACCAGCCCCAAGTGCCTCCCCACCAGCCCCCAGTGCCTCTCCACCAGCCCCCAGTGGCCCCTCAATCAGCCCCCAGTGCCCCCTCCATCAGCCCCCAGTCCCGCCTCCATCAGCCCCCAGTGCCTCTCTATTAGCCCCCAGTGCCTCTCCACCAGCCCCCAGTGACCAGTCAATCAGCCCCCAGTGACCAGTCAATCAGCCCCCAGTGACCAGTCAATCAGCCCCCAGTGCCCCCTCCATCAGCCCCCAGTGCCCCCTCCATCAGCCCCCAGTGCCCCCTCCATCAGCCCCCAGTGACCCCTCCATCAGCCACCAGTGACCCCTCCATCAGCCACCAGTGACCCCTCCATCATCCACCAGTGACCCGTCCATCAGCCACCAGTGCCCCCTCCATCAGCCACCATTGCCCCTCCATCAGCCCCCAGTGCCCCCTCCATCAGCCCCCAGTGCCTCTAAACAGCCCCCAGTGCCCCCTCCATTGGCCCCCAGTCAGTGCCTCTCACCAGCCATAAAATCTAAAACAAAAAAAACACTTACCCTCTCCTGCTCCTGGACGCTGCCGTTCCTCTCTTCCTGGTTCTCGGCTGTGCTGTGAAGGCTGCGCACAGCGTGAGGTCACAAAGAGCCTCATGCCTGTGCGCAGCCCTGACAGCCGACAGCCGATAACCAGGAAGCAGTGAGTACAAAGTCTTCACCGCTTCCTGGTCATTTTGCCCTGAAAGGGAACGGCGTTCCTGCTGTGAAAAAACCCGTTCCCCCTGGACTCGAGCCCTGAGTAGAGCCCCCCGACAGAGTGGAGAGGGTGTAAGCACTAAGTTTGTGTTGACATCACTGATTATTTTGCCCTTTCTCTGATCCGTCAAAACAATAACCCCAAAAAAACTGATCTGTCTGTTGAGCATCTGCCTTCACTCGGTCAGCATTTGGTCAGTAATCCATCAGTATTGCTAATGCCATAAAAAACAAGAGTAGATCAAAAACAGAGATGACACATGAATGAGGAGACCACAGAGTGGCCCAATGACAGAATCTGGAGGTGGTGGCGGCAGCAGCATCAGAAGGAGGCCACAGGGTGGCACAATGACAGTGTGGAGGTGGCAGCAGCAGCATCAGGAGGCCCCAGAGTGGCAAGGTGACATAGTGTTGAGGTAGCAGCAGCATCAGGAGACCACATAGTGGCAAGGTAAGGTGATATAGGCTTTAGAATATATAGCTGCACCGCTGAACGGCAAATATATTTTTCTTTTTTCCACGCTGAACGGCAAATATATTTTTCTTTTTTCCACTAATACACGACACAAAAGACTTTAGAATATATAACTGCATTGTTGAACGGCAAATATATTTTTCTTTTTTCCTCTTATACACGACACAAAAGGCTTTAGAATATATAACTGCACCGCTGATCGGCAAATATATATTTCTTTTGTCACTATTACAGGACAAAAAGGTCTTTAGAACATATAACTGCACCGCTTACCGGCAAATATATTTTTTCTTGTTCCACTAATACACGACAAAAAGTGCTTTAGCACATACACTCACCTAAAGAATTATTAGGAACACCATACTAATACGGTGTTGGACCCCCTTTTGCCTTCAGAACTGCCTTAATTCTATGTGGCATTGATTCAACAAGGTGCTGATAGCATTCTTTAGAAATGTTGGCCCATATTGATAGGATAGCATCCAGCATCCAGGACACGAAGCTCCCGTTCCACCACATCCCAAAGATGCTCTATTGGGTTGAGATCTGGTGACTGTGGGGGCCATTTTAGTACAGTGAACTCATTGTCATGTTCAAGAAACCAATTTGAAATGATTCGAGCTTTGTGACATGGTGCATTATCCTGCTGGAAGTAGCCATCAGAGGATGGATATATGGTGGTCATGAAGGGATGGACATGGTTAGAAACAATGCTCAGGTAGCCCGTGGCATTTAAACGATGCCCAATTGGCACTAAGGGGCCTGAAGTGTGCCCAGAAAACATCCCCCACACCATTACACCACCATCAGCCTGCACAGTGGTAACAAGGCATAATGGATACATGTTCTCATTCTGTTTACGCCAAATTCGGACTCTACCATTTGAATGTCTCAACAGAAATCGAGACTTATCAGACCAGGCAACATTTTTTCAGTCTTCAACAGTCCAATTTTGGTGAGCTCGTGCAAATTGTAGCCTCTTTTTCCTATTTGTAGTGGAGATGAGTGGTACCCGGTGGGGTCTTCTGCTGTTGTAGCCCATCCGCCTCAAGGTTGTGCGTGTTGTGGCTTCACAAATGCTTTGCTGCATACCTCGGTTGTAACGAGTGGTTATTTCAGTCAACGTTGCTCTTCTATCAGCTTGAATCAGTCGGCCCATTCTCCTCTGACCTCTAGCATCAACAAGGCATTTTCGCCCACAGGACTGCCGCATACTGGATGTTTTTCCGTTTTCACACCATTCTTTGTAAACCCTAGAAATGGTTGTGCGTGAAAATCCCAGTAACTGAGCAGATTGTGAAATACTCAGACCGGCCCGTCTGGCACCAACAACCATGCCACGCTCAAAATTGCTTAAATCACCTTTCTTTCCCATTCTGACATTCAGTTTGGAGTTCAGGAGATTGTCTTGACCAGGACCACACCCCTAAATGCATTGAAGCAACTGCCATGTGATTGGTTGACTAGATAATTGCATTAATGAGAAATAGAACAGGTGTTCCTAATAATTCTTTAGGTGAGTGTATAACTGCACCACTGATCGGCAAAAATATTTTTTCTTTTTCCACTAATACACGCCACAAAAGGCTTTAGAACATATAACTGCACCGCACAAGGGCATATAAGACATAGAAATATTTCCTTGTAATAAACCCTGTTAATGGCTGTATCAAACAGTACTTGTACCCTAGCTGCACCGCTGACCGGCAAATACATTTTTACTTTTGCAACTAATAGATGACAAAAAGGACTGCAATTTTAGCACTTCACCGGCTAATAAGCCCTTTTTTTCCCCCACTAATACAAGCCAAAAAATGCTTTGGACCATATAACTGCACCGCACAAGGGCATATAAGACGTAGAAATATTTCCTTGTAATAAACCCTGTTAATGGCTGTATCAAACAGTACTTGCACCCTAATAAGAATGGTTTGCTGGAATTACAAAGCTGTATAATGGCAATTTGGGTGCCCAGTCAGTGCAGCAAGGTGTAATAGGATTGTTCCTATTAACCAGGCTGTAATCTCCCCTACTGAACCCTGTTCAACATAAATGCCGGTGGAATGATTCCTTACTATCCTTTCCCTACACCTTGAGTAATCTTTCCCTGCACTTGTAAATAGTTTTTTTAGCACAATTAAGTTTTTTCTAACACTGTTAGCCTAGCATCTGCTGACGTCTCTCCCTGCACTAAGTACACTGGTAAATGGCAGAATCTAAGATGGCTGATGCTATTTATAAGGCTGTGGCATCACAGGCCTGGCTGGCTGCTGATTGGCTGCATGCATGGCATTGTGGGTGATCCCACCTTCCCAGAGTTCCTTGCTTCATGTCCTCACACATGCAGCAGCCATTTTAGGAACAAATGCAATTCATTTCACTTTGTCAGCTTTGATTCGCTCATCTCTAATCATTTCCTTTAGAAATGAGATAACCTTTATGGTTTTGTGCAGTTTACTTAAATTTAAAGAGTATCTGTCATATCAATTTTTTTTGTTTAATTAAGTACCTTTACAGGGTACGCTCCGTTGATGCTGCCATCATTGTTGTTTTTTTAAATACCCCTCGCTTGCCCTGCTGTGCCCCCTGCAGTTTTCGCACCCAGTATGTTAATATTGAGCATCGGTACAGAGAGGAGGAGACACCAGACAGTGGCGTAAGTAGAAATGACTGGGCCCCATAGCAAATTTTTGAATGTCTCCCCCAACCAACTTTTTCGCAACCCCCACTCCTATGGCTAGTCAAAATCTCTCTTTCAGACCAGGCCCGGCAGCCACTACTTCCATTCCTTACAGTGTCTCTGTATATAATGTCAATGTATAATACTGTTGAGGGACCCGACAATAAAATCTTTTAGTCCTCCTCCTGGATGGGCCCCTTCTGAGTTCAGGTCCCAAAGAAGCAGCATCCCCAGTAGCTAGGCCCCAGACGCCAGGGTTTCTCAGTTGGCGACTCCTTCTCCCTGGCTGTGCCGCAGTCCAATCGCAGCTGAGAGCATCACAGCCAGTGAGAAGTTGAGTTGTTTTTTCTCCCTGTGACGTGCTCCACTACGATTGTACCACGCTACAGCCAGGGAGAAGAGATGCCCACTGAGAAACCTTGACGTCTCCTCCTCCCTGCACCAGTGCTCAGTATTAACATACTGGGTGCACAGCGGGACAAATGAGGGGTATTTGAAAAAAAAACAGCAATAATGGCAGCATCACCAGAGCGTACCCCGCAAGTAAAGGTGCTTAATTAAACAAAAAAAATACATGAAAGGTCCTCTTTAACATGATATCAGCATGTACAGTTTTTGGTCTCAGCAATTACACAGTCTTGACACTTAGCAAGAAAAAAAAAACAATCAGTGAAAGGCATGCCTGCAGTAAAAAAAAGAGGTAAATGTTGGTGACAGTACGGGGATGTCTGTATAGTTGCGAACATTCACAGGAAACTTTTTGGGTAAAAATCTGTTTAGAAAAATTACATGTGGCTTCACCATAACTAGACTGGCATTGCTTGGACCAACCAGAGGAATTAGTTCTAAGAGCCCACCCTTCATCAATACAAAAATGGTTGTTCAATGCAGTACGTGCTCTCATGCTGTCATACAATACATGTATAGCTACATTGTACATGTACATAGTCCTGCTCACCAAATCTAAATATTGACCTGTATACTGGGTGCACTTTTCAGTATTATTTTGTATACCTGTACACTGAACAGTATTATTTCTCTTGTCCTGTATACCGGGTGTAATCCTCAGTATTTACCAATTCTGTATATATGGACACTGCACAGTACCACTTCCCTGTACACCAGTTTTAATTCTCAGTATCTGATCGGATTCTATATATACAGGTGCGTCTCAATAAATTATAATAACATCGAAACGTTAATTTATTTTAGTAATTTAATTCAAAAACTGGAACTCATATGTTATATAGATTCATTACACACAGAGTGATATATTTCAAGCATGTATTTATTTTAATGTTGATTATTACAGCTTAAAGGGGTTTTCCCATCTCAGACAATGGGGCATATCGCTAGGATATGCCCCATTGTCTGATAGGTGCGAGTCCCCCCGCTGGGACCCGCACCTACAATAAGAACGGAGGGGGGAAATGAATGGAGGGCGCACTGCGCATGCACAGCCGCCCTCCATTCATTTCAATGGGGGCGCCGAAAATAGCCGAGCGCTGGCTCAGTTATTTTCGTATGCCCCATAGAATTGAATGGAAGCATGGGCCGCGCATGCGCTGTGCGCTCCCATTCAATTCTGTAAGAGCAGCAGGGAGCAGCGCTTGGTGGTGGACGGACCCCGGGAAATCCGGGGGCCTCCAGCAACGGAGCTCCCCGCTACGTTCTCATTGTAGGTGCAGGTCCCAGCGGTAGGACCCGCACCTTTCAGATAATGGGGGCATATCCTATTGTCTGAGATGGGAAAACCCCTTTATAGCTAATGAAAACCGAAAAGTCAGTATCTCAGAAAATTAAATTATATATTAGACCAATTAAAAAATGATTTTTAACACAGAAATGTTGGCCTTTTTAAAAGGGTGTACAGTATATGCATTTAATACTTGGTCAGGGCTCCTTTTGCATGAATTACTGCATTGATGCAGCGTGGCATGGAGGCGATCAGCCCGTGGCACTGCTGAGGTGTTATAGAAGCCCAGGTTGCTTTTATAACAGCCTTCATCTGCATTGTTGGGTCTGGTGTCTCTCATCTTCCTCTTGACAATAGCCCATAGTTTCTCTATGGGGTTTAGGTCAGACAAGTTTGCTGGCCAATCAAGCACTGTGATACCTTGTTTATAAAACCAGGTATTGGTACTTTTGGAAAATGGAAAATGAAATCGGCATCCCCATAAAGCTTGTGAGCAGAGGGAAACATTAAGTGCTCTAAAATTTCCTAGTAGATGGCTGCAATGACTTTGGACTTGATATAACACAGTGGACCAACACCAGCATATGACTTGGCTCCGCAAACCATTACTGACTGTGGAAACGTTACACTGGACGTCAAGCAACTTGGATCGTGTGCCTCTCCACTCTTCCTGCAGACTCTTGATTTCCAAATGAAACACAAAATTTACTTTCATCTGAAAACAGAGCTTTCAACCACTGAGCCACAGTCCAGTCCTTTTTCTCCTTCGCCCAGGTAAGACGCTTGTGATGTTGTCTCTGGGTCATGAGCAGCTTGACATAAGGAATGCGACAGTTGTCCTGGATACGTCTGTGTGTGGTGGCTCTTGAAGCGTTAACTCCGGCTGCAGTCCGCTCCTTGTGATTCTCCCTTACATTCTTTTATGGCCACAAGGTTGCAGTTATCCCTGTTACTTTTTCTACCACTTTTTTTCTTCCACAGTTCCACTAATATGCTTGGATACAGCACTCTGTGAACAGCCAACTTCTTTAGCAAAGACCTTTCGTGGCTAACCCTACTTGTGGAGGGTATCAATCACTGACTTTTGGACAATTGTCAAGTCAGCAGTCCTTTCCCAGTCTTTTCCATGATTGTGTAGCCTACTGATATTTTAGTTTATTGAGATGCACCTATATATACAGAATAAGATCAGATACGAGAATTATACTCAGTATTCAGGACAAGAGAAGCAGAGGAATTATTGAGATGCACCTGTATGTAGACTGCATAGTACCACTTCTCTTCTTCTCTACACTGGGTGTAGTCTTCAGTATCTGTTTTAATTCTGTATTTATGGATCCTGAATATCCTGATCAGTGAGCCTGGGTGGGGGAGCAGAGAATGGGAGTGGTAGTTTTGGTTCTGAGGGTGGTAGTAGTATTCACAGTGGCAATTTACCCTGGCTCTCCCTGGGGTCATGCAGTGACTGGAGGGTGCATCCTTTCCTCCCTCAGGTCAGACCCTGGTCTTGGGGTTCCTGTCTGGTGGTGATTGGGGTGCCTTTAGTGTTAACTGTTTTGGCAATATGCAAGGCAGAAGTGTGAATGAAGTGGTAGGCATACAATGGAGCAGTCAGTAGCCAGGCCAGTTGGTATCAATAAATACGTTCCAAGTAGATCACAGTGCAATTCTTGCCCAATAGCAACGTATGGATAGCAGCAATGATGCGCCTTCTCCCTGTATCTCTACAGTCTCTTTGCCAAACCTTAGACATGCAATGAGGTTTCTTGTAAATGTTTCTGTACTTCCTGGGCTGAGGTGTACAGACATAAGGTACGGTTGCCAAACTGTCTCAAAGTGTGGAAAAAGTTTGACTTTGCTGAAGTAGATTCTTGAGACAAATTTTCTCGGGAAGGAACTTACATGTTTACTTGAGACAAATGGGAAGATAGATTACAGAGTAGATTGAAAGGGCACAATGGCTGTGGTTAGCAAGAAGTAGAATAAAATGGTGCAATGATCTGGAATGGTGAATGGTTTTCTCAAACAATACATTTTCATACCCAAGATGACACAGGCATATCACTAACATAGCCTAAAATGCCACAGTCTACTGCAATACATTCCCTTCAATGGTTCACAGATATTACATCATCAGTACATTATTATTCATGTACATGACGAGATCAGAACATTATTATTCATATGCATGACAACATCAAAACATTAATATGGCATAATATGGGATAAAAAATTTCTATCATGTTCAGCGCATCAATACCTAATAGATTATCTTGAACCGATATAAATGGTGGCTACACTTGATGTTGTTTCTGATGGAATACTCAGGTGCTCACCTAGTGTGCCTACACCCACTTAGGCACTTGAAGACCTTGGTGCAAAAGAATAAAAATAGGGGCAACACTGAGAACTATCTGGGATAAGACAGTGTAAAATCGATTTTATTTAGAAATATTAAGTATTAAATATTAAATATATAAGTAAATATAGGAATAAATAAAAATAAAAAATAAAAATAAAAATAGATAGACCTGTTTGGTTTGTTCAAATTGCGCTTCACTTAACTTATTGACTCTGTTCGTCGACGCACACCTAGACCAAAAACCCTATACAATGTGTATATACTAAATAAACTGAATAAATTGATAACCACTGTGTTACAAAACCTTCTGTGCAAATGGTGCAATTCCTGTGCAAAATACAATAATCATATAAATAGTTAAAAATAAAAATAACAATAAACAATCTATAGCATAAAAGTTCAAAGCGTGCTGTTTCAATTATATGTGATGAGATGGGCAATGGGCATCAAAAAGAGTCACTAATAATAGTGCTCCTACTGTCCTCGGTTTTTATAAGCGCACTATGGGAGCTCTGAATGGTCAGAATATTTCCATATGGATAAATAGCCCTTTTAAATTGATACACTGGCGTTTTTGCAGTGAATAGTAGCTGATCGTTCTGTCCGCTTCTTTGATACTGAGTTGGAGTCGGCAACACTGCGCGCTCCTCCCTTCTTCCACACCACCGTCCCCCGACCCCGGCTGCTTACCTCCGGTCTCGTGTACCGTCACCGTCAGAGTGTCCACACGCCCGCGGCGTCCGCTCGGCGTTCTAGGCACACGCGGCGTCCCACGTGGCTTCCTTTATAGTGTTGGCAGCCGCTGGGTCCTAGAGGTCATCGGTATCTCTTTTTCTCTGTAGTTCTACAGAATCGATGTAGCTGTATCTTTGTTAGGCGTGGGGACGGAGGGGACAAACTTCGATAGGTCACCGCCAAACTCCCAGGCAGCGTTTCGGGGTTTGCCCCTTCTTCAGTGGGTAATGGCGGTGGTTAGCGGTGTTCCTTAATATACGCTTTGCTTGCTGATTAATGGGCATGTCAATCATCATTATCAATCAGCCAATCCGGAGCATGTATCAACGCATGTCAGTATTTCATAAATATTTTGTACAACTCCCTTTTGTCCATAATTTTCAAAAATAATTCTCACAAATACACATGATAAAAAATGTATAAAAAGAAGGAATGTATGAAGAAGGAGGAATAAAAGGAATAAAATTGCAGTAGTTCAGTATAGTATCCAGGTAAATGGAGAAATTGTATATATTCAATAGAATCAAAGTCACAATAGAAGTCAATATATATCCCAAATTATCAATAGATAAAATCGATAAAAAGATGAATGAAAGATAATGATAAATAAATGCAACATAGGTAGAGCAGAGTTCTGATGGAGTATAAGGGAAGGAGACGGGAAGGGAGAGGAGGGATCAAGGTGTCGATAAGCGGCCAGACCTTGATTCCCCATCGCCCCCGACAACCCTCCTACTTTATAAAAACCCAAAAATCTCCATCTCTGAATTTAATCCTTTCGGCATCAATGTGTCAAATTCAAAAATTCGTCTGGATTCCTGTCTTGACATTTGTGCTAAAAAGTTCCCCCTCTCCATGATCTTTTTATTTTTCAATAGCCGCAAAAGTTAGGTGTGAAGGATCACAGTTGTGCATAATTTTAAAATGTTTAGATAAGGGATGGTCTTCATGACCCCCTTAATTTTAGCTATATGTTCACTTATCCTTTTTTAAAAGTCCTTTTGGTCCGGCCGATATATTGTTTCTGACACGGACATTCCAGCATGTATATTACTTCCGTGGTGTTGCATGTTAGAAACTCCTTAATCTGGAATTTACTGGAATTGCTCCTGGACTGAACCTCTTGTGTTTTCTTAGGGAATGATGTACTTTTGCATCCTATGCATCTACCACATCTATAAAAACCTTTGAAGGAGAGCCAATTTTCACCACCATTTGTTTTTTGTTTGTGGTTTTGTACTGTGGGGGCCACTTTTATAGCTAAATTTGCCGCTTTGGTGTATACTATTTTGGGTTCTCCTCAATTAAAGGGCCAATCCATTTATCTCTTGATAAATGGTTCCAATGTTTCTTTATTATTCGTTCGATCATCTTATATTGGGAATTAAAAGGTAAAATTATCTTGGGCATTTGATCACTCTCCACATCTTCTTTGTCTTTTTCTCTAAAAACCTTTCTCTTTTCATATCCCTCACTTTTTTCAAAGAGCTTTCTATCACTTCTGTTGGATAGTGTTTCTCAATAAACCGTTCCCTCAACAGTCCTGCCTCTTCCTCAAATTTATCTACCAAGGTGCAATTCCGTTTCAATCTACGGAATTGGCTGATTGGAACATTAGTTAACCACCTTGGTAGATGACAGCTATCAAACCTTATATAACTGTTTCTTGATACTGGTTTAAAGTGCGTGCTACAGGTTAGTTTAGTACCCTCTACTTTCACATCTAGGTCCAGAAATTCAATGGTCTCCTTACTAATATGTGGTGTAAACACCAGATTAAGATCATTGATATTAATTAATTTCAGGAATTCATCCAGTTCATCCTTATCCTTTTTCCAAATAAATATAATATCATCTATATATCTTCTCCAGAGTACCAGATCCGCCCCAAGTCTGGGTACGATGGTATCTAACTCCCATTGAGCCAAAAATAAATTGGCGTAACTCGGAGCGAATCTGGTACCCATGGCAGTTCCGGTCTTCTGCAAATAAAAAGTGTTATCAAAAGAAAAATAATTATGTGTTAAAATGAACTGGATGCCTTCCACTAAAAACTCCACTTGTTCCTCTGGTATTGAACGATCTCCTCTTAGTTGTTGTTGTACAGCTTTTATTCCCGAATTATGTTCAATTATTGTATATAGTGATCCTACATCCAATGTTCCTAAAAGCCACTCCTCATTCCACTCAATCCCTTCAAGTGCTGCTACAATCTCCGTGGTATCTCGGATATATGATGGTGTTTTTTCACCAGTGGTTGGAGCCACCTATCCAAGTACTGTGATAGGTTAGATGTAACAGAATTAATCCCAGAAACTATTGGGCGCCCTGGAGGGTTATTCACATCTTTATGTATCTTTGGGATACAATAAAAGGTTGGTATTCTTTTTCTGTTGACACTATAAATTGCTTCTCTCTTTCTAATAGCACTCCTATGTCCTTTCCCTTATCGCAATAGTCGTTTAACTTATTATAAAATTCCTCCGTAGGATCTTTTCGTAGTTTTGTATAAGTAGTAGGGTCATCTAACTGTCTATGACATTCTTCTAGATATTTGTCCTGATCTAATATAACAATGGCCCCCCTTTATCCGCTAACCTAATAACAATCTCCTTCTTATCCTGTAGTTCCTGAATAGCCCCAATTTCATTTTTAGATAGATTATTATTTATCTTCCGGACTCTTATTTTTCTTAAATCTTGTTCCACATTTTTCTTAAATGTACTCATCTCCTCACTTATCTCTTGTCTCGGAAATTTCACTGATTTCTTTTTAAGGTTGTGTATTTGTATTTTTCTTTTATAATATTATTACATGAGTTCTCCACAATGGGATTTTTAGGAAATATTTTTTGAGACACAGATTCCTAATGAATTTTCTATCCCTATGTAGGTAGAAAATTTATCAATTGAGTTAGTTGGGGCAAATTTTAATCCTTTCTCCAATAAATCAGTTTGGGCTTTAGTCAAGGTCACTTTACTTATGTTTATTATACACGAGGGTTTCTGTGGTGCCTTTGCCTGCGATCTATTTCTCGCATGCCTTCCCCTTCGGACCTTTCGTGATTCCGATGTTGATATTGTTGGGGATACCTTCTGTAGTCCATTAGTTCCCTCTCGTGTGTATGTGTCTCCTGTTTTCTGTCCTCTCTCCAATATTCCCTTGGTCTCGTTCTCAAATTGTAATCGTGTGTGTATGTTTCCCTCACATTGTAGTTCCCCTTTTTGTATGTTCCTGATGTTGGGGTTGGGGATCTTCTCGTTTTCTTTTTCTGCTTGTGGTGTGGGGGGGTGTAATCTAAAAAATGGGGTGATGCTAAAGCTTCATATCTATTTCTAACAGGAATATTACTTTGTACTCTTTCCTCATCTGTTCTTCTTTCCCTACTTATACTTTCCTCCCTTTCTCCACCTGTCTGTGCCTTATTCTTCTCCTCAACTGTCTGCTGGATTACTGTTTCCTCAATGTAATTTTTATTTTTGTTTTTATTAAATTGTAATTTTCTGGATTTCTTTTGTATAATTTCCTTTTCAGTTATATCTAAATTTTTACAGATCCTCTCTTGCCAGTCTCTGACTATATCGTCTTTTGGGAATGTTGACACTTGTTCCTTGAGGGCCTCAATCCGTGAAGTGAGTTGATCTATCATAATTTTCCTCCTTTCAATCACCATTTGAACTAAAATCACGGATTGTGCCCTCAAAAAAGAGTTCCATTTATTTTCAAAGGTATCATCTATCAGATCCATTGCTGGGATCTTGCTGAGCAATAGACCTTTAGGTACCATTCCTTTTTCCAAAAGCTGTAACAGGGATTTGACTTCCCATTTGTTTCGTAGTAATTTTATAACCAACTTCTCTAATTCCCTAAAGGTATCTTCTCTCTTCATTTGCATACCCCCGTTTTCTTCCATTTCTTCGCTAACATTAAAATTATAATTATCCATATTTTTATATTTATCTTGCATATGTTCCCAGATATCCATCATTAACTCAATCAAGGAGCTATCAACCAATGGGTGTATAAGAGAACTAAAACCGATATAAATGGTGGCTACACTTGATGTTGTTTCTGATGGAATACTCAGGTGCTCACCTAGTGTGCCTACACCCACTTAGGCACTTGAAGACCTTGGTGCAAAAGAATAAAAATAGGGGCAACACTGAGAACTATCTGGGATAAGACAGTGTAAAATCGATTTTATTTAGAAATATTAAGTATTAAATATTAAATATATAAGTAAATATAGGAATAAATAAAAATAAAAAATAAAAATAAAAATAGATAGACCTGTTTGGTTTGTTCAAATTGCGCTTCACTTAACTTATTGACTCTATTCGTCGACGCACACCTAGACCAAAAACCCTATACAATGTGTATATACTAAATAAACTGAATAAATTGATAACCACTGTGTTACAAAACCTTCTGTGCAAATGGTGCAATTCCTGTGCAAAATACAATAATCATATAAATAGTTAAAAATAAAAATAACAATAAACAATCTATAGCATAAAAGTTCAAAGCGTGCTGTTTCAATTATATGTGATGAGATGGGCAATGGGCATCAAAAGAGTCACTAATAATAGTGCTCCTACTGTCCTCGGTTTTTATAAGCGCACTATGGGAGCTCTGAATGGTCAGAATATTTCCATATGGATAAATAGCCCTTTTAAATTGATACACTGGCGTTTTGCAGTGAATAGTAGCTGATCGTTCTGTCCGCTTCTTTGATACTGAGTTGGAGTCGGCAACACTGCGCGCTCCTCCCTTCTTCCACACCACCGTCCCCCGACCCGGCTGCTACCTCCGGTCTCGTGTACCGTCACCGTCAGAGTGTCCACACGCCCGCGGCGTCCGCTCGGCGTTCTAGGCACACGCGGCGTCCCACGTGGCTTCCTTTATAGTGTTGGCAGCCGCTGGGTCCTAGAGGTCATCGGTATCTCTTTTCTCTGTAGTTCTACAGAATCGATGTAGCTGTATCTTTGTTAGACGTGGGGACGGAGGGGACAAACTCGATAGGTCACCGCCAAACTCCCAGACGCGTTCGGGTTTGCCCCTTCTTCAGTGGGTAATGGCGGTGGTTAGCGGTGTTCCTTAATATACGCTTTGCTTGCTGATTAATGGGCATGTCAATCATCATTATCAATCAGCCAATCCGGAGCATGTATCAACGCATGTCAGTATTTCATAAATATTTTGTACAACTCCCTTTTGTCCATAATTTTCAAAAATAATTCTCACAAATACACATGATAAAAAATGTATAAAAAGAAGGAATGTATGAAGAAGGAGGAATAAAAGGAATAAAATTGCAGTAGTTCAGTATAGTATCCAGGTAAATGGAGAAATTGTATATATTCAATAGAATCAAAGTCACAATAGAAGTCAATATATATCCCAAATTATCAATAGAACTCTGCTCTACCTATGTTGCATTTATTTATCATTATCTTTCATTCATCTTTTTATCGATTTTATCTATTGATAATTTGGGATATATATTGACTTCTATTGTGACTTTGATTCTATTGAATATATACAATTTCTCCATTTACCTGGATACTATACTGAACTACTGCAATTTTATTCCTTTTATTCCTCCTTCTTCATACATTCCTTCTTTTTATACATTTTTTATCATGTGTATTTGTGAGAATTATTTTTGAAAATTATGGACAAAAGGGAGTTGTACAAAATATTTATGAAATACTGACATGCGTTGATACATGCTCCGGATTGGCTGATTGATAATGATGATTGACATGCCCATTAATCAGCAAGCAAAGCGTATATTAAGGAACACCGCTAACCACCGCCATTACCCACTGAAGAAGGGCAAACCCCGAAACGCGTCTGGGAGTTTGGCGGTGACCTATCGAAGTTTGTCCCCTCCGTCCCCACGTCTAACAAAGATACAGCTACATCGATTCTATAGAACTACAGAGAAAAAGAGATACCGATGATCTCTAGGACCCAGCGGCTGCCAACACTATAAAGGAAGCCACGTGGGACGCCGCGTGTGCCTAGAACGCCGAGCGGGACGCCGCGGGCGTGTGGACACTCTGACGGTGACGGTACACGAGACCGGAGGTAAGCAGCCGGGGTCG
Organism: Bufotes viridis; assembly: GCA_033119425.1. Lineage (NCBI taxonomy): Eukaryota > Metazoa > Chordata > Amphibia > Anura > Bufonidae > Bufotes > Bufotes viridis. Next base: position 333,222,757 of record CM065592.1, read on the forward strand.
GGGGACGGTGGTGTGGAAGAAGGGAGGAGCGCGCAGTGTTGCCGACTCCAACTCAGTATCAAAGAAGCGGACAGAACGATCAGCTACTATTCACTGCAAAAACGCCAGTGTATCAATTTAAAAGGGCTATTTATCCATATGGAAATATTCTGACCATTCAGAGCTCCCATAGTGCGCTTATAAAAACCGAGGACAGTAGGAGCACTATTATTAGTGACTCTTTTTGATGCCCATTGCCCATCTCATCACATATAATTGAAACAGCACGCTTTGAACTTTTATGCTATAGATTGTTTATTGTTATTTTTATTTTTAACTATTTATATGATTATTGTATTTTGCACAGGAATTGCACCATTTGCACAGAAGGTTTTGTAACACAGTGGTTATCAATTTATTCAGTTTATTTAGTATATACACATTGTATAGGGTTTTTGGTCTAGGTGTGCGTCGACGAATAGAGTCAATAAGTTAAGTGAAGCGCAATTTGAACAAACCAAACAGGTCTATCTATTTTTATTTTTATTTTTTATTTTTATTTATTCCTATATTTACTTATATATTTAATATTTAATACTTAATATTTCTAAATAAAATCGATTTTACACTGTCTTATCCCAGATAGTTCTCAGTGTTGCCCCTATTTTTATTCTAATAGATTATCTTATGAGCCATATAACTTTGATCGTGCTTCTTTCCTTCTCATACTCCCTGAAAGAATATATTGGTCACATAGCACTGAAACTTGACACTTGTACAAATTAGGCACACAGAAATATATCAGCACTCTATACTAGAAGGGTTAATTAAACCATGTACTGACACCACACAGGCTGTAAACCTACCACTAATTAAAGCGTATCACTAAGGCTACGTTCACACAACGACATTTGTCGCGCGACAATAAGTCGCGCGACAAATAGGGCAAAACTTCACAGCAACATTTGTTGCGCGACATTTTGTCGCACTATTGTCGCGCGACAATTTTTATAATGGGAGTCTATGGTGTCGCATTGCGACATGCTGCGACTGCGACAGTCACAGAAAAACCCATCTTGAATGGATTTTTTGCGACTGTCGCGTCGCAGCATATTGCATGTCGCAATGCGACACCATAGACTCCCATTAAAAAAATTGTCGCGTGACAATAGTGCGACTTTTTGTCACGCGACAAATGTTGTCGTGTGAACGTAGCCTAAGACAGGAAGAAAATGGGTGTCTAAAAGTTAATACATTACTGATAAACATTAAAAGTCAGTGCAACAAGAAAATGTTATACCAACTGTCTCAATGTAGGGCTTTACCTACCTCTCATCTGCTCAGGCTGTGTGACAGTCATAGGACAAAGACATGTTAGGCACAGAACATCAGGGTCATCACATACTATTGTGTGCCATTTTTATCAGACATTACTACATTTAACACCACTTACCACAGGCAGCTCCTATGCCCCCCCCTACTTTGGTGTATTCTTCCTGAACCTACTACCCTCCAGCGGCACAGTGCCTGACGAAGGCCGAATTGTTGGCCGAAAACGTTTGCACGTATAAAGGAAAGCCGCTATTTCCATGTTTTGTGAATAAAAACCACAATCAACATATTTCATCTTCTAGCTGTGATTTAATTTCTACATGATAACGGGGCTAGGAACCCTATCCACAGCTGAAAACAAGCAGGTGGCTACAAAGTTTTGAAAAATACCTTTAACCCACTGTTATCATTCAGTCCATTCGATTTTTATAAGTCCATACTGCACAGTCTCAGTTTCAAAAGAAACTAGAATGGTTTCACCACTCTGAAGACTCTTCTTGCACAGCAGCATCTCCAGATTCACTTTCGACTAGTTGCAATTCAGACAGTTGGACATTGAGACTTTGCCTCAATAAACTCAGGGACTTTTGTCTGTAAGTTCAATGGCTTTGCCCTTTTAGGCAGCTTAACAGCACATTTTGCAAGGTAGACCCATTAGCATGATCTGGGATGATCCCACAACTACCAAAAATATGGGAAGTCTCTGTCAAGTATAAACTCTACATCAAGTTCCACACATTGTATAGGAACATGTTTTATAGTCCCCAAACAAGTTTTAAAATCAGAATGTTCTCACCAGTTTCTGGTAGGCTCTACGCAAACAGTGTAATGTCTGAGTGAACCGTCAAGGGATCTTAACGAAAATCCAGATCAACCAACAATTCCACCCACCCATACCTTGCAGGTTTTCTTTCCTCTGCAATTCTTCGGTCTTCCTGACCACAAGACAATCACATGTACCGTTTACCTTTGCAAAGCATCCACTTAGCTTGGAAGACTTTGGAGACCATTTATAAATATTTTTATGGCGGCTTCTGACATAAAAGTGGTTGCAAGACCATTTTTGAACCTCCATGCAACTTTCATTTTCTTGAACTGACATTTTTGACTGCGGTTGAGTCTGGGATTTTGGCTCAACACATTTACTGAGGGACATTTACAAAAGATTAGCGTATCCATAAGCCAGTCTTGATCTCTCTGCGCTGGCGTGAGATGTGCATAATTTAAGAGGCAGATGCCTTTTAATAAATGTATCACACCTCTAACCTGCCATGCGCCGGAAACTGAAGTTTAAGCCAGCCAGGGGCTGGTGTAGACTTGAGTTATAATGTATGACAATTTCTGGTGAAAGATCTAGTAATTTCGGTGGTCCACTCTAAGCTCCACCACTTTGGATAAGACGGGTGGCACAACTCAGGAAGCCCCTCCAACACTGTAGATTTGGGTCCAAACTGGCCGCAACCAGCTTTATTATTCTTCATCCACAGCAAACAGTTGGTCGCATTACAGTGTACACTCCATAGTTCAAAATACACAAGCAAATCCTAGGTAATCTGGCTACTAACTAAAAAGTAGTTTTACCTAACTAGCAGGGTCTACCACGGCGATGCGTGTTGCATGACATTTCATGTAATGTATTCAATGGTGTCACAATGCAAGTCGAATTTTTTTGCGATTGTCATGTCTCAATCGCAGCATGTCGCATTGTGGCACTATGGACATACATTACATGTAGTAACACGACTTTCTTGTCACGCAACAAATGTTGCTGTGTGGCCCTAGTCTAAGGAACAGAGGGAAAAGACAATGTTCCTTTCCTACCCAGCTTTCTGTGGGTGATATACACTCGCGGTCATTTACTATCAGCGATACCCCAGTTTTTGGCCTAAAAATACATTGTTGACGCCCGTGCAACAATATTTTGTCAGACGCAACATTTTTGCACCTTGTTTGCCACTTGGGAGAGGTGGGGGCCATCAGTCCGAGCAAATTTACTAACATTTACTTGTGGAAACAAGAGTAAAAGTTGGTGAAAAATTGCACCTTTCGTTTTTACTCCTGGCGCATGGACTGCTTGAGTTGTGCTAATTTATAACTAAGCCCGCGTTTCATCATAAATTAGGCTTTTCCTCCAGCAAATATGCTACTGTGGCAGCTCCATTGCCACAGTATGTGTGTATTATATGTATATACAGTACTGTGCAAACATCTTAGACAGGTGTGGAAAATATGCTGCAAAGTAAAGGCCCCTTCACATATATCCGGCGATCTGGTTCAGGTCTCCTCTGCCATGAAGCAAAAAATACCGGAGGAAACTCAAGTCAGATCTAACCTATAGTTTTCAATGGGATTGTGATTTTGGATGTCAAATAGCGCCGGACAAAAAAAGGAATCCCCTGGTGGCCCCTGAATAACATGGGCCCCTAGTCTTCCACCCGTACTGCACTACATATAGATAGCAGGAAATGATAGTAGAGAGAAGGTGCTAATAGAGTGAGGAAGTACAGGTGTAGAGGTCCTTATTGGGGTTTGTAGTCTGCTCACCTGTTATAGTTGTGCATAGCTGGGCACAACTCTAATGAAGACTTGTAATGGTGCACGGCCGGTGCAGCCGATGCTATCCGAGAACCCTGGTGGCTGGAGCCACATGGGAAGGAGAGTCACACAAGAGGGAGCAGCAGTATGTTATCTACCGCATTTCAGAATGGATAATCAAGGCGCAATACACAACCCAAGGCATAGATTTTTGTTTGATCTTTTATTGAGGACGTGTTTCGGGGTGCAATGGCCCCTTTATCAAGTCTAAAAAGCAATTTTTCAAATGACAGAAGTAAGAGCAGGGCCGGCGTCAGCACCCGGCAAAGCAGGGCCCACTGAACTGCTGGGGCCCACTCAGGTCTAGTCGCAGATCGCTGAACAGTGGGGAATCCCGAAGAGTCGGGACTCTTCCTGGCTTAGGAGTCCCTGCTCTGACTCCATATATGGATATGTCCATATATGGAATCACTGCTATGACCATGAAGGGTATGCTTGGGGACACCCTGTGTATTTAAGTCTAATTACCCTCTTTTTCTAAAATGTTCCTGCTGGGATTTGAACTCACAACCTTCTACATTAAAGGGATTCTGTCACCTGGATTTTAGCTACCGATATTTTCACATCACTACATCAGTCTCCACGATTTATTGTAAAATATACTATTTATACTCCCATCCGTCTTGTCATTTAGTGTAAAAATGGCTTTTATTAATATGCAAATTACCTCAATAAGGTGCCCAAGGGGATGTTTCTCTGTCCGTTGGAGCCCAGCCGTGCCCATTATTTTAGCGCCCGCCCCTCTTTTAATTATTCACTCCTCTCCTTGCTTATTTTTTTTTTTTCCAGTGCGCTGTGATCTCGCGCATGTGCCCTGGTTACACCGGTCCGGGCCTGTGCGGTGTCCTGGCAGCAGCTTCACGTATGCAATCGTGCATATGCTGGCTGTCTGTGCACTTTGCTCTTAAGCGCATGCGCAATTGCGTACGTAAAGCTGCTGCCAGGACACCGCATGAGTCCGGACCAATGTAACCAGGGCACATGGGCGAGATTAAAGCGCACTGGAAAAAAACAAAAGCGATGAGAGGAGTGAATAATTAAAAGAGGGGTGGTGCTTGGCTCCAAAATAATGGGCGCGGCTGGGCTCCAACAGACAGAGGAACATCCCCTTGGGCATCTTATAGAGGTAATTTTCATTTTATTAAAAAACGATTTTTACACTAAATGACAAGACGGATGGGGGTATGTATTTGTATATTCTGCAATAAATTGTGGAGACTGATGTAGTGATGTAAAAATCTCTGTATCAAAAATACAGGTGACAGAATCCCTTTAAAGCTATTGAGCTCATTGCTACGCTGTGAAAGAAAAACCTCATAGTAGTTTCTCATGTATTAGGTATTCCTATACAGCAGAAGTATTTTTTTTTAGTAATTGTAAAAAAATGTATGGCACAAAATAAATGTGTAATTACTTAACAAAATATATAAAATCATACCTCTGATATATATAAATGCATAATATGTGGGAAACTACTATTGAGGTTTTTAGCAAAATATAGTTATAGCAGGTTAACATGAAACTCTATAGCTCTGTTGTTAAGGTTCTTGACTTTAATGTAGATGGCTGTGAGTTCAAATCCCAGCAGAATCCTTTAAAAAATAGAGGCTAAATAAAACTTAAATAGACACACCAATTTGTGTAACTAATATTTTTTGTTGGGTAAGGTGGCAACCCTAACAGAACCCCTGCTCCCCGGTGACCCCCATAACTTTTTTTTATAGTTATGTCTACGGAGATGTGTGGGGGCTTATTTGAGGGAAATCTGTCTTTTTTGACAATGCAATTTTGGGGTGTATGACTTGATCCCTTTTTATTCAATTTTCTTGGGAGATAAAGTGATAAAAAATGGCTAACCTTCACCATATGGGCTAACTTTTTAAAAATATTTTAATAGTATGTGTGTTTTCGCATGCGACGATGCCCATAATGTTATTCCTTTTTTGTTTATTTTTATTTTGGGAAAAGTGGGGTGATTTTTTTTTTTTAAACTTTTTTAAAATTACTTTTCATCAGATTGCAACTTATACAGAATAATGGAAATTGCTAAATTATTCTGTATAGAAATCACTATTTCACAGTTTAGTGCTGCCACCTAGTGGCCTGAGCTGGGATATACTAATAATGAGCCTGGAAGCCTAGTACAGGCTGCGGCTCATTTTTAGAACAGGGTGCTTTCCCCGATCTCTGCTGGGGAAGGCGCGTCTGAGCAGAAAGCCCACGCTTCTGTTTTTCAACACTCTCAGATGCCATGGTGACATTTGACAAATGCCACAAGGAGGCCCACTGAGATTTATCGCCCAAGGGCCCACATGGTGCTGGCTCTGAGTAAAAGGGTGAAATAGTACAGTGTTTAACCCCTTAAGAAGCTGTACATGTACGGCGCTGGTGGACGTAACTTAAGTACTAGCGGCGTACATGTACAGCGGGCTAATCGGGCGGATGCAGGACAAAACATAATGGGGGCTCAGCATACATGTGGATCTTACACTTCCTAAATTTCATGGTAGCTGTCATGGCATGTAACAGGTTAACTTAGAGTTAGGACCCGTCTTACAGAGATCGCCTTGACGTGTGGCAGACGGGCTCAGATAATTTTGTACAAAATGTATTTGCCAAGCATCTCTAATTTACAGGATAAGTACAGCATTACCATTAGGACACTGTTTTATGCTTTATTTGGGCCGCAGAGTGCTGTTGCATTGTAACATAGTATATAAGACTGAAAAAGACATTTGTCCATCCAGTTCGTCCTGTTTCCTATAGGTTGATCCAGAGGAAGGCAAAAAACCCCAGTGAGGCAGAAGCCAATTTTCCCCACTTAAGGGGAAAAATTCCTTCCCGACTCCAATGAGGCAATCAGAATAACTCCCTGGATCAACGACCCCTCTCTAGTAGCTATATCCTGTAATATTATTACACTCCAGAAATACATCCAGTCCCCTCTTGAATTCTTTTATTGTACTCACCATCACCACCTCCTCAGGCAGAGAGTTCCATAGTCTCACTGCTCTCACCGTGAAGAATCCTTTTCTATGTTTGTGTGCAAACCTTCTTTCCTCCAGACGCAGAGGATGTCCCCTCGTCACAGTCACAGTCCTGGGGATAAATAGATGATGGGAGAGATCTCTGTACTGACCCCTGATGTATTTATACATAGTTATTAGATCTCCCTCAGTCATCATTTTTCTAAAGTGAATAAACCTAATTTTGATAACCTTTCAGGGTACTGTAGTTGCCCCATTCCAGTTATTACTTTAGTTGCCCTCCTCTGAACTCAGCCCAGCTCTGCTATGTCTGCCTTGTTCACAGGAGCCCAGAACTGTACACAGTACTCCATGTGTGGTCTGACTAGTGCTTTGTAAAGTGGTAGGACTATGTTCTCATCACGGGCATTTATGCCCCTTTTGATGCAAGCCATTATCTTATTGGCCTTGGCAGTAGCTGTCTGACATTGGTTTTTACAGCTTAGTTTGCTGTTTATTAAAATTTCTAGATCTTTTCCATGTCAGTGTTACCGAGTGTTTAACCATTTAGTATGTACGGGTGACTTGCATTATTCCTTCCCATGTGCAAAACTTTACATTTGTCAGTGTTAAACCTCATCTGCCATTTCTCTGCCCAGCCCAAGCCTCCAATCTATCCAGATCCATCTGTAGCATAAAACTGTCCTCTTCAGTGTTAATTATTTTACACAGTTTAGTGTCATCTGCAAAAATTGATATTTTACAGTGCAAGCCTTCTACAAGATCATTAATAAATATATTGAAGAGAATAGGGCCCAGTACTGACCCCTGAGGTACCCCACTAGTCACAGTGGCCCAATCTGAGCGTGTACCGTCAATAACCATCCTCTGTTTTCTATTACTCAGCCAGTTACTTACCCACATACAGACATTTTCTACCAGTCTGAGCATTCTTAGTGTCAAATGATTTGAAGAAGTCCAGATATACGACATTTATTCATTCGCCGCTGTCAAGTCTAGAACTTACGTCCTCATAGAAACTGATTAAATTAGTTTGACATGACCGATCCCTCATGAAGCTATGCTGATATGGTGTTATTTGCTTATTTTCATTGAGATACTCCAAGATAGCATCTCTTAGAAAACCTTTAAACAGTTTACCAACAACAGATGTTAAACTTACCAGCCTATAATTTCCAGGCTCTGTTTTTGGACCCTTTTTGAATATTGGCACCACATTTGCTATGCGCCAATCCTGTGGAACATTCCCTGTCAGTATAGAGTCCGTAAATATCAGAAATAAAGGTCTGGCTATGAGATGACTTAATTCCCTTAGGATACGGGGGTGTATGCCATCTGGTCCTGGCGATTTGTCTATTTTAATCTTTTTAAGTCGCTGTTGTACTTCATCCTGGGTCAGACAGGGCACTTTTAATGGAGAATTTACTTTTACATTCATTCCGCATTTCATCTGACAATTTATTTTTCTCAGTGAAGATAGTGGAGAAAAAAATATTTAATAGTTTTGCTTTATCCTTGTCGCTCTCTGCAACACCCCCTCATTGCTGTGAAGAGGGCCGACTCCTTCAGATTTATATTTTTTTACCATTTATATAATTGAAGAAAATGTTAGGGTTAGTTTCTACTCTCTTTGGCAATTAATCTCTCGGTCTCTAGTTTGGCAATTTTTATTAGTTTTTTAGATATTCTATTTTCTTTGTATTGTGTTTTCAGCCATAGCAACACGCACCAGCATTGGATATTCTGACTGACACCCTTTTCTTTGCAGCTTATATGGGACAAAAAAATAAAGTGAAAAAAAAGTTACAAAAATAAAGTTTTCCCAAAAAATTTAAAGTTTCAAGTAAAAAAAAAGCGTCCTTTTCCCAAAATAAAGTAAAAAAAAAAATAGGGAACAATAGGGGAAAAAGAAAGATAGACATATTAGGTATCACCGTGTCCGTATCGACCGGCTCTAAAAAATATCACATGACCTAACCCCTCAGGTAAACACCGTCAAAAAAATTAAATAATAACTGTGCTAAAAAAACTTTTTTTTGTCACCTTACATCACTAAAAGTGCAACATCAAGCGATCAAAATAGTGTATGCCCCCAAAATAAGACCAAGCTAACCGTCACCACATCCCACAAAAAAGGAGCCCCTACCTAAGACAATCGCCCAAAAAATAAAAAACTATGGCTCTCAGACTATGGAGACACTAAAACATGATTTTTGTTGTTTCAAAAAATGCTTTTATTGTGTTAAATGTAATAAGAAATTTAAAAGTAGACATATTAGGTATCACCACGTCCATAACAACCTGCTCAAAAAAATACCACATGACCCTAACCCCTCAGGTGAACACTGTAAAAAAAAAAAAGGTGTCAAAAAAGCAAAAGCAAAGATCAAAAAGTCATATGCACCCCAAAATAGTACCAATCAAACTTTTATCTCATCCTGCAAAAAATGAGACCCTACCTAGAATAATTTTTTAATTCTTTATTTATGTTAAGACAGAGATTTGACAGCACATCTGGCATTTGAGTACACAAAACATATCTTCAAAAAGTAGTGTATCATAATAAAGTGATAAGCATGATAAGCTATACAGTATAATAAAAGGAAATCTGTCAAGCGTGACAAAATACCCCTCTACGAATAACATCTAGGTCTCTGATAGGGATGAAAGCCTGGCCGCCTAAACTAAATCGGCCAAGTCGGAACTCAATTCTGAATCAGTGAACCTCTAGTAGGCTCAGTCGTCAACTGAGAATGAACTCGGCTCAATATTTCCCAAGGGGGTAAAGGTCAGCGGAACCATACTCAAGTAAAACACTCAAGACACACAACTGGACACTCACGAGACACAGATGGAATGGGGGGAAGAGCGCAGAACCCTTATCCTCTCATACAGACAATAAACTTTGGTACTCCTGAGAGTCTTGGAATGAGAACCAAGCTGCCCATGCATCAAGAAACTTTTTATGCCTCCCCCGCAATTGCGAGGTAAGTTCCTCCATTCTCCGGATCTCCTCCACTTTTTGGATCCAAGTGCTAATCACCGGAGGTGAAGAGGATTTCCACCTCGCAGGAATGCAAGACCTAGCCGCTATTACCATGGAGCACAGACAGGATTTTCGGAGCACACTCATTGGAAGATCGGATAGTAACAAAAGGAAGAAGCCAGGCGTGTAAGGTATCGTAAACTGAAAAATTGTGGATAGCGCCTTGTGGATTGATTGCCAGAAGTAAGCAAGTTTGGGGCAATCCCAGAATATGTGCAACATCAAACCTGGAGCTGAGTCACAACGCCAACAGAGAGGCGAGGCGGATGGGAACATTTTCTGTAATCTAGTCGGGACATAGTACCATCTGGACATTATTTTGTAACCCGCTTCCTGGAACCTACTCGCTATGGATGATTTGTATAGAAGGGAAAAAAGTTAATTATAATAAAATCTACAGAAGACTGAACCCAAACCCGAACTTCAATGAAGAAGTCCGGGTTCAGGTCTGAGTACCAACATTCTGTTTTTTATCACGCTCGTGCAAAACGCATTGAAATGCTTTGCAATCTCGCAGAAAAAACTGAACAACGCAACGCAATCGCATATTGTGTGTGAACTTGCTCGGGTTTCCCTGAACCCACCCGCAACGCATTCGGACTAAATTCGGCACGCACGCTCATGTTTGACGCCCGGATTAGATGCGGGTGCGTTGCGGGAATATGTGCGATTTTTCAGCCCGTGTACAAACTTTTGTAATGCGTTTTGCACGCGCGTGTGAAAAATCGCCATGTTTGGTACCCAGACCCGAAGCCGGACTTTATCACTGGAGTATTCTGGAGATTTTATTATTTTCCCTTATAACATGATTATAAGGGAAAATAATAGCATTCTCACTACAGAATGCTTAGTAAAATGCGCGTATTTCAGTGCGTTTTTGCAAATAGGAAACGCGCGTTCGTACGCGCGTTCATGTGATTGACTACTGTGGTGTCAATCACAAAACGCGCAACAAACGCCCCAAAAAAAGCTCAAGTACTTGTTTATGCGTCGGGCGTTTTACATCGCGTTCAAGCGCGCTGTAAAACGCTCAAGTGAGAACCAGGGCCATAGGAAAGCATTGGTTTTCATGTGTTGAGCGTTTTACAGCGCGTTTGAACGCGCTGTAAAACGCTCAGGTGTGAACTTAGGGTTAGACTACAGGTAATGCTTAAAGAGAGAAGAGAGATCGCCAAGTATGCGATCAAGTGGCTAAGGTAAGTTAAGTTTTTTATTTTTAACCCCTTAATCCTCATTCTACAAAGCATTCGTTATTAAGAATGCTATTATTTTCCCTTATAACCATGTTATAAGGGAAAATAATGAAGATCGGGTCCCGTCGCTTAGCAACCATGCGGGAAAATCGCACTGCATCCACACTTGCTTGCGGATGCTTGCGATTTTCCCGCAGCCCCATTCACTTCTATGGGGCCTGCGTTGCGTGAAAAACGCAGAATATAGAGCATGCTGCGATTTTCACGCAACGCAGAAGTGATGCGTGAAAATCACCGCTCATGTGCACAGCCCCATAGAAATGAATGGGTCCGGATTCAGTGCGGGTGCAATGCATCCTCCTCACGCATTGCACCTGCGCGGAAAACTCGCCCGTGTGAATGCAGCCTTAGTGTTTACTGTTTTTTTGTTTCAGTTAAAGGGATTGTCTCATCTCACTCTTACTAAGGCGAAATGAGACACAGTCCTGACCACCGGCCGGTCGGGAAACAGCAGACTGCACCAGCGCTTGCTGTTTCAGTAGCTCCCATTGTGGTGCAGAATCAGACCCCCGATGTTAATTAGACCTCAGATCAGACATAAAAATATAAATCACCTCACCTCTCCTGTTTGGGATGCTGCCGCTTCTGAGATCCAGCACTCTTCTTGCTGCAATGTGCTGTGTCTTTGTTCCCACAGGCCCAGATGTGGCTACTGCCTCATAACCGCCTATAGCTACGCCACTGGCCACAGAGACGCTGCAGTCTTTGGCTCTAAGGCGAATGCGGAAGAAAAAAAAAAGCGAACGACTCAAAAAACAAAAAAACAACAACATCAGTTGTGACTAGTTTAACGCCTTCATTATTCTGTGTCTGCCCCTTTTAGGACGCCTTCACACGCTGCGGATCTTGAGGCAGAATTTTCAGCAACTGAAAATCAGTTCCATTCATTTGAATGGGGTAAAAACCCAGGGCCGGCGCCACCTGTAAGGCGACCTAGGCAATTGCCTAGGGCGCAATTTAGCAGGGGGCGCCGGAACCCTGCGATTGAAAAAAAAAAAAAAAAACTTATGTGGTAACGGGGCGGCCGGCACGCCGCCCCGCTATCATGTTGCACTGCCTGAGGGGGGGCGGACCGTACCGGGTGACACCAGTCCCTGGGGTGACACCCGGTGCGGTCTCCCCGCCCCCAGGCACCAGAGCAGAGTCGCGGCAGCGGAGCGTGCAGGAGGAGGGCGGGCCGGAGGCGTGTCCCGTCCTCCCCTGTTCATCTGATAGGCTGCCGGCCTAGTGCTGGCAGGCAGCCTATCAGAGGCCGGTTCAGGAGGCGCGATGACGTCATCGCGCCGCCTGAGCCGTACAGCGTGGGACACAGGCCGGAAGAGGCCTGCATCGCATCGCTGCCAAGGAGGTAAGTATGTGTTTTTTGTTTTTTTTTTTTTTTACTCAAATCATATGTGGGGGCTACTGGCACATAAGGGAGTCACTGGCGCCTATAGGCTGGGCTACTGGAGCATAAGGGGACTACTGGTACATAAGGGGGCTTGCTGGCACATAAGGGGGTCACTGGCGCCTATAGGCTGGGCTACTGGAGCATAAGGGACTACTGGCACATAGGGGGGCTTGCTGGCACATAAGGGGGCTTGCTGGCACATAAGGGGCTACTGGTACATGGGGGCTACTGGTACATGGGGGGCTACTGGCATATAAGGGGCTTGCTGGCACATAAGGGGGTCACTGGCACATAAGGGGGCTACTGGAGCATAAGGGGACTACTGGCACATAAGGGGGCTTGCTGGCACATAAGGGGGCTACTGGCGCATAAGGGGGACTACTGGCACATAAGGGGCTACTGGTACATGGGGGCTACTGGTATATAAGGGGCTTGCTGGCACATAAGGGGCTTGCTGGCACATAAGGGGCTTGCTGGCACATAAGGGGCTTGCTGGCACATAAGGGGCTACTGGCACATAAGGGGCTTGCTGGCACATAAGTGGGCTACTGGCACATAAGGGGGCTACTGGCACATAAGGGGGCTACTGGCACATAAGGGGGCTACTGGCACATAAGGGGGACTACTGGCACATAAGGGGCACTACTGGCACATAAGGGGGCTACTGGCACATAAGGGGGCTACTGGCACATAAGGGGGCTACTGGCACATAAGGGGGCTACTGGCACATAAGGGGGCTACTGGCACATAAGGGGGACTACTGGCACATAAGGGGCACTACTGGCACATAAGGGGGAGCTACTGGCACATAAGGGGGCTTGCTGGCACATAAGGGGGCTACTGGCGCATAAGGGGGCTTGCTGGCACATAAGGGGGCTACTGGCACATAAGGGGCACTACTGGCACATAAGGCGGGCTATTATTATTGTTATAAGGCCGCCTCTGTATATTGTTATTATAATGGCCCCCTCTGTACTATTCTTATCTTAATAGCCCCCACTGTATTAGTATTATTATTATTTATACAGAGGGGCCGTTATTATAATAATAGCACAGAGAGGGCCTTTATATTAATAATAATACCGAGCTGTGTTGCCATGTTGGAGGGGGAGAATTGGGATATACCCTATATACTGTGTATTATATTATGGGGGCACTAGGAGGAAGGCGGGAGAAGAGCACTATGGGGGCATTTACTAGGGGCACTATATAGGGGTATTTCATACTGGTACATTATGGGGACATTAGCTGAGCTGGGGTATTACAAGGGGGTATTTTTTGCACTGTATATTAAAAGGAGAATTATTACTACAGGGGGGTATTATGGTGGGCTTTATTACTCCCCCATGTTATGACCCCCAGTAGCAGCACCAGCCTCTCCCTGCTCTGCTATCCCTCTGATCCTTCTCCAAATCCTTATTCTAATATCTTTCTCTTTAGGATAAAACACATCATCAGCTCCGCCGATCCCCACAGTATACCTCTACACCGATCCCCCAGCCAAAGTGTGAAGTGGTGTCCGAGATCCCCAAGGGCCAAGCAACTGTAAGTTTTCATGTGAAATATGTTTGTTATACACATATAGCATACACTGCGCACAGCGTCATTGATTACTATGACGCCGTGCGCTTCGTGTCGCCGCTACAGTACCGTAAGGGCAGATCATCTGATGGGGGGGGGGGGGGGCGTCAATTTTTATCTTGCCTAGGGCGGCAAAAATTCTTGCACCGGCCCTGTAAAAACCACATGGATTTCTGCAATCCACATTCGGGTGAATGGAAGTGATTGTCAGTCACGGAATTTAATGCACCAAAATCTGCAGCATGTGAAGGCGTCCTTACAGGGTTTTAAAATTCATTTCATTAGCAAGTAAGGCAGATTTGAATTCTACAAAGGGGGCGACACAAGGATGTGTCAACATGCAAAATGTAATTTCCCACAAAAAAAATTAAACAGTGATCATACACACCCCAGAAGGGTATCAATGAAAAGTACAGATATCCCTGAAAAAAATGAGTGATCACACAGCTCCGTACACGTAACTACAAAAAAGTTTTTATTATTTTATCAGTATCAACATGCAAGAAAAACGCCACCTATAAGGTATCGCTGGATTCCTACTGACCTGGAGAATGACAGTAACTGGTCAGTTTTATTGGATATCGAACGTCGTAAATAAAAAGAACGTTAAATGTGGCGGAATTGTTTTTTTTCTTTTCCAGTACCACCCCATTCAGAATTAAATGGTGGCATTGGAAAGTACAACTTGTCCTGCCAAAAACAAGCCCTCATACGGCTATGTGAATGGGAAAATAAAAAAAAAGTTATGGGTCTGTGCAAAACGAAAACGCAATAACGAAAAAACCTCCGGGGGAGAAGGGGTTAGACCCCATGGCCAGGGCCCCCTCTGCTGTCGGTGTCCGCACCTTTGCAGCCCCACATTTGGTTATCTGACTTGTACTCCCTCCTGAATGAAAGCTTTGTGTACTACACCGAAATGTGACAGTAAGGGACACGCCCCTAATAGGCGGTTTTTATGGCTAACAATCCACAGCCCTTTACGTTTACTTTGGCGCTGGGCGTGGCCTCCTCTACAGGGCGTGAACAATCACAGAGAAAGGAGTGAGGAGAATCCCCCTATCGTACGCTAGGAGGGCGTGGCCAATGCCTAAGCGCCTGGCTCTACCGACTGCTGATGGTTGCTTGCGGACTGGGAGGAGAGAGGGGAAAGTGTCGCGGGGTGGGCGTGGTCAGGTGTCAGCGAGCGAGTCAGGCTGGCGGGTACTGGGAGCTGTGTCACGCGCGGTGGGAGGAGCTGTCGGGCGCTGAGCCCGGTGTTATGGCGGCGGCTGCGGGCTCTGTGAATGAATTCTCCGGGTGGAAGAGGACACAAGAAGAAACCGGCGACCCCAGCGGCAAACCCAGGTCCCGGGCCCCCAGCACCGCCCTCTCTCTCGGGGTCTCCGGTACAGGGCGCTCCACCTCCTTCTCTTCATAAGCGGAACCTCTTCGTGTTCTCCTATCCCCTGCTCGCTGCCTTCTCGCTGCTCCGGTTTCTCGCCTTCCAGCTCGGCCTGCTCTTCGCCTGGTGCTGTGACCGCCTCTCCCGTAGGGTCATGGCGGACAAAAAGCTCTCCGCCTCCCGGACACTGAGTGAGCGCAGCGCCCCTGCTGTGACTCCGGACAGGCCGCAGGAGCCGGAGGTGGTGCGGGCATATCACCAGCAGGCCTTCCACTACATCTCTATGGCCCTCCGCATAGATGAGCAGGAGAAAGGTGAGGGCACTACGTCATACTGCTGGCTGACGTCACAGCCGCCCAGCTTTCTTTGCATTGTGGCATCACGATAGAGACTAGAATGGACTGGGTAAAAGGAGGTCCTCCTCTCTTCCCTCCATGTACACTAATACTAACCCCAATCCTGATTGTACCCTTAATACCAGCCCTAAAGTGTAAAAATGACCCTAATGCTACCACTACTACTAACACTTACCCAAATGCTACCCCTATAACTACCGGTACAGCTATTACTACCCCTAATACTACCGGTACTCCTAATACTAACGGTACCGCTAATACTAACCCCAACCCTAATTGTATTCCTTATACTAGCCCTAAGCTGTAAAAATGACCCCAATACTACCCCTAATACTAATGCTCACCCCAATACGACCCCTAATACTAACAGTGCCCTTATTGCTACCCTAGTACACTAACACTATTTTTACCTAACCCTAATGCTGACCCTAATACTACCCCCAACCCTAATTGTACCCCTAATACTAGCCATAAACTGTAAAAATGACCTTAATACTACCCCTAATACTACCGGTACTCCTAATACTAACGGTACCGCTAATACTAACCCAACCCTAATTGTATTCCTTATACTAGCCCTAAGCTGTAAAAATGACCCTAATACTACCCCTAATACTAATGCTCACCCAAATACGACCCCTAATACTAACAGTGCCCTTATTGCTACCCTAGTACACTAACACTATTTCTACCTAACCCTAATGCTAACCTTAATACTACCCCCAACCCTAATTGTACCCCTAATACTAGCCCTAAACTGTAAAAATGACCTTAATACTACCCCTAATACTACCGGTACTCCTAATACTAACGGTACCGCTAATACTACCCCTAATACTAACCCCAACCCTAATTGTATTCCTAATACTAGCCCTAAGCTGTAAAAATGACCCTAATACTACCCCTAATACTAATGCTCACCCAAATACTCCCCCTAATACTAACGGTGCCCCTAATGCTACCCCAGTACACTAACACTATTTCTCCCCCTAATATTAACCCTAATACTAATGCTAACCCTAATACAAACCCCAACCCTATTTATACCCCTAATACTAGCCCTAAACGGTAAAAATGACCTTAATGCTACCACTAATACTAACACTTACCCAAATACTACTCCTAATACTTATGCTACCCCTTTAACTACTGGTACCGCTATTACTACCCCTAATACTACCTCTAATACTAACAGTACCGCTAATACTTACCCAAACCCTAATTGTACACCTAATACTTGTGCTATCCCTATAACTACCGGTACCGCTATTACTACCCCTAATACTACTGGTACTCCTAATACTACCAATAATACTAACAGTACCGCTAATACTAACCCCAACCCTAATCGTAGCCCTAAACTGTAAAAATGACCCTAATCCTACCCCTAATACTAACGCTTACCAAAATACTACCCCTATTATTAACGCTACCACTAATACTGCCCCTATTATTAACGCTACCACTAATACTGCCCCTATTATTAACGCTACCACTAATACTGCCCCTATTATTAACGCTACCACTAATACTGCCCCTATTATTAACGCTACCACTAATCCTAATACTACCAGTAATGGTACCTCTCATACGAACGCTACACCCTAATACACTTACCCTAATACTAATGCTACCCATAATACTACCAGTATTGGTACCCCTAATACTAACGCTAACCTTACTACTACCCGTAATACTAATTCTAACCCGAACCCCATTACTATATATCTGTACACACTGCATGTATTACATAGTAAAATACATGCGGAGTACAGATATATAGTATATACAGCAGTGTACGGATATGTGAGGTATAATAGATGCCGTGTGTACAGGTATATAGTATATACAGCAGTGTACGGATATGTGAGGTATAATAGATGCCGTGTGTACAGGTATATAGTATATACAGCAGTGTACTGATATGTGAGGTATAATAGATGCAGTGTGGACAGGTATATAGTATATACAGCAGTGTACTGATATGTGAGGTATAATAGATGCCGTGTGTACAGGTATATAGTATATACAGCAGTGTACGGATATGTGAGGTATAATAGATGCCGTGTGTACAGGTATATAGTATATACAGCAGTGTACTGATATGTGAGGTATAATAGATGCAGTGTGTACAGGTATATAGTATATACAGCAGTGTACTGATATGTGAGGTATAATAGATGCAGTGTGTACAGGTATATAGTATATACAGCAGTGTACTGATATGTGAGGTATAATAGATGCAGTGTGTACAGGTATATAGTATATACAGCAGTGTACTGATATGTGAGGTATAATAGATGCAGTGTGTACAGGTATATAGTATATACAGCAGTGTACTGATATGTGAGGTATGAGGTATAATAGATGCAGTGTGTACAGATATATAGTATATACAGCAGTGTACTGATATGTGAGGTATAATAGATGCAGTGTGTACAGGTATATAGTATATACAGCAGTGTACTGATATGTGAGGTATAATAGATGCAGTGTGTACAGGTATATAGTATATACAGCAGTGTACTGATATGTGAGGTATAATAGATGCAGTGTGTACAGGTATATAGTATATACAGCAGTGTACTGATATGTGAGGTATAATAGATGCAGTGTGTACAGGTATATAGTATATACAGCAGTGTACTGATATGTGAGGTATAATAGATGCCGTGTGTACAGGTATATAGTATATACAGCAGTGTACTGATATGTGAGGTATAATAGATGCAGTGTGTACAGGTATATAGTATATACAGCAGTGTACTGATATGTGAGGTATAATAGATGCAGTGTGTACAGGTATATAGTATATACAGCAGTGTACTGATATGTGAGGTATAATAGATGCAGTGTGTACAGGTATATAGTATATACAGCAGTGTACTGATATGTGAGGTATAATAGATGCAGTGTGTACAGGTATATAGTATATACAGCAGTGTACTGATATGTGAGGTATAATAGATGCAGTGTGGACAGGTATATAGTATATACAGCAGTGTACTGATATGTGAGGTATATTAGATGCCGTGTGGACAGGTATATAGTATATACAGCAGTGTACTGATATGTGAGGTATAATAGATGCCGTGTGTACAGGTATATAGTATATACAGCAGTGTACTGATATGTGAGGTATAATAGATGCCGTGTGGACAGGTATATAGTATATACAGCAATGTACTGATATGTGAGGTATAATAGATGCCGTGTGTACAGGTATATACAGCAGTGTATTGATATGTGAGGTATAATAGATGCAGTGTGGACAGGTATATAGTATATACAGCAGTGTACTGATATGTGAGGTACAGGCTGTAAGTTATACCTCGTACTTCACGTCAGTACACTGCTGTTATCTCTTACCATGTGACCTGTGACATCACACCTCCTATTACCCACTCCATGCCAGTGACATGTGGTCACAGCTGGTGAGCCTTTGCTCCTCTGGCATGAGGCTTATCAGGGCCGTCCAGGCTTATGGTTTGTGCTGATTCAGTTCAGTGGTGACTGATCAGCATCTCTCCCCACGTGGACTGCGAGGAATGAACAGTTGCTGTAGTTCTGCTCCCTTAGGTTACAATGTGACCCGTCATCTGATCCTCCGGAACAACACCCCGCAGAATTCTGCTGCTTCTTCACTAAAAGTGTTAACTGGTAGGGAAAGTATTAAAATAACACCTTCTGGTTGAACCCCCCTTCTCCCTCGGGCGCCGTCCCTCCAATCCTTCCATTTCGATGACGTGACTGCAGCCATGATGTCCCTTGTCCTGCCTGCAGCCAATGACTGGCTTGTTGTGGCCTTGCGCCCTATACTGCCGAGGCTAGTGATTGGTTGCAGCTGTCATGTAGTATACAGGACGCCATTGCTGCGGCAGCGGGGGGGAGCTTCAGTACTGGAGCGGGGGGGGGGGGGGGGTTCGTACCGGTGTCAGGTCCTCTTTAAATTCCGCCAGCCCCTTTAAGGATGTGCTATTAGCCATTTATCCAGCCGTTCTCTTCCTCAGTAGACGCAATAGTGTTGTATGAATAAATACGTTGAGTTTATGTGCCCTCTGCGTTATTTTGTACAATTCAAGACATAAGATGGTGATATTTTGCGTTTTACATCATCTTTGATGCGTTCTTTAGTACATCATGTGGGGCTCATCCTGTGAGTCTGTGTGTTGTGCCACATACGTGTGCTGTACGTGTTCTCTACAGACAGCTCACGTCCCCCGCATTCACGCGTCCGAGTTTTTTTTTTTTTACCACTGTCCGTGTTTTCAGCACAGAAGCTAAGTCGCACCATAGACTCAACAATTCCCCCGCGTCTTTTGGGAGGAAATAAGGATTCTAACTTTTCCGTTATTTTTGGTTCCCCTCGGGCACCTGATGCCGGCTCATCCCAACTCCTCCTTGTTTCTGTAGGAATGATGTAAGTCAGAGATGGGCAAACTGAGGCCCTCCAGCTGTTGTAAAACTACAATTCCCACCATGCCCTGCTGTAGGCTGATAGCTGTAAGCAGTCTTTGCATGCTGGGAGTTGTAGTTTTGCAACAGCCAGAGAGCCGCAGTTTACCCATTCCTGATGTAGGCCAACAACCATGCTACTTCTGTGACCTGCAGTCTGTGGGAGATTAAAGAGGTTCTCTGGTTATAATGACCCTTATGTAATGCCCACAGCCTCCATAAATAGAAGATTAATACCTGCTGCTGACCGCTGCTCCACAATGGCACACCCAGGTCCATGTTCCGATCCCCGGACTGCCTACCTCCATGCCGTATTGCCACTGTCACATGCCCTGCTGCCGCCAATAACTGCCATGGCCACAAGCGGCACATCACTCAGTTATTTGTGGAGTATGTGACTGCCCAAGCAGCGTGGATGTAAGAAGTCCAGGGACTGGGACATGGGTGAGCCATTGTGGAGCTCTAGAGCAGCGGGCAGCAGCAGGTAAGTATTTATCTTCTATTTATGGAGGCAGGCTGTGGGCGATACATAAAGTCTTTATTCCCTGAGAACCCCTTTAAGGGTTTGACCCCATGGATGCCCAACCTGTGTCACTCAAGCTATTGCAAAGCTACAACTCCCAGCATGCCTGGACAGCTGACAGCTATAAGGGCATAATGGGAGTAGTAGTTTTGCAACAGCTGGAGGGCTGCAGGATGAGCATCCCTTGTCTAACCGCATGCAGCCAAGCCGTGCCCACCCATGACAGCCAATGTACCATTTTTACCGCCTAATCATGTGGCCATTAGTACCGCGACCCGCTTCTCTGAGGAGTCCTACCCTTACAGGGGGTGTCTGTGGATAATTATTTTTTATCGAGTGCCCGCAGCCTGCTGCCTGAGACAGAAGATTCATCCTTACCTGCTCCACGCTTCTCCGGTCCTCACTCTCCGTCTTCCAGTCCCTGTGCTCTATACATCTGGCTGGCTATGGACATGGTCACATGCACGGTTCCAGCCAATGACTGGCTTCAGCAGGGATGTGGTCTCAACATGAGACCATAGCCAGCCGGATGTAATTCGTGCAGGGGGCGTCGTGGAGCAGGTACGTATGAATCTTCTGTTTAAGGGGGCAGGCTGTGGACATTCAATAAAAAAAAATAATAATTTAGTTTGTAGGCACCTTTTTTTTTTTTTTCAATTGGTTTTTATTAAAAAGTGTTTAGTTGTTTTGGCGCGATCTACAGCCCGTATCGCTGAACAGCTCATAAACACTTATTTAAGGGTCCATTCACATGTCCGCAAAATGGGTCCGCATCCGTTCCGCAATTTTGCGCAAAGGGTGCGGAACCATTCATTTTCAATAGGGCCGGAATGTTGTGCTGTCTGCATCCACATTTCTGGAACCGCATTTCCGCATCCGCACTTCCATTTTATCAAGAAAATAGAATAGGCATTTTCTATTATAGTGCAGACCATGTGCACATGGCCGGTGTCCGTGTTTTGCGGTTTTGCAAAACACTTACGGATGTGTGAATGGAGCCTAAAGGTGTATTCACAGTTGCGTTTCTAATCCGGTAGCTCGTTACGGCAGCAGTATTTGTCAGAAACCCATCATTTGTTCCAGAAAGCCGCCAGATCCCATTATAGGCAATGGGGATCTGGAGGTAAACGGTAGAATCCGGAAATACTGGGTCCAGTAAACCCCGGAAGGCCGTTCCCTGCCAGATCTGGCAACCACAACTCTGAAAAGAATTTATTGTTTATGAACCGTAAGAAAAATATAGGTAAGGGCCACTGATCGAGATCTCATGACTTTCTGACTGATTTACTGTGAAGCAGGGGCAATAGTCTGCAGATAGACTGAAAGTTAAAGGGGTATTCCGGCTGGTACAAGTTATTATTTAAAGCTGTAGAGGAGAAACTTGGAATTTTCTTAAAAAAAAAAACTGAAAAAGTGATTTTACCCCAAAATGATTAGAATGCAATAATAAATAAATCGTTTTCTTGATACATTAACGGGCTCCAATATCGTGCTGCATTGTCAGACACCAGTGGGTGGTGTTTTTGATAAACGGGTCACTTATGAAGGGGGATGCTGCTAGAAAAGCTGGGCGATTAGCACAATCAGATCCGCCCCAGGTAGTGATGAGCATCTGCTGCAAATGAAACTGCACGTCCCCAGGAAAAATCTGCCTTGGGCCTCAAGCACACGAACGTATTTTCTTTCCGTGTCCTGTTTTTTTTTTTTTTTTTTTTTTTTTTACGGACCGTATGCGGAACCATTCATTTCAAAGGGTCTGCAAAAAAAAAACACAGAAGTTACTTCGTGTACATTCCGTTGCCGTATGTCCGTTCCGCAAACGGATAAAACATGTCCTATCATTGTTCGCATTATGCGCAGGGCTGTGGAGTCCGAGTCGGAGTCGAGGAGTCGGAGTCGGAGGCAATTTTGGGTACCTGGAGTCGGAGTCGGCAAAAAATGGACCGACTCCGACTCCTACTAGATTTAAATTGGAATAAAAAAAAATTGAAATAAAAAAAAAAGCAAGTTTAAATGTCCTAATTCAGATAAAGTTATAATTAATTACTTCTCTACTGTAAGAATAAAGGCCAATGCATGCAGTGCGTCACTTTACCGCTAAACAAAGACGTTAAGTGACCGTGAAGAAGCACGCTTTTCATATGCTTTACTATGCAGTTAAAGGGACACTGACAGGCTGATATATCTGCTGGTATTCATCAGAGGATTAGGAATACAACTAGACGACTGTTACCCCCAGTTGAGGTTTACTTGTGTTTAAAAACGTTTTAATCAATATGCAAATTCTCTACCTTTGTGCCCAAGGGGGCAGGCACACATGTAGAGTACTGGCAGCACTAGACAGGACTAGGTAGGAATTCAGCGTTCGGCTAGCCTGAAAAAACAGGCCAGTGCAGTGAATAATAACGAGGGGAACAGCGCTGGGAAGCTGTACTTCGGGCGCGGCTGGGCACAAAGCCGCAGGAGACGCTGCCCCATTGGGCACAAGATAGTGAATTTGCATACAGATTAAAATGTTTCTTAAACACAAGTACAGCTTAACTGGGGGTAACATTAGTATAGTTTTATTCCTAATTCTCTGATGAATACCAGTATATATATATATCTTTAGCTGGAAAATCAGCCTGTCAGTGTCCCTTTAAGGAGCGGCAATACTTACACTTTCCATCGTCTTGTGGTCTGCTGTTACAGGGAACCCATTGTTATCCTAGCCTCTCACTGATAACTGATTAAGGACTGGAGACACTTGTATAAGTGAAGGGAATGGATAGTCAATAGTTCAAGACTGAAGCTGTAAACCATTTGAAAAACTGCTGTCATTCAGCTAAGGCTATAAAACTCAGATTGTTAGCTTAAATTTTAAACATGACTATGGGATTCTACTAGGAAAATCATGTTTTAAAATAAATGCCCCTTCCCCTGCCCCTCCCTGGATCCTCCCACTGCTCTATCTTCAGCAGAAGATCAGCACACAAAGGAGAAGGCAGCAGCTTCTGCTCAACTACCTCTCTGTGCTAGAGGAGATTAGAAGAACTTGGTGGAACAGCTTCGTATTTGCATATTAAATACAGAGGAGTCGGAGTCGAGGAGTCGGAGTCGGAAGTTTCAAAATCTGAGGAGTCGGAGTCGGACAATTTATCTACCGACTCCACAGCCCTGCATTATGGACAAGGATAGGACTGTTCTATTAGGGGCCAGCTGTTCCGTTCTGCAAAATATGGAATGCACACGGACGTCATCCGTATTTTTTGGGGACCGCCTATGTTCCCTTAATTTCATGCTGCATGTACTCTGTACAGTTTACTCCAGGGAAGTCTGTATAATAAAGCTAGTGGGGCGACTAGCCCTATGCAATGTGAGGGCATGGTGTTCTGTGGCCAGGGGTATCTTCTCCACATTAAATTAGAAAAAAGCGTTCCGCTCACTGTATCTCTTTAGACCAGTGGTGGTGAACCTATGGCACGGGTGCCAGAGGCAGAACTCAGAACCCCCTCTGTGGGCATAACTTTAACTAGAGTTGCGCTCTCCCCTGTATCAGTACTTGCTAACAAGCATCCGTAGAAGGCAGTTTGGCTGGCAGGGTTATGTCACTCACTGACGTCGTGCGCCTGCTCCTCCCACTTTATGAATGAAGGCGGAGCAGGCGCGCGACGTCAGTGAGTGACGTAACCCTGCCAGCCGCACTGCATGCTACAGATGCTTGTTAGTAAGTACTGATACAGGGGAGAGCGCAACTCTAGTTAAAGTTATTAAGAGGTTAAGGATCACGGTTTAGAAATACTGCGGTGAGCGGCGGGGCCCGGTGTATTGGGGGACATTGTTATGAGGGGGATCTGTGGATGACACATATATAGCAGTGCCATCCACAGATGCCCCTCCCCGTAACCGTGCCATCCACAGATGCCCCTCCCCGTAACCGTGCCATCCACAGATGCCCCTCCCCGTAACCGTGCCATCCACAGATGCCCCTCCCCGTAACCGTGCCATCCACAGATGCCCCTCCCCGTAACCGTGCCATCCACAGATGCCCCTCCCCGTAACCCCGTGCCATCCACAGATGCCCCTCCCCGTAACCTCGTGCCATCCACAGATGCCCCTCAGGGCTCGTGCTGCAACTGTTACTGCGGCATTGCCACAGTGTCCCAGGCCTTTGCACATTGCTATACACATGGGGGTATGTGTCTGTAGTACATAGTCTGTACTAGAGACACTATGATGCAATGCTCTTCCCAGTCTGCACATACCCCCATGTGTATAGTACATACTAGGGTATACAGATAATTTTTTTTTTTTAATGTAAATCAGCCCCTCCTTCAATAGAAATATGGCCTTTGTACATAATTTTTCAAGTAAAATCATATAAACCCCTTTTTTTTTGTCATTTTGGTGTTTTTCCCAATTAATCGATGAAATTATCGACAACTAATCAATTATTCAAATAATCGTTAGCTGCAGCCATACTGGACTGTAGTATTCAGGTTACATTGCCGTGTTGGCACTTTACCATAAATAAATGTGTTTTGGGTTGCATTTGGTCTGTAAAAGGTTCGCCATCACTGCTTTAGACTGATAATACGTCTTGGGTGCAGTAGGGAATAAAGGGGCTATTTACTATCCAGAAATACACCTATATTGGGTGTGTTTCTGGTGCAGATTACGGCGCAAAGGTTATTTGCACCGCAATCTACGACTTTTCTTTGCTCACGCTAAGTCTAAAAAAGTGGGCGGGGAAAGGGATAGGCCGGCAGCCCTGTCTTATTCATCATTTTCTACACTGACTGGCACTGGATACGCCAAGTTATGTAGAGGCCTGCGCCTCTATAGGGGTTTTTAAGACCGGCGTCTAAATTGCCAGTCTTAATAAATGAACCCCTAAGTGTTTGCCAGCATGTGATCCAAGTTTCTGTTTTGTAGGGTCCTGTAGACTAGTGGTTCTCAACCTTTTCGCACCAAGTACCACCAAGGAAGTAAATCGTGATAAATGTGAAAAACAAGGCTAGTCTCACACTGCCGTCATAGGCTGTGTTTCAAACCTCTGTTAGCAGTTCCTCCAGATTTATCAAAAAGAATAGTGGCATCCATCACTAAACCCCGCATTAGGACTCGTGATGCATGGCTATTCGTATTTAAAGTATATTCTGTGCTACCAAACATACAGGAGAATACAGCGCCACATACCTATTACATCCGGCGATGACTCCTCGATATACATGTTCTTTTTCCTCATCTTCTCCATTTGCACCAGACCGCCATGATGACTTATTTCAGCCATATCTTGCCTTTGCAGAATTTGTCACACAAACATCTTGGGTTCCTACTTTTGCATCCTCCCTACTTTATCAAAATACAATACTGCCACACCAGCACTGTGTACGCCGTGCTCACCAGTACTATACTGCAGAAACAGTTCCCTCCAATAATTACCAGATGCCCTCAAAAACAGTTGCACCTAGCAAGTAGTGCCTCTGACAGTAAGGCCTCTTGCACACGACCGTATGCCCTCTGAGACCTACGGTCCGTGAGCGGGCCATATGTCCCAGAGCGGCATTGATCGTGGGCACTGGAGCGCACAACACCATAGATTACAATGATTCTGTTCACGTTGGGTGGTCCCGCGGATGGCCCGACGTGCACAGCATCATTTTAATCTATGATGCTGTGCGCAGGATCAATGCCTTCTGGGACACATGGCCCGCTCACGGACCGTATATCTCGGAGGGCATACGGTTGTGTGCAAGAGGCCTAATAGTGTGATATAAACAGTGTCCCCCAAAAATGTGCTAAGCTAATACTGCACTAGGATGCCCCCACCCCCAGTAATAGTGCTCCCAAAAGTCTCCCCAATAGTAATAATGTTCCTACAGTGCCCCTAATAATAAAAAATCTCCATCATTGTGCCCCAAAGATAATAATGATCCCACAGTGCCCATACTAGTAATCATGTTCCCTATGGTCTATCATAATGTGTTCCAGTAGAAAAATTGCGCCACTTGTAATACTAATGTCCTCACAGTGCTCCCCCAGTTATCATAATGACCCCAACCCCATATTAGCCCAACCGCATGCTGCCCAAAGGTGCCAAAAGAAACTACCGTAAATGCAAATCCTGCATGATGCTGCCTGCAATGTGGTGCAGGACACGGGCCTCTTCTGGCGTGTGTGCTGCCCAGCTTAGAGGGTCGCCATGATGATGATGTCATCGAGCCACCTGTGCCGTATGTGAATATTGAGAGGCCCTATGTACTCCCTCACCCAGAGCGCCACTGCTCTGTATACACTGCTAAGAGTAACCCTGGGTTCACACCTGAGCGTTTCTGAGACGCGCGTTTTAGTCGCGCGTATTACATCGCGTTTTTGCAAATAGGAAACGCACGTCATACGCGCGTTCGTGACCCTGGAGACCAATTGAAAAAGGCATATCTACACTTTAACGTGTGTTAAACGCGCGTTTTACGCGCGATTCCATTGAGGTCTATGGGTGCAAACACGCGACAAAACGCCCCAAAGAAGCTCAAGAACTTCTTTGAGCGTAGGGCATTTTACAGTGCGTTCAAACGCGCTGTAAAACGCTCAGGTGAGAACAATGCCCATAGGGAAACATGAGTTTTCTCCTGTTGAGCGTTTTACAGCGCGTTCGAACGCGTTGTAAAACGCGCAAGTGTGAACTGAGGGTAACTGTCCGGGTCTCCAGTAGATTATAATCGACTCCACCATCTCGTCCAGGCAGAAGAGCAGTGTGCCGCACATGTATGCGGATATATGTAGCGGTACCGGAGATGCGGGGCATATAACAAAGGCTATTCTAATAGAAAGCCTTCAGATACAGACTGGATAGGGTGAGGGAGGCACAGATGGAAGCACTGGAACCTCATTAGGTCATTTTTGGAGGACTAGGTAGGCCTTGAGCTTCTGACTTGAGTTCATACCGTGCTGTGCTCTCCAGTAATGTGGTAAAAGTGAAGCCTGCTCATGTGGAAAGCCTCTTCTCATACATTACTTATGAGGCTGAAGACATTGTCAAGACAAACTCACGCTTTTGATTTGCCCTTCCTTTATGACGGAATATAGTTCTATGAGAATTTGCATATTAATAATATAAACCCTGATGTATTAAAATGTGTGCAGTAAAGTGAGATTCTGATAGAAATGAGGTGATTAATAGTGGGCTTGTATGGGGATTAGAAATGCCTAAGTGAGTGATTCCTCCGGTGCTCAGGTGTGTACAGGCGCCGTCTGCTGGCATATATTTGGCGGGCGGCAGGATTTGTGTAGTGTTTTCAATGATGACAGTCCAGATGAAAGGATGGTGGGCGCTCCTCTCTACAGGGCTTACCGACAAAGCTCCATAAATTGACTTTTGAGGCCCAGTTTGGGGGAATGTCTCCGCCGTCAGGCCTGGATTACCGCACCCTGCTGAAAGCCTCTCATCTGTGTAATCCGCCCATCTTCCTCCTTTGTATCTCAACCGCACTCTGTTTTATTGTCTTTTATGGCTTATCGGCAGAACAAAAGATAGTCTGACTTTTAAAAGAGAAATGCCGATTATTTGAACCATATAAATCAGAAGATTGCTAAGTGTTTTTTTTTTTGCTTTTCTTTTTGAGTAAAATTTAAATTCATGGATGCCGACGTGCATGTAGCGGTATAATGGGGGTCTTTGTCCGTACAATTGGTCATTCTTGCTTCTCATCTGTCTTGTTTCCTACTAGGAGCAGATCTCATTGTCCCACAGTGAATTGAACCAGGACTTGACGCTGCAGGGTTAGCCATCGAAATATGAGATCAGATGGAAAAAGGAATAATCTCTTGTATAGCCGTCCAGAGGGAAAGGAACAGAATGCTAGTCAAGTTAAATACTGGATTTAGAGGGGTTTTCCCAGTTCTTTTTTTACATTCAAATGGGAAAAGCAGTCTTGATTAAACCTTAAAGGGGTCATGCCAAGTTTTAATGATTGATGGAGGCCTGACTGCTGGAATGGGTGCGTGCTCGACCTGCTGCTCCATGAAGATGGAGGATCAGGACCCCCGTTCTCCGGATTAATGACCGGCAGCAGTAAGACAGCCCACCAATCCATTAGTTAACTCCTATCCATATGATAGGGGATAACTTTAAAGGGGTTGTCCAAGATTTACCAGTTAATGACTTACCCCTAGAATAGGCCATCAGTATCAGATTGGCAGGGGACTGACATCTTGCAACTTTTTGGGAGTAGCTCCGGTGCCAAAACTGCATAGCTCCATCCATTGTGTATTGGACGGACATGATCACTGCTCCGAGTGAAATTAATGGCTGCCCTGTCCTCTACATGATGGACGGAGCTGTGGAGCTCTGACACCAGAGATACTCCCCAACAGCCGATGGTTGGGGTGTCAGACATCTGCTGATCCGATTATTGACCTATCCTAGGCATGGGTTGCCAATTGTTAAATCCTGGAGAATCCCTTTAAAATTTAGTACAGCCCCTTTGCCTAGCAGTCTAGGTAAGCTCCTGTACTAAAACTACATACAGCGAAACCCCTATAATATACAGCCCCTTTGTCAAGACTACATTTTTTTGTAAGATTTTAGTACCTGAGCTTCTTTGAGAAGAACACCCCTATAAAATATTGTTTTACTGTAAAGACGCCTTACAGTAAAATGCTGATACACTGTAACTACCTGCGCTGGTATCCACAGTTTACATTCATTACCGGTCTCGGTTGACAGAGCCTGGAAAGCTTTCTTCACACAATGTATATTTAGTAGAACAGCAAAACGTTTTCTAACAGAACATTTAGGCAAGGTGTCCCAGCATCTCCATGGGGGCATCTGATGTGACTAAGTAGAACGTGTCTGAATAAGCGGATGTGTTATGGGTTCCAGCCCCCCCGGGGGCGTAGCTATAGCCTCATGGGCCCTGGTGCAAGAGTTTAGCTTGGGCCCCCCTTCCCTCAGTGCTTTGTGTGTCTTCTTATGTGGCACAAGGGTCTTTGGGCCCAGTAGCGACTGCTACCTCTGCACCCCCTATAGCTACGCCCCTGGGCACCCCGCCGTGATGCATCATCCCTGTACAGGGGCACTGGTGCTCACTATACTCGTGAAATATGTGAAACTTTTTGTTCTCTTTATTTCCAGACCAGAAGGAGCAAGCTATTGAATGCTACAAGAAAGGTATTGAGGAGCTAGAGAAAGGAATCGCTGTACAAGTCAGTGGACAAGGTAAGTGTGTAATAATGGATCCACACGCCGAGCTGACAGGCAATCCCGCTCTGCACTCCCAGAGCCTGGCATATAAGGGCTAGGGTTTACTGCACGTGTATCAGTGAACAGCACTTTTAATGACCAGAGTTCTGTCTTAAAGGGGTTGTCTCGCCTCCTTATTTGCAGGCTCCATCGCGGCTCTCGGGGCCTCGGTTCCCTGTCCTAACAAAGGGTCTGAATAATTATGTCCATGCCAAATTTTGGTTTTTCCTTTTTAATACATTTGCAAACATTTCTCAAATTCTGTTTTCACTTTCTCATTATGGAGTGCAGATTGATGGCGGATGTTTTTATTTTTTATTTTAGCACAAGGCCTCAACATAAAATGTGAAAAAAGTGAAAGGGTCTGAAGACTTTGCGAATGCATTGTAATTGAAAAAACGGGTCAAAAATAGACCCTTAATGTGACGTGAGCATAGTATAGTTAGTGTACTATACAGTATGGCCTAGTATGTGAGTATAACACAATGCAGCCGGAAGCTGTGAAGGATCTGCCCGCCATTGTTTTCACTTGGTGGCTGTACTGCTGCCTATTGAAATCAGTGGGAACAGGATTCTGTTTGGTCGTCATCGGCTTTTTGGTGCGGAATTCACACCTAATTGTCGGCTTATGAATATATCCGAACTGTGGTTAAGGTACTGGAAGCAGATTTCCTCAAATGCCATGTAAAAAAAAAATGGACTGATATTTATGGATGCACTGAGCTTTTCCATTAACTTTACCCATTACACAAAGTATGTTCTGTTTCCGCTGTAGGGGATCAGTTTGACAGAGCACGACGTCTACAAGGAAAAATGACGACCAATTTACTAATGGCAAAGGATCGCTTACAGTTATTGGGTATGTATTAATGTTATTTTGGATCCTGATGCTATGTCAGTAATATCCCATGGATAATATTGATCTGGCATTTTGAGATTTCACTGCCACATTTGGACAGGCTTAGACTGCCCATAGCAGATTTAAGAAACAAGGACATCTAGCAATAGTCACAAAGAATAGAATAAAGATAGAAACCCCAAAATCTACATCTTATAAAAGGTTTGATAGTATTAACAAATGTATACCTAGAAGCAGTTGTACAGCACTATACGGTGCTGTGACTACCTCCCTATTAAATCTCCTTGACCTCTTCATAGTAGTGATGTACAGTCCATTAGAGGACCTGTCACCTCTTAATAACTAATTGAATTCCACATGTGATAACCATTCTGGAGCATCTATTCTTATGACTGTATAATGTGCCGTTCTTCTATTATTCCTGCTGGAAATGTATAGATTAGGCTGCATTCATACAATTCATACAATTTGTATGGGGCCACAAAAAATGCGGAGAGCACACGGATGTCATTCGTATGCTGTCCACAGTCGTGCCACAAATCATAGAACATGTCCTATTCTTGTCAGTTTTGCAGACAAGAATGGTCATTTCTTCAATGGGGCCTGCGAAAAGTGAGGCATCCACACGGACTGCATCCGTATTTTGCTGATCAGCGGTTTGCGGACCTCAAAAGAGATACGGTTGTGTGAATATAGTCAAAAGGTACTGATGGGCATTACCACTGGGGGTTTGACTCTGCACAGTCTGCCACTGGCAGCACTGATTGAACAGGGACACCCCCCAGCAGGTAACACCCAGCTGGACCTTTATGCATAAACTTCTATCAAGAACAGTACACAAATATCACAGCATAGTCATAGGATATTTATGTGGAATACAATTATTTATAAAAACAGGCATGTCAGGTGAGGTGAGAGGTTTCTAAGTGTAGATAACATACACCTGCACTTTTTTATTCATTTTTATATTAATGTAATAATTGTGAAAATAATTTTTCAACTTTCTTGTTTACTTTGTATACCAGTTCCTCAGGCTCAGGGCTGTTTAACCAGAGGACATTTTTAAGTAAAATACAATTTAAATTCTGGCTGGAGAGTTTGCCGTCTGCCACCCACAGACACTGCTTTACAGCTTTCTCTGTATGAAGATGTAAATCAGAAGAGCGGTCAGTCGGTGCCTGTGGGAAGCAGCAGGTTATAGAGCAGGAGGAGCTGAGCAGATTGATATAAAGTTGTGAGAAAAGATTCTGTATAGCCTGTCTTTTGTCCATTTAAATCTCTGCTCTTTTTATGCTTAGGAGTCCAGTGGGTGGTCCTATTCTGTAGTTGCTTTCTATGTTAGCCGTTGAGTAGGACCACCCACTGAATGCGTAAGTATAGAAAGAACAGAGATTTTTTTTGTTGCTAATATGAATAAAATTCAAGCATAATGAATCTTCTCCCACAATACTATCTAGCAATCTGCTCAGCTCTTCCTGTTCTATGACCTGCTGCCTGCAGATAGGACTGGATGCACAACATGACAGATTCTCTTTAAGGCCTCATTCACACATATGTGGATTTTCTCGGACCACGGTCCGTGAAAACCTGTCCTGCTGAGTGCAAGAGCGCACGGCGTCATTGGTTGCTATGACGCCGTGCGCTTCGTGCCGCCGCCACTGAACATTAATATACTCGTTTGATCTATACGAGTGTATTACTGTACAGTGGCGGCACGAACTGCACTGCGTCATGGCAGCCAATGACGCTGTGCACTTGGCAGGACCGGTTTTCACGGACCGTGGTCCGTGAAAATCCATGTATGTGTGCATGAGGCCTTAAAGGGAAGGTACAGTTTTTCTTTAGACTTTTCTCATATGTTGCATTGTCCTCCGATTGCTCATTTCCTAATTTAAGTGCATTACCTGTATGACCCCTATATGACAGTCACTTGAACCGATGTGTAGCCCTCTGTTTCTTCCTGTGACGTCTCGTCCAGTCACTTGGTTCTACATCTTCATCTTTCCTGTTAGTTTCCTGGCTGCATTGTTGCCCATCTAATTTATATTGGCATGGAGTATTCCCGTGTAAATTGGATGGATGGGGATGCTGCTAGGACCTGCAAGAAACCCGAAGACACCGCTAAACCAGTGCTATGAACAGGATCGCGTGACTCACATCGAGGTCTGAAGATGGGGGCAATACAGGTAATGAATTATATTAGGAAATAAGTTGGAGGACATTGTAATATATGAGAAAGGGGTTAGAAAAAAACTGGACAACTTGTTTAGGCTTGATGTGCGTAAAATGATTCACCGCTTTCTGCTGTTCATGTGTATCCAACATGTCGGGGCAGTAGAAAACGATTTGCTGGTATCAGGCTGGAAGCACACACAGGACTCTGATAACTACCGTATGGTACGACCTGGAAATGCTGTTTTTATATAAAAAATCTAGATAACGGAGGTTATGCTGATTGTATTGGAAAGCTGTACTCTAACGCTATCCTGAATGAAACCGTTCCCTTGTGCAGCTTTAGTACTGCATGAATGCACCGCTAACACCTGTAACGTGGAAAGAGAATCTGTCATTTTTGTTCACATTTACTCTACACCATTCGACTCCGTTTTGATCTGTGATCAGACTTTTACATAATTGGAAAATAAAATAATTATCAATGACTGCTCATTATAGAGAGAGAAAAACAAAGTTTTGATAAGTATTCGCAATGACAGATTTTCTTTACCCCGACTGCATGCCGCCGTTCTAACATCTACTACAGCTCATGCTGCTCGCTTACTGCCACTTATTGGGGTGGTAGATCGCACTGTATAGAGGGTTCCTTTCAGTGATATTACTAATAAAAAAAAAAAAGTCACAATGGATACAAAATAACATTAGTCCAATCA
This sequence comes from Bufotes viridis, assembly GCA_033119425.1. NCBI lineage: Eukaryota > Metazoa > Chordata > Amphibia > Anura > Bufonidae > Bufotes > Bufotes viridis. Next base: position 333,256,605 of record CM065592.1, read on the forward strand.
AATTTTTAATATAAGTGTTTTTTTCTTCATTTATATAATGAATGGCCACTAGAACAGTCAGTGATCTGATCTGCCCTATGTTCTGAAGCTCACTTGTACCGTATATACAGGCCAAGGATGAGGAAAATGATTTGATTCTCACTAGAGGGTGGGCGAGCTAATGATTGCTGTGGTGTACTGCTGGAAGGCTGTTTTGTCTGCTCATATCTCTAGTTTGGTATCAACTTTGTATTGTTTGAAAGCTGATATTCCAAGCTTTCAGACAATACCAGAATGACAGCAATATCTTCAGTACATGGGAAGATATCACTGATAGAAATTGGGATGCTGTGAATGCAGCTGAAAGTAAAAGCCGTTTTTACTCACCGACTCATTTCTAGCAGTGATTTCTCCTTTAGCTGTCATTTTGGTCTTGATAGCAGCATCTAAAGCAGCCCTCCCCCCTCCAATTTCTGCCCGAGCCCAGCTTAAAGGGGAACCATAGACTTAGCAGCATCAAGCAGGAAGAGAGATGGGAGATGGCACGTGCGTACTGCGCTCGCCTTCCCTTCATACAGCTGATTGACGGGGGGTGCCGGGTGTCAGACCCTCGCCGATCTGATATTGATGACCTATCCTGACACCACCTCTGTATGCATGTTTCTTGCTCTCTGGGCATGTGGCTGTAGACCATCTCCTCCTGGAGGCTGGAACAATCTCTGGCAGCTGAAATGACGTACACTGATGTGCTGTCTATACAGGAGATATTGGAAGGGTGTGCCCCCATTATGACTGCCCCCCGTGGAAGATTTTTCTATAAACCAATCCAAAACCCTTTGGTAGACTTATGAATCATGTCTGAGGATACGGCCACACGGGGTGACATTTCCGCAGCAGAAATGGGGATTTTTCTGTGGATGTGCAGCAGAGTCGCCCTATGCACTGCAACATAAATTGACATACAGGAGATTAAAAATCTGCACTGGGGGTTAATTTCCTCTGCATTTTTTCTCTCTATGTGGCTGATATTTTTTAAAATCTCTTCTACTGTATCTGTTGCATGTGGAATAACATCTTTGTTGCCATAGCAACCAATCATTGCGGAGCTTAAATTTTTTAAGAGCACAAAAAATAAATGAAAGCTGTATCTACTTACTAATATCTAATTAATGAAACAATAATTAAATGCATAATAGTGAAATTCAGTTATCACAATTTAGCTGGGTTTATGTTTATTTCCATTCAGAAGCTGACTATTTGTAAATCGGATTTTCCACGTTGCGATATGTTGTATCCATTCTTTTTTTTTCTTAGATGCGGAAATTGACCTGCCGTGCGAAGTTCACACTTTAGTTATTTAATCAGTTATTTCCATGGGTGATTGTGAGCCCAAACCAGTAGTGAAGCCTCCACAGAGAGAAGATCTGCACTAGTGTTGAGCGAACTTGTTTTAAGTTCTGCATCCAAAGTTCGGGTTATCAGAGAATCCTGTTATGGATTCCGCTACCACGGACCATAATGGAATTTGGAATCCATAATAGGATTGTTCGATAACCTGAACCCGAACTTTGGACGCAGAACTTAAAAAAACAAGTTCGCTCAGCACTAATCTGCCCCTGTTCTGTGTTTTTGACCTGCACCTGAATTTGGCCTCAGAATAACTGATGGAAGTAAGAGTACTTTCACACTTGCATTGGTGCGGATCCGTCTGTTTATTTGCACAGACAGATCCGCACCTCTAATGCAAACGTTTGTATCCGTTCAAAACGTTCCAAGTAAAAAAAATAAAATACACTACACATATTAGGTATCGCCATGTCCGTAAAAAACAGCTCTATAAAAATATTACATGACTGAACCCCTCACGTGAACGCCATAAAAAGAAAAAAAATGGTGTAAATAAGCCATTTTTTGGCACCTTACATCACTAAAAGTGTAATACAAAGCGATCAAAAAGGCGTATGCCTCCCAAAATAGTACCAATCTAACCGCCATCTCATCCCGCAAAAAATGAGCCCCTTCAAAACTATTTGCCCAAAAAATAAAAAAACTATGCCTCTCAGACTAAAACATTATTTTTTTTGTTTCAAAAATGCTTTTCAGTGTTAAATGTAAAAAAATTAAAAAAAAGTAGACATATTGGGTATCTCCACGTCCGTAAGAATCTGCTCTATAAAAATATCACATGACCGAACCCCTCAAGTAAACACTGTAAAAAAAATTAAATAAAAACTTTGTCAAAAAGCCATTTTTTTGTCACCTTACATCACAAAAAGTGTAATAGCAAGCGATCAAAACGTCATATGACCCCCGAAATAGTGCCAATCTAACCGCCACCTCATCCCGCAAAAATTATACCCAACCTGAGACAATCGCCTAAAAACTGAAAAAAATATGGCTCTCAGACTATGGAGACACTAAAACATATTTTTTTGTTTCAAAAGGATATTATTGTGTAAAACCAAAATAAATAAAAAAAGTATACATATTGGGTATCGTCGCGTTCGTAACGACCTGCTCTATAAAAATATAACATGACCTAACCCCTCAGGTGAACGCCGTAAACATAAAAATAAAAACGTTGTAAAAAAGTCATTTTTTGTCACCTTACATCACAAAAAGTGTAATAGCAAGTGATCAAAAAGTCATATGCACCCGAGATAATACCATTCAAACCGCCATCTCATCCCGCAAAAAATGAGCCCCTACATAGGACAATTGCCCAAAAAAACTATGGCTTTCAGAATGTGGAGACACTAAAAATCATTTTTTCAAAAATGCTTTATTATGTAAAACTGAAACAAAAACCCCCAAAAAGTAGACATATTTGGTATTGTCGCGTCCGTAACAACCTGCTCTATAGAAATAGCACACAATCTAACCTGTCAGTTCAATGATGTAAATAACAAAAATACAAAACTGTCCCAAAACAGCTATTTTTTTGCAAATTATCCATTTTAATCCATTTTTCCAGTAACAAAGCAAGGGTTAACAGCCAAACAAAACTCAATATTTATTGCCCTGATTCTGTAGTTTTCAGAAACACCCCATATGTGGGCGTAAACTGCTGTATGGCCAAACGGCAGGGCGTAGAAGGAAGGGAACGCCATATGGTTTTTGGAAGGCAGATTTTGCTGGACTGGTTATTTGACACCATGTCCCATTTGAAGCCCCCCTGATGCACCCCTACAGTGGAAACTCCAAAAAAGCGACCCCATTTTGGAAACTACGGGATACGGTGGCAGTTTTGTTTGTATTATTTTAGGGTAAATATGATTTTTGGTTGCTCTATATTACCCTTTTTTTGAGGCAAGGTAACAAAAAATTGAAATTCCGAAATTTCATCTCCATTTGCCAATAACTCTTGTGGAACACCTAAAGGGTTAACAAAGTTTGTAAAATCAGTTTTGAATACCTAGAGGGGTGTAGTTTCTTAGATGGAGTCACTTTTTTGGAGTTTCTACTCTAGTAGTGCATCGGGGGGCTTCAAATGGGACATGGTGTCAAAAATCCAGACCAGCAAAATCCGCCTTCCAAAAACCATATGGCGTTCCCTTCCTTCTGTGCTCCACCGTTTGGCCATACAGCAGTTTACGCCCACATATGGGGTGTTTCTGAAAACTACAGAATCGGGGCAATAAATATTGAGTTTTGTTTGGCTGTTAACCCTTGCTTTGTTACTGGAAAAAATGGATTCAAACGGAAAATTTTCCAAAAAATCGAAATTCTGAAATTTTATCTCCATTTGCCATTAACTCTTGTGGAAAACCTAAAGGGTTAATGACGTTTGTAAAATCAGTTTTGAATACCTTGAGGGGTGTAGTTTCTAGAATGGGGTCATTTTTGGATGGTTTTATTATGTAAGCCTCACAAAGTGACTTCAGACCTGAACTGGTCCCTAAAAAGTGGGTTTTTGAAAATTTCTGAAAAATTTTAAGATTTGCTTCTAAACTTCTAAGCCTTGTAACGTCCCCAAAAATAAAATGGCATTCCCAAAATGATCGATACATGAAGTAGACATATGGGGAATGTAAATCAATAACTTTTTTTGGCAGTATTACTATGTATTATAGAAGTAGAGAAATTGAAACTTGGAAAATTGCTAATTTTTCAAAATTTTTGGTAAATTTGATATTTTTTTATAAATAAAAATGAAATTTTTCGACTTAATTTTACCAGTGTCATGAAGTAAAATATGTGACGAAAAAACAATCTCAGAATGGCCTGGATAAGAAAAAGCGTTTTAAAGTTATCACCACATAAAGTGACACTGGTCAGATTTGCAAAAAATGGCCTGGTCCTAAGGTGAAAATGAGCCCGGTCCTTAAGGGGTTAAAGAAAAATGACAAAGTCCAAAACGGATCCGTTTTGAATTACATTGAAAGTCGAATGGGGAACGGATCCGTTTTCAAATGCACCATATTGTGTCATTGATAACGGATCTGTCCCCATTGACTTGCATTGTAATTCAAAACGGATCCGTTAGGCTCTGCCTCTTCAGACGGACACCAAAATGCTGCATGCTGCGTTTTGGTGTCCGCCTCCAAAACAGAATAGAAGCGGAACGGAGCCTAACTGATGCATTCTAAACGAATCCTTATCCATTCAAAATGCATTGGGGCTGAACTGATCCGTTTTGGACCGTTTGTAAGAGCCCTGAAACGGATCTCACAAACGGAATCCAAAATGCTAGTGTGAAAGTACCCTAACTGACCAAGCTCATGTGCAGGCACCCATAGGTTGGGTAACGGGAGGTGGGTGATACAGATTTAAAGTGCTTCTTCTTGGAAGAGGGGTCCCAAATAAGTGTCTGTACTATACCTTCCCACTTATACATGGCTTATAAAGCTCTTCTGCTGTGTGTAGTGAATGTAAGAGTGTCTGCATTATGGGTAGATATACGTTTACATATTCATGGATGGGGTTATACATATTGTTGTTATAGGTCTAGAATGGAAGTAAAACCCCCAAATTTGTAGGAAATACACCATATACAGAGCCTATCATCGATTTAAAAACCCACAGAATGCTCAAAGTGCACTTTTTTTTTTTTTTCTGGAGCATGCAAATGGATTCTTTTTATATTCTATTAAATAACATTGTATTGTACATACATTTTTAAGACACCATGATCCTAATACTCAGGACAGCGGTGATGGGCAGCTTAGGCCCCTCGCAGATGAGTGGGCGTTAGGTCCGTATGCGTTGTGGATGTGTTCAGTGAAAACTGAGAGGTTTTACAAGCAAGTCCATTCAGTTTTGACTTGCTTGTGGATGCGATTTTTCACTCGGCCCCATTCACTTCTATGGGGCCTGCGTTGCGTGAAAATCCCAGAATATAGAACATGCTGCGATTTTCACGCAACGCACAAGTGTTGCGTGAAAACCACCGCTCATGTACACAGACCCATTGAAATGAATGGGTCCGGATTCTGTGCGGGCGAAATGCGTTCGCATCACTCATTGCACCTGTGCGGAATACTCGCTCGTGTCAAAGGGGCCTTAGTGTGAGCGTCTTGTTCCTGCACTACAGTCAGTGCAAGATACGCATAAGCAAGAAGTGTCACACGTTACTGAGTAATCGCATGACATTCACACCTATTTAAACCACCTGCTCTCTATACACCGACATTTATCCAGTTTTCGAGCTGGTGCCAAAAGAAATACTGATGGAATGAGTTGTGCCCTGGTCGCTGCCAGACAATATTCATGCACAAAACCCAGTCCTACTGCTTGCGATAAAATGAAACACAAGGGCTCATTTGGATGACTGTATGTGTTTTGCTGATCTTCAAAACATGTATACCAGCTGTGTGCGTTTCGCATTTTGGGGAACGCACACGGCCAGCCCTACGACAGAAATGCCTATTCTTGTCAGCAATTGCGGACAGGAATAAGACATACTCTATCTTTTTTGCAGGGGCGCAGAACGGAAGTACGGATGCAGACAACACACTGTGCGCTGTCCGCATCTTTTGCGGCCCCATTGAAATGAATGGCTCTGCATCCTGTCTGCCAAATTGCGGAACAGATGCAGACACCTACATACGATCCTGTGAATGAGCCCTAAAAGACAGTGCTGGCTACTCTAGGAAATCGAGTGAAGATTGCAAAGCTCGATTATTGCTGGTGCCTTTCATTGCAGTTGTGTTTTCCCCACCAGTTACGTCAGTGGGTGAAAAATGTAACATTTATGTAAGAAATCCCAACTAAATGAATATACCCCTTAAGAACGTACACTCCACTTTGTGTTTTACAGCTCAACATTTTGTATATGATGTACTATAAGAGCAAGATAATGTCACTTCACTGCCTGGTATGCCGGCATGCCTCCAAATAACAGAGGATAGTACTTGTTTAAATATTCCAATAATCAGATACTAATAGGAGTACATCAGCAAGAATCCCATCTGACTGAATCCGATTTACCTAGAAATGTATTCGCACGCTCACTTGGTGGTGATTATTAGGTCCATTTTAGGCTATAAAGACCAAGTGAAGAGATAACTGTAGCTATAAATAGGAGAGGGTAAAGGATCTCCTCCACCTTCCTGGATCACTTACCCCCCCCCCCCTTTTCTCCGTGCTGCTAACATGTCTGAGCTTTGCATGTGCCGTGTGTCTATTTATTTCATTGCATTACACATTTGTGTCTTTTATGTACCTGTGTGTGTTTCAATGTTTCATTGTAATCGGTTGCTTCGAGCTATAATTGGAAATACAGAGCTGCACCCAAGAATTTTCTTAAGGCCTCATGCACACGGCCGTGCGCGGACCGTGGTATCCCGGCCTGAAATCCAGCTGACAGCAGGAGCGCACGGCGTCATACCCGTACGAGTGTATTACTGTAGTCCAGCGGCGGCATGAAGTGCACGGCGTCATAGCAACCAATGACGCCGCGCGCTCCTGCTGTCAGCTGGATTCCAGGCCGTGATATCACGGTCCGCGCACGGCTGTGTGCATGAGGCCTAAGGCTACAAGAAATGTGGTGTGGTGTTATCGATCTAAGGCTCAGTTCACACCACTGTTATTGATTTCCATTATTCTGTCTGTTACAGGAGCAGAATGATGGAAAAAACAGAGGTGCCGCATTCGGCACATACTGTAACTGCCCTGATGGAGCCAAACAGTTCCCATTGGCTTTAATGGTCCGTTCAGATTCCGTTCTAAAGTCTGCTTTTTTTAAGCTGAGAAATAGGTTCTGCATGCAAGACTTTTTTCTCCACTGTTTTGGATGGAATCTGCGATGTAGTCCTGTCTCGTTCCATTTATTTTGTGTGGTCGTATTCCCATCATCAGCATTGTCTTGTGTAAAGCTCTGTATAGACGCGACATTTTCAGAGCATTATATTTCCTGATTATCAATATCTGTCGCAAGAGACCGTTTTCTGCTGTGCAGCAATGATGGTGAAGTGTGTTTACAGCCGTCCCTGCAGATACTGTCCTAATGAAATCTATTCAGGCAGAATGCCCCGTCTATGGTCCGCTTACTGGATACTTACTGTTCGGGTCATGGCTCCACATTCAGTTTGTGCATTGGCACTGCTGGCTATGGGGGCGCCTGTGTACATGCTGTTTGATGAACCTGTGATTTCACAAGAAAAAAGAAATCCATGCAGCGTTGGGTTTATGAGCCAGTAATGCAGGCAGCACTCTGTAGCATCAAGATAGGAGGTCTTCCTTTATTCCTGAAGCGATATTTCGGCATTAATAGCTTTTCTCATTCTCCCGTAAAGGCTATTGTAGCCGAAATGTGGCACCTGCCATCACATTACTGCAGAGTGCTGCTTACATTATTGGCTTTTGGATTGTACTGAGCTGGACGAAGCCCCCCTGCAAGGCCTGCACCTATACGTTATTTTTGTCCTTGGGAGTGCTGTTTATCACTATTTGCTGTTGGGTTTATAAAATGGCATGTACATATGCGATTTCCTGCGCCTCTCTTTAAAACATATTGCTATCTGCATGGCACCTAAAATCTCTGTGGAGCTTTGACCTAATTTAGGTTTATTCTGTTGAAATTTGGGCAAAGCACTGATCTCGCGGAGAACCATTCATGGGGATTCACATGCCTGTATGTAAGCCATAAGGCCAATTTCACACCAGCGCATTCGGCGCGCTCCATGTGGCAGCTGTATTTCCCGGACAGTACATTGCTCCTCTGACGTGAACTTTCAGCATCATCATTTCCGCCGCTGTAAATTCCTGTCTGACCACAGGTCTACTGAACGGTCGTCGCCGCGTGCTCCTTCCTGACGTGCAGTCACACAATGCTGTATTGTAAATCATTATGATGCTGCGTGTTCACTACAGAGGAGCAGGGTTCAGTCCAGGAGACTGAATATACTCGAGGGACACAGGCCTAATACATGCGCTCCTGCGCAGTGCTCACAAGTGAATGCGAAAGGCCAATCTACGTCTAGCGCAGTTCTAATTTAACCACGTTCATCCTCGTTAGAGGGGCAATGTCTCCACTCCGGACATCTGTCTCACTAAATACTTGTACTTCATGTAATATAACCATTCTGGAGCATCTTTTCTAATAATTCGTCATTGTGCCGTTCCTTTGTCATTCCTACGCTTCTCGTAGGAATAAATTGACAACGGGGTGTTACCAGTTGGGGGTATGTCCCTGCACACTTCGGCAATGTCCAGTCGCTGCTGACCATCCCAGACTGACCCTTTTGAGAGGGGAATAATAACACCCAGTTATGAGTTTATTCATACGTTTCTAAGAGGAATAACAAAGGAACAGCGGAGTTTTAAGAAAAGGTGCTCAAGAACTGTCTTCTGATGGGGAATATCTCACGAGTCCTCTTTAAATTAGTAGGACAACCACAAAGCACAGCTTCCCCATCTATTTGCGGTGAAATGTGTACTCGTGTGACATCACAGTGGCGGTAGTTTTGTTTTTGTACATCTTTTTGTTTTATTTTATTTCTACCCTTTTCCTCTGTTTGCATAGCAACGCTGCAAGCAGATATGCAAGGTCAGAACAAGCAAATGGAGATGTGTAGTGACAGTACTAACCTACCTTGCCGCAATGGACATCTCAAGCCAGGTGGGTTTAGCTTTACTGATGCCATGTCTCGCTTGCAAATATTTTTAGCCAATCTCTCTCTCCTTTTGTTTTTGACTTTCTGCTACTCAGTAATTCAGTAGTGCCCTCCATGTGTTTTAATAAGGGTGCTGTATTCGGATGGGCATTAATCTTGGGGGTAAGCCCACACAAGGCTGATTTTCTGTAGAATGGATATCATTTTACAAATCTGATCCATGCACCGGGTAAACAATCCACGCGATGTCCGCAGCAGAACTGACCTGCGGTGTGGATTTTACATCTGTAGCATGTCCATTTATGCTGTGGAATTTTACTGCAGATTTCACCCTTTGCCATGCAGCAAAATCTGCAACAAATCCAGATGTAGCACATGCGGATTTTGCGGCAATTTCAGCAGAGGTTATTCCGACCCATATGGCCATACCCTTAAGGAAAAATGTTGCCCATGACAGCCAGCTGGGTTCCAGTTTTCAGTTTTCTAGGGTTGATTTTTAAGTGAAGTGTACGATCGTACAGTTTAGTAAAGCTGTAAACCCCCCCCCCCCCATAAGACTGCGTGTTTGAGAATGTCGCTCCCTTACACAGACCACGTTTTCTAAGGTAGATTTTCAGTTCCACATCCGTACTGGCCATGTTCTTTAGGGTGGTCATTTCAAAAAAGATTCACTGTAAGGGAATCTGGAGGTTTACCCTCAGGGTTAGTGTTAAACAGTTTGTGATGAACTGGGTCACTGTTGCGGCTGGTGATTGGCTGCAGTGGTCACATGTTCCTGTGTCGACATGTCATCACTGCAGCAGGAAGTAGAAAATGGTAGGAGACCAGGCAGCATCAGTGCAGGAGTGGCGGGGGATCTGGCAGGTGAGTGTACTGCTGAGTTGTTTTAAAGATACTGTATTTTTTTTCCCAGGACAAACCCTTTAATATCACAAAATGAATCTGTAGAATATTTAAACATTTTTTCTTTATTTATATGCCTTTTTCATAAGCAGTGCACACTTGGGGCTTTTATTTTTGGGTCTGGGGATTCTCGCCTGAATGGTGGACAGATTTCCTGGTGCACTGCAAAATGTTCACTTAGTGGGCGCACAGTTTTCTCTGCGAAATCGTTGGGTAGGTTGTGACCCCACATTTTTTCACTGTACATTGCAGGGCGCACATGATATGATTTCCGAAAAGTAAGGTCTCAGCTACTAAAACTTCTAGACTAAATGGGTATACCTGGTTTATTAAAAGTATTTATATAATATTTTACTTTATAAAAATATAGGGGCGTCATTTATTAAGACTGGCGTTTTAGACTCTGGTCTTAATAAACCCCTGCACTGGTGGTGGATCTCCCGCAGTTATGTAGAGGTGCTGGCGTCTGCATAACTTTGCCGAATCCTCCGCCACTTCTAAATGTAAGACGGCTTCCAAGCTGTCTTAAATTTAGACCCTTTTCTACTCCTACAACAGGTGTAGAAAATGGTAAATGAGACTGGCCTGCCGGACCTTCCCCGCCCCAACTTTTTTTTAGACCTGGTGTCAGCAGCGAGAGGTTGCAGTTTTGCGCCACAATCTGTACCAGAAATATGCCTGTTCAATAAATGACCCCCAGTCTTTTTTTTTTTTTTGTTCTATAAAATGTGGCAGTCTTGTTAACTTTCTTTTTGCTTTTTACATGTATGGTTCTAAATTTATAATTCATTATGTTTTGTATATTGTCACATATATATTTTTTTCAGAGTAATGAAGAAAATCCAGCATCAGGCTCAGGATAAAATCTATTTTCTTTATTGCACCTTCATAAAATCCCTAGGCTGACCAGACAGATAAATGTCTATGCGTTTCGACTGACCATCTTAATCTTACTTATCTTTCTGGTCAGCCTATGGTTTTTATGAAGATGCAATAAGGAAATTGGATTTTATCCCGAGCCTGTTGCTGGATTTTCTTTACTCTGATTATTTCACTGTCCAGGGTCCGTACACCGTGAACGAGGACGGTGGGTGAGCTGAAATCTCCTTATATTTTGTGTTGTCACCTATTTTTTATATGATGTTTATTATATATGGAATACGAGAACTTCTCAGGTTGTTGCTTGAATCTGTTTTATTGTGTAAGGGCTCATGCACATGACCGTTGTTGTTTTGCGGTCCGTTTTTCACGGATCCACTCCGCATCTGAGGTTTTTTTTCTCTGATGTAAGTCCTCTTCCGTTCGGTTATTCCACAAAACATATCCTTGCGGTTTCCGTATGTGATCAGTTTTTTTGCGGATCGGAAACAGTAACTTATTAATCACCAAACACATGAGCAATATGGGCTGGGCATAGCATTTCTACAGTATGGATCAGCAAAATATGGATGACATACTGATGTGTTCCGTGTGCGTTCTGCATTTTTTGCGGACTCATTGACTTAAATGGGGCCTCGGGCAATAATAGGACATGCACGACTTTTTTGCAGAACGGCCATGCGGACAAACGGAAATGGAATGCACACGGAGTAACTTCTGTATTTTCTACAGCCCCATTGAAGTGAATGGTTCCGCATACCGGCCGCACAAAAAAACGGAACGAAAATACGTCCTTGTGCATGAGCCCTAAGAGTGATAAAAATATAATGCCATGTACACGGCTTAAGCGGTTGATATTTTTTATTTATTTTTGCATATGACTGGATTGTACGATGTAAGATTAACTGTTTTTGTTGCAATTTCTGCTTTCAGAAAAAGGTGCAGTTCCTAAAAAGAAAGACCCAGCCTCTCTTACCAGTTACCCTATCCCACGGGCAAAGATCACACCAAAAACTATGTCCCCTGGTATCTCCAGCACTCCTAGGATACCCAATTGTACCACTTCCTCCACTTCTAATAGGCAAACCGGTTCAAATCCTTCAGCTCATAGGGTACGCCAAAGACCAAACCGTATGTCTCTTGTATTTGTGTCACTGTGTTTTATACGTGCCATATTCTGTCGTAGACTACTAAGGAGATTCTGACCGTACACTGCGCAGACCATAAAAAATGTAGCACTTTATTCTGTAAGAAGGGCGGTGTTGTATCTCTGAATATGATTTGTGGTTTCTCTGATTAGTCTATGAAGAACTGTTCAAAAATGAATTACACATGAGCTTACAAATGAAAGTAGTGACCGGTATCAGATAGTTAGTTATACAGCACACTACATCATCTTAACTCTTTAAATCTAAAGGTTGTTAGTATTATTTATATTTCTTTTAGTTATATATGTTCTTTTTATGCTCTAATTTTAAGGGAGCTGGAGCAAAACACACTAGACCGAACAATAAGCCAGCAACACCGACCACAGGTCTCAGGAAAAAAGATATGAAGAATTTAAAAAATGTCGACAGCAACCTTGCAAACCTGATTTTGAATGAAGTCGTAGACAGGTAAATGATGCTTGATAATTTTCATGTAAATATTCCATCCTCCCCTTGTAGTCATTAGCTGGATTACACTGGGACCAGACAGGGCAGATTTACTTATCTAATTATTCCAAATTCTTGATGCACTTACTTGTAAATGTGAGCCAGTGACTTTTAGGCTGGTGCCTATGCGACAATAAGTTTCAGAAGAGTCGTGTGTCCCCAAAAAATTTTAGCGACTTAACATAGAAAAGTTGCAGGTAAATCACAACTTATTTGACTTGCTATGTGGTCTATAAAGGCAAGGTTGAAAGTGTTAGTTTTTTCCCGAGTGTCGCACTAGGACACAGTTGACAATCATTAGATTCAGTATGTCACGATTTTCAGTCATGTGACACATCACCGTGTAGCTCCAACCTTAAAAAGTTTTTCCGAGATTTTTATACTGATGACTAGGGTTGCACCGAGTATCGAAGTCTTGATACCTGGTTCTATATGATACCAGGTTTGGCATTTTTGCAATACTGAGCTTCGTTATTGCACAGCCTGCCATGGTAAGCTGCCAGTTAAACTGTGCAAGAGGCACAGCTGAGCAGGTAGAGTGGCAGATTACTATTCACCATAATAGGTCACTATTATGGTGAATGGGACAAGGGATCAAAAGTTCCCATGTTCTAGCCCCCTAAGTGGGCTAAAAGTTATTAAGTAACAAAGTTATAAAACAAATCACAAAAAGTTTAACCCCTCCAGGACCTAGGACAAGAATGCTCGTCCTAGCATTCTCATCCTAGGGTTAACCTAGGATCACCTTACATCACTAAAAGTGCAACACCAAGCGATCAAAAATGTGTATGTCCCCCAAAATAGTACCAATCTAACAGTCACCTCATCCTGCAAAAAATGAGCCCATACACTAGACAATTGCCCAACAAATAAAAAAACTATGGCTCTCAGATTATGGAGACACTAAAATCAGATTTTTTTTGTTTTGTTTTAAAAGTAATGTTATTGTGTAAAACGTAAATAAAAAGAAAGTAGACATATTAGGTATCACCACGTTCGTAAGAACCTGCTGTATAAAAATATCACCAGGTGAAAATGTAAAGAAGCCATTTTTTTGTCACCTTACATCACAAAAAGTGTAATACCAAGCCATCAAAAAGTCATACAAACCCCAAAATCATACCAATGAAACCGTCCTCTCATTCCGCAAAAAATTAGACCCTAAGACGATCGCCAAAAAAAAAAAAAAAAAGCTATGGCACTAAGAATATGGAGACACTAAAATGACTTTTTTAGTTTCAAAAGTGTTGTTATTGTGTCAAGTAAATAATTAAAAAGAAAGTAGACATATTAGGTATCGACTCGTCCGTAAGAACCTTCTGTATAAAAATATCACATGACCTAACCACTCAGGTAAACACCGTAAAAAATAAAAACGATGTCAAAAAAGCCTTTTTTTTTGTCACCTTACATCAGAAGAAGTGTAATACCAAGCGATCAAAAAGTCATACGCACCCTAAAATCATACCAATCAAACTGTCATCTCATTCTGCAAAAAATGAGACCCTAACTAAGACAATCGCCCAAAGAATTTAAAAACTATAGCTCTCAGACTATGGAGACACTAAAACATGATTTTTTTACAGAAATACTTTATTATGTAAAACTGAAACAAACAACCAAAAAAAGTACACATATTTGGTATTGTCGCATCCGTAACAACCTGCTCTATAAAAATACTACATGATCTAACCTGTCAGATGAACACTGTAAATAACAAAAAATAAAAACGTGCTAAAACAGCTATTTTTTTGTTACCTTGCCTCACAAAAAGTGTATTACAGAGCAACCAAAAATCATATGTACCCTAAAATAGAAGCAACAAAACTGCCACCTTATCACGTGGAGTTTCTACTCTAGGGGTGCATCAGGGGGGCTTCAAATGGGACATGGTGTTAAAGAGGACCTTTCACCTGAAAATGCAAGTTGAAATAAAGATATACCCTTACTTGCTGGCCCCCGGATGTGCTTATTCAGTTGTTCTTTTTTCACTATGTGCCCCCGTTTGTCCGCGGTGCCCTCCGCAATATTTTCCGCCTTCCATGCTAATGAGCCATTCGGCTCAACTGGGCGAGTCTGCAAAAGTTCTCCCGAGCTTGTCTTTATTCTCCCTGGCACGGAGCGCATCCAATCAGCGGGCTCTTAGCCAGGGAGAAGAAGCTCCAGTTTTCGCGAGAACTGGAGCGATTTCATCCATCCTGAGCCGGCGCCATCTTGGATTCCCGCGGCGAGCATTCTCAGATGCCCGCCCAGTTGAGCTGTGAACCCTTGCTTTGTTACTGAATTTTTTTTTTTTTAATTCTGAAATCTCATCTCCATTTTCCAATAATTCTTGTGGAACACCTAAAGGGTTAACAAAGCTTGTAAAATCAGTTTTTAATACCTCTTGGGTGGTTTCTATTATGTAAGCTCCACAAAGTGACTTCAGACCTGAACTGGTCCTTAAAAAGTGGGTTTTGGAAATTTTCTGAAAAATTTCAAGATTTGCTTCTAAACTTCTAAGCCTTCTAACTGTATTTTTTTTACTTTATGTAGTCTAATCAGACTTCTGACTTAAGCAGAAGTCTGATTAGACTTTCAGTACCATGGAGAGCAGGACGCATTTGAAAGCATCCTGCTGCCATGGTAACCATCACCCTCTGGCAGCGGGTGATGGGGAGAGAGGGGAGCTCCCTCCCTCTGTGATCCCATCCTGTCGGGGGGCTGCAAAGGCACAGCAGCCCCCCGATGGGAGAGGGAGGAAGCTCCCTCCCTGCTAACCCCTTCCATACAGCGGTCCGTATGGACCGTGGTACAGAAGGGGTTAAAACTGCTGACATCTGCAGCACAGATGTCAGCAGTTTTTAGCAGAGTGTCAGCAATGTGCTGACACTCTGCTAAACCACTAGCCACCAGGGAAACCTTACAGAGGAGGCGGGCGGGGGATCGCTATTGCGATCCTGCCTGCCGCGCCGCCTAAAACCGTAGCCACAATATGATTGGGGGCTGCAGGGGGGGCTAAAATTTAACACTTTGGGAACATTTAGTCTCTGATCCCCGCGGTCACAGACCTGCGGTTTGCAGCGATTGCCGATACGGGGGGGGGGGGGCGGCGGCGTCATAGGACGCCCTGGGCATTGTAACAAGGTACCTGCTGAATGATTTTAGCAGGTACCTTGTTCCAATCACTGCCGCAGTGATCGGAAATACTCATGACGTACCGGTACCTCATGAGTCCTTAAGGACTTGGCAATCATGCCGTACCGGTACGTCCTAAGTCCTTAAGGGGTTAACAGTTTCAGGACCAGTGTAATTTTGGTCTTCTGGACGAGACACAAGTTTGCAGTTTTTTACACACATTAGTTTAGCAGCCATAACTTTTATTTGTGATGTGTTTTTTTTTTTGCTTCATTTTTGTAAATAATTCAGGTTTCATAGAATGCTGTTTATGGAAGGATAGAATTTTTTTTTTTTTTTTAGGTTTTCTCACCACCTCTGTCTTCTCTTGGTCCCTGACAGTTGGGAGACCAGTGATTGGGCAGCCAGCTAAAAACGTGGTCTTTAGAGACCTGAACTGACCTTTTGTATATAGGCAGAGGATGGTCCTTAAGTGGTTAATAGCCAAGACCATTTGTATTAGCAGTGTGTAGTGCTGCCATATGATGTTACAACCCACCATTGCCTTGCATTGTTGCTCACGCAACTATTGCAGGTAATGTACAATCATAATGAAATCGTATCCTTGCGTTTTCTTTAAGGGGTTGTCTTTTGAGTGGTTTTACGGTAATCTATTTAAAAAATACAGTGATAATTTTTTTTTACTATTTCTGTATTCGTTTTTAATTTACAGCCTGAATTATAGCTCAATCATTCTTGCACTTCAGAGCTCAAATCTCACAAATATTTCTTGTCACAGGCAGAATTAGAAAAAATTGTTTAATATAAGTAACTAATAAAATATATACCGTATTTGTCGTCCTATAAGATGCACGTTTTTTCTCTCCCCAAAGCGGATAAAAAATGTCAGTGCGTCTTATGGGGCAAATACCAATGAGCACTTCCATTATGGAAGCGCTCAGTAGTGCTGTAGGACTGGGGAGCGGGAATGCAGCGCTCCCCACTTCCAGGTCTTCGTTGGCCGCACTTCGTTCTGTGACCTGTGCACATTGTGGAGACGTTGTTTCTTATTTTCCTCCTCGTAAACCTAGTCTTATGATCAGGTGCGTCTTATAGGGCGAAAAATGTGGTATATCTTTCTTAATTGCTGGAACATGGGTATGACATGTTGAGGCATCGCCATATTCCAAAATATATGCGAAAAACTGATCCGTCACAGCGCAAGACAACTGATCAGTCTTCAAATGCTTTCAGTCTTCAAAATGCTTTCAGTGTTACTATGGCAGCCAGGACGCTACTAAAGTCCTGGTTGCCATAGTAAGGGTGCTTTCACACTAGCATTTTTACTTTCCGTCCTAGAGTTCCGTCCTCGGGGCTCTAGGACAGAAAGATACTGATCAGGATTATCCTAATGCATTCTGAATGGAGAGAAATCCGTTCAGGATGCATCAGGATGTCTTCAGTTCAGTCTTTTTGACTTTTCAGGACGGAGATAAAACTGCAGCATGCTGCGGTTTTATCTCCGTCCTGAAAAGCCTGAACACATGACTGAACGCCTGATCAGGCCTTAAGTCCCATTGACTTACATTGGGGCCGGATCCGGCATTAAAAAAAGACTGAAGGACTGATCCGTCCTTCAGGTGTGCGCATGCGCAGACCTTTAAAACAGTGAAAAAAATACAAGACGGATCCGTCCATCCGCATGGCAAACGGAGAGACGGATCTGCACTTGCAATCCGGATCAGTCTACAAATGCTTTCAGTTGTCATGCGTTGTGACGGATCCGGCAGGACGGAAGTGCACGCCGGATCCACACAACGCAAGTGTGAAAGGGGCCTAAGTAGTGGGGAGCCAGGGGAGCAGATACTTACAGTCCGTGCGGCTCCCGGGGCGCTCCACAATGACGTCAGAGCGCCCCACGCGCATGGATCACGTGATCCATGCTCATGGGGCGCTCTGACGTCCTTGTGGAGCGCCCCGGGACTCGGGAGCCGCACGTTAGGTAAGTATGCTTCTCCCCTGCCTCCCCACTACACTTTAGCGTCATGGCTGCCATGGTAACCATTCACAAAAGTTTAATGTCGGATCTGGCGATGCGGCAAAACGACGTTTAGCTTAATACCGGATCCGGATTAATGCTTTTCAATGGGCATTAATTCCGGATCCAGCGTTACGGCATGTCTTCCGGATTTTTGGACGGCGACAAATCCGCAGCATGCTGCGATTTTATTAACGTCCAAAAAACGTTCACATACTGAACTGAAGACATCCTGATGCATCCTGAACGGATTTCTCTCCATTCAGAATGCATTGGGATAAATCCTGATCAGTATATTTCCGTCCTAGAGCCCCGAGGACGGATCTCTAGGACGGAAAGGAAAAACGCAGATGTGAAAGGGGCCTTACACTGATGACTGTATATTTGTTGCTGTCTTTCCCTTACATACGTGTGTATTTTATATGTAAATAAACAACCCCATTCCTATGTTATCATTATTTTTTATTTTATTTTTTTATTTAGTGGGCCGTCTGTGAAGTTTTCTGACATAGCAGGCCAGGAGCTTTCTAAACAGGCCTTACAGGAAATCGTTATACTTCCATCTATTCGTCCAGAGGTATTTACTTACTTATGAATGTATAGTGTATACATAGTCACAAATTGTACCAATATAGGTGCTGACCCCAGCCGAGAGAGTAAGTAATTTTATTTATTTATTTTTTTAAAATATTTTTCCTATTTCCCATTGGGATCTTTTATCATCATTATCTAGACAAACATTTAGTTTAAAAAATCTTTAAAGCGGTAATCTCTCAAACAGGATTTATCTCCTATCCACGGGATAAATGCTTGATTGCTCCAGGCCCCACCGTGGCTCCCCCCACCCAAGTCCTGATGGAGATAGCCATATGTACACTTGTCAATTATGCATGGTCTCTTTGGTTTTCTTTGAATGTCTGTGTGAGTTTGGATTAACAAACAACATTGTGCTCATTTTGGAGTTTCATTATTTTTTTTTTTAAATAAGGCTTGGCTCAGTTTTGACATTTTTAATTCATTTTAGGGGTCAGTTTTTTTTCTCAGCATGCTCTAGGTATGTTAATTTTCTTGCTTGTTTCACTTAGGCTTCTTTCATTCTTGTGGCCTGTTCTAAGATGGGATCTGCTGGAAACCAGCACCTACCCGACAAATATGCCAGGATTCGTCCAGATCTCTGTTGGATCCCATTGCGGTAACATCCGGCAATCCCGGACGCAGAGAGCTCCTGACGGAGGGCAGGCCGCAAGTGTGAAACTAGCCTTAGCCCAGACACAGATGATCGAGTTCAGGCATATGGCAGTGTGAGTTCCCTTTCTGACCTCTGCTCCTCTGACAGGATTGCACGGCATTATAATTTAGAATGCTGTGTGTTCCTCCTGCACTCACTGACAGTGTTATGTCAGTGTAGTTCTGTAGAGTACAGGTCTCTTAGGCCCAGTTCACACATCAGTTATTGTGAGCCAAAACCATGTGTGGAGGCTACTCGGGTATCAGGAAAAGATTTGCACCTGTTCTGTGTTTTTGACCCACACCTGGTTTTGGCTCACAATACTTTGTGGAAATAACTGATCAAATAAGTGACATGTGAACTAGGCCTTAGTCACACAGAATTATAAATCATTATAATGCTGTGCGATCCTGTCAGAGGAGCTGAGTTCAGAACCGGAATTCGCACTGCCACACGCAGCAAGTTTCTGACACTGATCTCGCTCGTGTGTGTCAAAAATGGCAGTAAATTAAAAAATGATACCCCAACCAGGACTAATCTAATAACCTACCTTATTGCGGCCACCAAATACCTCTCAACTGGCTTCAAACTCATCCTCCTCCTTTTCAAAACTGCTTGAGTGATGTTTAATGAGGGGGATGTTAATGGCTAAATGACAGTTTGCTGTAATGGGTGTACCCACACCTCTATGATGTTCGCTTCATCCCTTTTTACCTTTTTGAGCAAAGGCTGTGTCATTTGTGTGATAGCAATATCCGTATTGCATCCCTAGAGTATAAACAAGAAGTACCAGAAAGTCACATGTACAAAATGTAACAAAATCCTAATCAAGTGACGAAAATAAACATGAATGAGCCCTTATTAGGTGACCCCCACTGCCCCAGCCTTGCACTTGGCAGAATACAAATTGTTGCCCTAGTATGGGGTAGTCATGTTTGGACGGGTGCAATCACTAATTGGGGAAGTGTCTACAACAATTCGTTTTGTATTGGGTACTGTTCTGTTTCAGTATCTTGCACTGTGTATTGGTATGCTCCTCTCCCCTCTGTTTCAGCTTCTAGTTGGTTTAGTCTAGCCACTTCCTGTTTTCCCAGTCATGCATTGCTGTTTTGTGTGCTCTAATTCTGAGGAGAATCTGAGTAGTATCTCATCTTCTTATCAAGGAGAATATTAGAGGCATAATTCTTTTACCATCTGGATTCTCTACATATCTTAATACAATCTCTGGATTAAAAACTACTTGATTAACTCCTGGGTGTCTGATGCGTAAACTGTAAGTGGAGAATGTCTGATTCAACAAGTCACCTCACAGATGCGTGATTGTATAAGGCTGACATTTCGAAACGCCACAGGTACTCTTCAAAAACAAGCTGTACCAAAGGTTACCTTGTTGTTCTTGTGAGGAGGTTTACGTCCTTCATCTTTAAATATGCTAATTACTTGGGCTTTGTTTGCTTCTAGTTGTTCACTGGGCTTAGGGCTCCTGCTCGCGGGCTGTTATTGTTTGGTCCTCCAGGAAATGGAAAAACTATGTTGGTAAGATTAACTGCACTACAGTAGCTACTTTCTGTATGATTTGATTCTTATATTTAATTTGTGTTTTTTTTTTTCTCCTCTTCACCTCTCAGGCGAAGGCAGTGGCTGCTGAATCAAATGCAACCTTCTTTAATATAAGTGCAGCTAGTCTCACCTCTAAATATGTAAGTCACGTACTCCTCCTGCTAACGGTGTTCTGAAGGGTTGACCTATGTACATGGCAGTGAAACAATGTAGTCCCAAATTGTGCAAATAGTAATTGGGTAAACTGTCACCTTGTTTCTGCTAATATGAAATGAATCTAAAATTAATTTTTTTTTTTTTGGCATTAAAATAAAGAAACCAAATGCCTAATTTAAAAAGGACTTTGCATCTCTCCTGACATACAGTTATGTGCAAAATAATAGCAGTGTGCTTAAAACAATGGAGAAAAGCTCATTCCTCATGATGGCATTTATTTCCATATACACAAAGGCACTCGGAGCTCTGCACATTCAACTCCAGATGAAAACATGAACAAAATATCAATTTTTAAACTGAAAACGAGGAAAAAGGAATAATTAGACTGTTAAAAAAATTGCAGTGTTTGCATTTTCAGTGTCAAACTGGAATATTTCCACTATAAACAGGTTAAGGGTACTTTCACACTAGCGTTTTGGATTCCGTTTGTGAGATCCGTTTTTAGGGCTCTCACAAACGGTCCAAAACGGATCAGTTCAGCCCCAATGCATTCTGAATGGATGAGGATCCGTTCAGAAGGCATCAGTTCGGCTCCGTTCCGCTTCTATTCTGTTTTGGAGACGGACCCCAAAACGCAGCTTGCAGCATTATGGTGTCCGTCTGAAGAGGTGGAGCCTAACAGATCTGTTTTTAATTGCAATGTAAGTCAATGGGGACGGATCCGTTTTCAATGACACAATATGGTGCATTTGAAAACGGATCCGTTCCCCATTGACTTTCAATGTAATTCCAAACGGATCCGTTTTGTACTTTGTCATTTTTTTTTAAAACGAATGCAAACGGATCCGTTCTGAACGGATACAAACGTTTGCATTATAGATGCGGATCCGTCTGTGCAAATAAACAGGTGGATCCGCACCAACGCAAGTGTGAAAGTACCCTTAGCTTTTCTGTTAATCACTGAACTAATATTTCGTTGTATAACCTTTATTTCTGGTAACTGCTTTACATCTGTGTGCATGGAGTCAACTAACATCTGACACATGTGAACAGGTATTCCAGCCCAAGCTGACCGGACTTCATTCCACAGTTCTTCAGCATGCTTGGGTATGGCACCAAAAACAGCATTTTTGATGACCGTCCACAAATTCTCAATCGGATTGTGGTCCGGGGATTGGACTGGCCACTTCATAATCTCAATCTTGTTGGTCTGGAACCAGGATGTTGCCCACTTGCTGGTGTTTGGGCTTGTTGTCCTGCTGAAACACCCACTTCAAGCAAAAAAACAAACAATGCAACAGCACTCTGCAAACACAAATAATAAAGTAAATAGTGCCATGCCATACTCACTAGTGATTTTTTTTTTAAAATCGGATAATTTTTATTAAACATTTTTTGAAAAGTATACAAACAATAGGGACAACAGCGTCCCTCCTAGTACGGTATCGGTGAACATAAAAGGTATGCAAATCCAACAGCTGTGTCCCAGAACCCCACCCAACCCCTAGCCCTGGAAAAAGTCTATGGTAGCAATATGCCTTAGACTTTTCCTGCTCTCATCAACATGGGGCGCGCTGTGAACTTCACAGGCAGTGCACTGAATGTAGGCAGATATTATAGCTAAATGATAAAGTACATGGAAGATATACTATATTGGTATTCAGGTTTAACTGCCGTGTTGGCACATTGCGATAAATAAGTAGGTTTTGGGCTACAGTTTGGGCTCTCAACCTGTAAAAGGTTCGCCAACATCGGGGAATCCAGTGGAAGCAACCACCCCCCCACTCCCCTTCCCCATGGCTATCAGCATAAGGCAACATGACCTCTTCCACTTTTTAAATTTTTTCAATTGGCCTAGTATGTGATAAATGGGCCCGACTCCAGAGTATGAGAAACATCCCCAAGGTTGCGCCACTTCTCTTTAGGCCAGCCAAGTGTTCTTTGGCAAACTGTAACCTTTTCAACACTTTTTCTTAGCAATGGTTCTTTACGAGGGTTTCATGCAAATAACTTGGCTTCATGTAGGCGTCCTCTGATTGGTGCAGTACTCACAGGTAACGGAAGATCTTCTTTGATTTCCCTGGAGCTGATCATTGGATGCTGCTTTGCCATTTTGTTGTTCTGTGATCTACATAGATGGTAGCATTTCTTTTCCTACTATATCCGAGTTTTTACATCTTGGGCACAATGTCTAGAAAATGAATGACCTCACTAATCAAACCCCCCCCCCCCCTTTATTAAATGAGTCAATTCCCCCTTATTAGCAGCGTACATGTCATGACTTGATTCTCTTGGTTGCCTATTACTTGGCTACACCTAGTCATTAATTTTTTCTCATGTATTATCTTTTCTGCCAAAACAGTAATTAAACACATTAGTGATGTTAGACTGCTTTTATTTGCACAAAACTGTATCTGTTTTACCAAATACTTCTGTTATTTTCAAGAATAACATATCAAACAATCCTCATTTTACATAGCAGCGATATATTACAGTGTATTACACATGTCAAGAGTTTACGCAACATTTTAATAACCAGCGCTGCACATGTACATATACAATTGGAAGGATAATCATGTATAGCCATTCATTCTCACTGTTGGGACCTGTGGAAATTCAGGAAATTATTCTGTTACTCAGGTTATGAGGGCAGGACCCCAGATTTTATTGAATTTATGTAAACAGTTATGTAGTCATCTCTCCTGACACTGCATTGTGCTGTTCCTCTGTTATACCTCCTGGGCGTTACCAGTGACTGTCATACAGTGTAGATACACTTTTTTAACATACCTGCCTTTGATATACAGTAGCAGTCAAAATTTTTAACACACCTCATCATTCCATTGTTTTTCTTGTTCCTTTCCTTTGATGACAGCTTTGCGCACTCTTGGCATTCTCTCAATCAGCTTCTAGAGGTAGTCACCTGGAATGGTTTTCAACTAATCCCTAGTGACCAATACACCTTTTATGGAGGTCACTAAAGGGCCTTAGCCTGGGCCGCCACCATTTCACGGCGGACCAGTCTAAGCACAGCCCAGGCTCACATGGGAGCCGCGCTCCTGGACTGGCAATAGTGCAGATCCGGTCTAACACCTTACATGCCGTGGGCAGTGGCGCTCACCACGTATAAGCGGTGACAGAGCAGACTCCCTCTGTCTCCAATTAGCACTCCGCAAATACGACCGCGGGGTGCCCATGTGTGTATAGTCTGGCTGGGACCTGGTGTAAGCCCCAAGCCTGCCTTGAGTGTTCCCCAGCAGGCTGCGTCTCTCTGTTGCAGCCTGCTGGTCAATGTCAGTATAGCACTGACATTAAAATGCAATGCAGTATAAGGACAGTGCATTGTATTTTAGAGGCAATCAAAAAATTGCCTGTTAGAGTTCCCTTGTGGGACTATTAAGTGGTTAAAAAAAAAAATATATTAAATAAAACAAGCTTTTTTCCATTGAAAATATGCTTTTCAATGAAAAAAATTGCAAAAATAAAATCTCTCCCACATGTTTGGTATCGCAGCGCCCGTTACGACCCGCCCTACACAAATATCATGTAAATTATACCCTACCGTGAACGCCATAAAAAAAAAAAATATCGTGATATATAATTTATTCTTAGTCGCCACCAAAAAAAGGCGACGATGGAAAAAGAAAGAAAAACACTTGGTCCGTAAGGCCCAAAACAGACTGGTCACTAAGGGGTTAACAGGTATGCCTCAATGACATGACCTCCACCATCACCCACCCTTAACCCAACTGAGAAGTTTTGGGAGGAGTCGGGCTGCAGAGAGAAAGAAAAGCAGCCAGCGAGTGCCCAGCACCTATGGGAACGCCTTCAAGACTGTTAGGAAAACCATTCCAGACAATTACCTCATGAAGCTGATTGAGAGGATGCCAAGAGTGTGCAAAGCTGTCGTCAAAGCAAAATGGTATTCTTTGAAGAATATAAAATGTAAAACTAATTCTGGTTTAACACTTTTTATTTACTACTTAAAACGATGAAGAAACACACAATAGAATTATGTCTTCAATGTGAATCTACAATATATAAAGTAAAGAAAAAACAAGAAAACCCATAGAATGGAAAGGTCTGCCCAAACTTTTAACTGGTGCTGCATTTTTTTAGTTATTTACCTTTAAATGTTTTGTCTTTTCTCCTTTTTAGGTAGGAGAAGGTGAAAAATTAGTGCGAGCGCTCTTTTCTGTGGCTCGAGAACTACAGCCATCTATTATTTTTATAGGTAAGAAAAATCTGGCTGATGATTCGTGCAACAGTGAACTGGCAGACTTCTGTTTTGTTTTAAAGTCCTTTTTAAGCTATATGTACTGTAAGAAAGATGAGTTGAAAATGTAAGAAATTTAGAGGTATTGGAAATGCTGCAGTTAAAGGAGTTAGACGAGTTAGGCCCCTTTCACATCTGCGTTTTTGCTTTCCGTCCTAGAGTTCAGTCCTCGGGGAGCTAGGAGGGAAAGATATTGATCAGGATTATCCCCATGCATCCTGAATGGAGAGAAATCCGTTCAGGATGCATCAGGATGTCTTCCGTTCAGTATGTGAACGTTTTTTGGACATTGACAAAACCGCAGCATGCTGCAGATTTGTCTCCGTCCAAAAATCCGGAAGACATGCCGCAAGGACGGATCCGGAATTAATGCCCATTGAAAAGCATTAATCCGGATCCGACTTTAAGCTAAACATTGTTTCGGCGCATCGCCGGATCCGACGTTTAGCTTTAAAGAATGGTAACCATGGCAGCCAGGACGCTACTAAAGTCCCGGCTGCCATGGAAAAGCAGCGGGGAGCCGGGGATGTAATGGGGGGTCTACCCATAAGGCCCTGGAGCGTGAACAACCCTTTTAGCAATCTTGGCAAAACATCCTCTCCCTTAGGGCTCATGCACACGACCGTTGGCTGTTTTGCAGTTTGCAAATTGTGAATCCGCAAAACACGCCCGTTTGTTAAACAAATGTCTGGCCCATAATAGAACAGGACTATCCTTGTCTGTAAATGGACAATAATAGGACATGTTCTATTTTTTTGCAGCACCGCCATACAGACATGGAATGCACACTGAGTCATTTCCACTGTTTTTGCGGCCCCATTGAAGTGAATGGTTCCACATACGGGTCTCAAAAAAACTGTACAGACACAGGAAAAAAAAACGTTCATCTGCATGAGCCCTTAGGGAAACAGCTCCTTGTGTTTCAGTCCTTAGTGTCTTTGAGACAATCTTGTTCAGTCCGTGCAACAGCTGCATTTCTCGGATTGTGCACAGCTCAACTGACCTGAGCTCACTGTGTTAGGCTGCATTCACACGACCGTATAAACGGATCATTTCAAGGGGGCTGCAAAAGATGCGGACAGCACACCGCTGTTCCGTTCGCCGCCCCGTAAAAAATATGGAGCTTGTCCGCAGAGACAAGAATAAGCATTCTCTATATAGCGCTGTCCATGTGCAGTCCGCAAAATGTGGAACGCACACGGCCGGTATCCGTGTTTTGCGGACCACAAAACACTTGCGGTCGTGTGAATGCACACTTGTTGTGATAATAAATGCTGTGAGTTCCAGGCCGACCACAGGTTTAATATCCATAGTCGCGGCATCATGTAAGGATGGGACAGTAGATCATTGTAATTTAGTGAGTTCAGGTTAGCTCAGGCCATGGTCGCCCCAGGAAATCTGACTGTAGGGCACGCCATGTTTCAAGGACGGAGTACCTTGAAATTGGCCTAAACAAGGACTTCATATTTCGTTTAGTATGTAATTTCAATTTTTCCTGTCTGTCTTTACAGATGAGATAGATAGCCTTTTATGTGAAAGGCGAGAAGGAGAACATGATGCTAGCAGACGATTAAAGACTGAATTTTTAATAGAGTTTGATGGTGTAAGTACTGTCTCTATAAGCTATAGAATCCCTGATTAACCCCTTAATGACCTGGCCTCAAAAGGCCTTAATGACCAGTTGTTGTATGTGTGTGTGTATGTATGTATATGTATATATATATATATATATATATATATATATATATATATATATATATATATATATATCTTTTTTTTTCTTCTTCTTCTGTGGAAATTTAGAAAATAACCATTTATTTATTTTTATTCATTGCACAACACAAAATTTTTATACTTTTTTTTCAGTAAATAATGCTATTTTTGTTTTATTGAGGTTTGTTTAGAGTTTTAGAGTTTTTCTTTTTTTATTACATTATAATATTTTTTTTTAACTCTCATTATATGGGATTACTATCTTAATACATTATAAGTTTGAAATAAAGTTATAACATACTCCTAATGCAATATGCTCTGAGTCACAGTGACACAAGCTGCTGTTAGGTCTAACCTAATGTGCCTTAACAGCAGAATAACCGGAGAGCTGACTGCATATAGCTCCCGCCAGTCCCCTTTGATCATGCAGCATTCATGGACTGCATCAGTCAAAGGGTTAACCACCTGTGGTTGTTAATGGATTAATGTATACTTTAAATGTCTTTTATTTGTATTGTGGTCTATATAGATCTATTTAACTACTCTTAGTACTTAAGGAACCCCACCGTATATGTACAGTGGGCTGATCGGGTGGGTGCAGGAGCTGCGCCAGCCCGATCAGCGGCATGGACCCGGCAGTCACTAACAGCCGGGCTCTTTCTGCATACGCGGGAATCGGTGAAGAGACTGATGTCGGCGTATTAACCCCTTGTATGCCGTGGTCAAAGCTGACCACGGCATACAGAGGGTTTGCGGAGGGTACGGGATCGAACCCCAGAAGTTGAAGTCCCAGAGTGGGACAAAAAAAAGACAAAAAAGAGTGGTGGTCATAATAAAAATAAAGTTTCAAGTAAAAAAATAAAATATTTAATTTTCCCAAAATAAAACACATAAAATAGTAAAAAAAAAAAAAACTACCGGCTCTATAAAAATATCACATGATCCACCCCCTCACCTGAACGCCGTAGAAAAAATAAAATAACTGCTAATATAATCTTTTTTTTTTTTTTTTTTTTTTTTTGTAAACCTTATATCACAAAATCTGCAACACCAAGCTATCAAAAAGGCATATGCCCCCCCCAAAATAGTACCAATCAGTCACCTCATTCCGCAAAAAATGAGCCCCAACATAAAACAATCGGGCAAAAAATAAAAAACTATGACTCTCAGAATATGGAGACAATAAAACGTGATTTTTTTGTTTTTGTTTCAAAAATGCTTTTATTGGGGTAAAAGTGAAAAAAATAAAAAAGTAGACCTATTATGTATCGCCGTGTCCGTAACAACCAGGTCTATTAAAATATCATCTGACCTAACCCCTCAGTTGAACACTGTAAAAAAAAAAAAAAAAAAAGTCTAAAAAGCCATTTTTTTTTGTCACCTTCCATCACAAAAAGTGTAATGCTAAGCAATCAAGTCATACACACCCTAAAATAGTACCCATTAATCTGTCATCTCATCCCACAAAAAAGGAGACCCTACCTAAGACAATTGCCCAAAAATTTTAAAAACTGTGGCTCTCAGAATATGGAGACACTAAAATGTGATTTTTTTTTGTTTTTGTTTCAAAAATGCTTTTATTGTGTAAAACTTAAATAAATAAATAAATAAAGTATACATATTCCGTATTGCCGCATCCGTAAGAACCTGCTGTATAAAAATGTCACCTGACCTAACCCCTTAGGTGAACACCGTAAAAAATAAAATGAAAACTGGCAAAAAAGCCATGTTTGTCACCTTACATCACAAAGTGTAATACAAAGTGATCAAAAAGTCATATGCACCCTAAAATAGTACCAATCAAACCGTCATCTCACACCGAAAAAAATTAGCCCCTACATAAGACAGTTGCCCCAAAAAAAATATGGCTTTCAGAATATGGAGACACTAAAAAATAATTTTTTTCAAAACTGCTTTATTATGTAAAACTGAAACAACCAGTCATATTTGGCATAGTCGCGTCTGTAACAGCCTCCTCTCTAAAAATAGCACATGATCTAACCTGTCAGATGAACACTGTAAAAAAAAAAAAAAAAAAAAAAAAACTGTGGGAGAAATCTCACAAAAGTGTAATATAGAGCATCCAAAAATCATAAGTACCCTAAATTAGTACCAACAATAAACGGCCACCTTATCCTGTAGTTTCTAAAATGGGGTCACTTTTTCGGAGTTTCTACTCTGGGGTGCATCAGAAAGGGTTGTCAAATGTGACATGGCAACTTAAAATTATCCCAGTGAAATCTGCCCTCCGAAAACCACATGGCGTTCCTTTCCTTCTGCACCCTGCCGTGAGCCCATACATCAGTTTACAATCACAAATGGCGTGTTTCTGTAAACTACAGAAACAGGGTAATAAATATTGAGTTTTGTTTGGCTGTTTAACCCTTGCTTTGTTAGTGGAAAAAAATGGATTAAAATGGAAAATTTGCCAAAAAAGTGAAATTCTGAAATATCTACATTTTCCTTTTAGTTCTTGTGAAACACCTAAAGGGATAACAAAGTTTGTAAAATCAGTTTTGAATACCTTGAGGGGAGTTGTTTCCAAAATGTGGTCACTTTTTTGGATTTTCTACTCTTGGGGTTCATCCGGGGGTCTTCAAATGCCACATGGCAACTTAAAGGGGTTGTTCGGGTTTAGAGCTTAACCAGGACATACCCATAATTTCACCCAGGCAGCCCCCCTTAACATGAGCTGCTCAGATGCTCTCCTTTGCCCTGCGCTGGATCGCGCAGGGCAAGGGCTCTTTTATTTACTATAACACACTGCCGGGCAGAGGCTTCCGCCCAGCAGTGTGTTCGGTGACATCACTTGCTCTAATGGGCGGGCTTTAGTGCTGCATTAACTGCTCTCATGCTCTTGTCAGGGCGGGCTACCTCGGTGAAATTCTGGGTTTGCCGGGTTCAGCTCTGAACCAGGACAACCTCTTTAAAATTATCCCAGTGAAATCTGCCCTCCAAAAACTACATGGTGTTCCTTTCCTTCTACGCCCTGCCGTGTGCCCATACAGTATTTTACAACCACATATGGGGTGTTTCTGTAAACTACAGAATCAGGGCAATAAATATTGAGTTTTGTTTGGCTGTTAACCCTTGCTTTGTTAGCGGAAAAAAATGGATTAAAATGGAAAATCTGCCAAAAAAGTGAAATTCTAAAATTTCATCTCCATTTTCCTTTTAATTCTTGTGGAACACCTAAAGGGTTAACAAAGTTTGTAAAATCAGTTTTGAATACCTTGAGGGGTGTAGTTTCTAAAATGGGGCCATATATGGGTGGTTTCTATTATGTAAGCCTCACAAAGTGACTCCAGACCTGAACTGGTCCTTAAAAATTGGGTTTTTGAAATTTTCTTAAATTTCAAGATTTGCTTCTAAACTTCTAAGCCTTCTAATGTCCCAAAAAAAAGAAAATGCCATTTACAAAATGATCCAAACATGAAGTCGATATATGGGAGATGTAAAGTAATAGCTATTTTAGTAGGTACCACTTATCTGTTTTAAAAGCAGAGAAATAGAAATTTTAAAAATTGTAAGTTTTTTTTATACTTTTTGGTAAATTTGGTATTTTATAAATCAAAATGAAATATTTTGACTCAAATTTACCACTGTCATGAAGTACAATATGTGATGAGAAAACAATCTCAGAATGACTTGGATCAGTAAAAGCGTTTTAAAGTTATCACCACATTAAGTGACACATGTCAGATTTGCAAAAAATGACCTGGTCCTTAAGGTGAACAATGGCAGGGTCCTGAAGGGGGTTAATGAATAACTTGTTTGCGTCTTCTATGTAATGGTGTTACTGTGAGACTGCAAAAGAAAGCACGTCCCGCTTCTATGAAGTCACAGCAAGTATCACATGATCTGTGAAGGATCATGTGGTAGGTTCTGTTTTACATGGTTTTGTAAGTGCTGTAACAGTTATTGATTTATGTTGGATGTGTACAGCGTTATTGTGTAGATTCTCAGAAATCAATTTACCAGTGAAGTCTAAACAAAAATCACAGAGAAAGATAAATATCCTGCGCGATGTAAAAGCCCCTTCCACACGAACGATACGGATTGTGTCAGGATGCGTTCACCGTTCGTTCAGTGAAACTCGTACCATTTCGCAAGCAACTTCAGTCAGTTTTGTCTGCATTTTCCTCCAGTGTTTGTGTTTTCCGCATGGGTGCAATCCGCTTTGATGCATTTTTCACGCACATAGAAAAAAAAAACCTGAAGGTTTACAAACAACATCAAGCAACCATCTGTGAAAAACTTTTACATTGAAGCCCTTTTTTCTGTGGGGCCAGGGCTGCGTGAAAAATGCAGAATATAGAACATGCTGCGATTCTGATGCATGAATAAAAAAAAAAGCTTATGTGCACAGACCCATTGAAATGAATGGGTCAGGATTTAGTGCGGGTTCTATGCGTTCGCTTGACGCATTGCACCCGTGGGGAAAACTCACTTGTGTGAAAGGGGTCTGATAGATGAATATGCGGGTGTGCATGGCTACTTCTATAAAAGAAAAATCACAGAAAATAATACACTAACCTTAGCGCTGGTAGGCGGGCACAGATGTGTTTAAATCAAAATATATTGGCGGAGTTTCAGATTTTATCATATCAGAGTGAGGGCTTAGTCCATATATAATGTTTTCATCTATTGTGTTGGTGCATTATTTTCTGTGATTTTTCTTTTATAAGTTAGACGTCTTCAGCATCATTGTGTAGATTCTCAGTTTTATGAAATGTGGAATCACTAATTATTGAAATGGTATGCCCTGGTATTCTAGCCCATGGCTACTAACATGTCAGTCAATGGAAGCTAGGTGGAAATATTCCAAAGATTCCTGGATACTTCTTTTTTTAATATATGCCCGGCGCGCACTTCTTTATTTATTTGCATATGGCATAGGAGTGATTAAAACTTTTTCTGAGAAAAACTGTACTATTAGCAACAATAAGTAGAAAAAGCGCTGTCTGCACTGCTGCACATCAAACCACTCTGAATGATTTGGAATTCAGCTGGAGGTTCGTTCCTGCGTTTCAGTGATTATGGTACGGTGGTGCTCTGCTGTATTAGACATCAATAGTAAATCTTCATAGAAAAAATGGGTGAATGCCGCTTATCTGCATTTTTTTCTATGAAGGTTTACTGTACTATTAGCACCATACAGTACATAGTTTACTATTGGTGCCATACATAGTTATCTCCAGTACCCGTATTGCAGTTGTAGCAGTTTAAGGGCTCATGCACACAAATGTGCATCCAATCAGCGTTTTTTTTTTTTTTTTTTTGCAGGTCTGATTTAGACCGATTCACTTCAGTGGAGGCGCAAAAGATCCGGACAGCACGCAGTGTGCTGTCCGCATCCGTATGTCCGTTCAGTGGCACAAATAGAAAATGTCCTTTTCTTGTCCGTTTTAAGGACAAGTATAGCACCGTTCTATAGAGGCTAGGATGTTCCGTTCCACAAAAAGTTGAACGTACGTGGTCGGTATGCGTGTTTTTGCGGATTCGCAATTTGCGGACTACAAAGCAGACTACGGTCGTGTGCATGAACCCTAAAGGGCAGAAAACTGCTAACAGGTTCTCATTAAGTCCCTCAGCTGCAGCAAGCTAGTGGCCCATCCTTAGGGTACTTTCACACTAGCGTTATTTTTTTCCGGTATTGCGATCCGTCCTAGGGGCTCAATACTGAAAAAAAACTGATCAGTTTAATCCTAGTGCATTCTGAATGGAGAGCGTTCATGATGCATCAGTTCAGTCCCTCTGCAGTATTTTCTCTGTCCAAAACTCCGGAACACTTGCTGGAATTCCGGATCCGGCATTCATTTTCATTGAAATGTATTGGTGCCTGATCCGGCATTAAAATTACCGCATTGACGGATCCGGTCTTCTGTTCTGCGCATGTGCAGACCTTTAAAAATGTGAAAAGGATAAATACCGGATCAGTTTTTCCGGATGACAACCGGAGAGACAGATCTGGTATTGCAATGCATTTGTGAGACTAATCCGCATCAGTCTTCAAATATTATCCGTTTGCATACAGATTGCCGGATCCGGCAGGCAGTTCCGACGATGGAACTGCCTGCTGGAATCCAGCAACGCAAGTGTGAAAGTACCCTTAGAGTCAGATGAAAAGTGGATATATGGTAATTGTATCCAGTTACTACTCTGTGAGACAAATACAAATGCTAGGCTGCTACAATGTATCACACTGGATTTCACACTTGTGCATGGACTGGATACAACTTCTCAGCTGAGCTGGACACTGACAAACTATGAGAATTCCTTCACTCACGGCAAGACTATTAAAACAGGTTCTTCCATGTGCAGGAAAAATGTATTTTTATGAAACCTGTGTAAGGGTCCCTTCACATAAATTTGCTGTGGTGGTTTTAGTTCAATTGAGAAAACATCATGGAAACCGCTTACGTTTTTTTTTTTTTTTTTTTACTGTACTGCAAGCATTATTAGATTGGCCTTTTTCCAACTACTTTGTAATGTTTCTTTCCTTTTAGAGGAGATGTAAAAATGCCATAGCTTCTACATGTTGCTTTCTTAAATACCGGAGACAAAAAAAACTACTAGCTGAAAATGCTTGTGTCCTGCAT
This sequence comes from Bufotes viridis, assembly GCA_033119425.1. Classification (NCBI taxonomy): domain Eukaryota; kingdom Metazoa; phylum Chordata; class Amphibia; order Anura; family Bufonidae; genus Bufotes; species Bufotes viridis. Next base: position 333,289,746 of record CM065592.1, read on the forward strand.
TCATACTTCCCTGGCATTCTTTCAGGAAAATAACGACGGAAACCACTTATGTGTGAATCCACCCTAACCCTTTTCCAATATTAGATTATACCAGTTTTACCTTCATTTTTTCTCTGTTACTGATGTGTCCTGGATTGTTAAATAGGTACAGTCTGGAGGGGACGACAGAGTTCTTGTTATGGGGGCAACTAACAGACCACAGGAGCTGGATGAGGCAGTTCTCAGGTATGATGCTCTAGAAAATATATACTTTGATAGTACAAAGCCAATATTTTATAATGGGAAACCAATGTATATGATGTGCCTACCCTATAGCCACTTTAGCCATGTGTAACTGGTGAAAAGTTTTTATATATGGTCTGCGGGTCCCGATTCTGGAATAATCGTGCTTCTGAGAATAAAGGGCTTGCACTGCGGATTTGGCTCTGTTCTCTTCTAGGTTTTTCTAGCACAATGGGTGGATGTGCAGCGAGAAGAGTGAATGGGGTACATTGTTAAAGTAGCATTATCAGAATCAGTCGGGACCCAACTGATCATGAAGTGATTGCATATCCTACCATGATCAGTAGTAATAATAATTTGATAGATGAAGCAGATTTTGATAACGTAATTGTATTGTTACGTGTAGTTTTCTCACTAAATCACTGTATTCTTTTCAGGAGATTTGCTAAAAGGGTTTATGTCTCCTTGCCAAATGAAGAGGTAAGAAAAAATATTGTTCTTTGCTACTTGTGTGGACTCTATCACTTACAGTATGTGATTCTTATGAACGTATCCCGTTATTTCTGTGTCTGGTGGTTACCTATGAACAATTTCTAAGGGCATGTTCACATTTGCGTTGGAGGTTTCATTCAGATCTGACAAAAAAAGTCCCGCATCTAGGACTTTTTCTTTTTCTGTGACAAAAATGAACATCTAAACGGACCCCATTATAGTAAATGGGGTTGTTCAGCTATGTTTGAATGAAGTGCTGAATCCAGCACTTCCATTATTTTCTTTGTTTGGCTCCTCTAACACAGCAGCACAACGGAAATACCAGACAGAGAAACTTCACTTGCTAGATAGAAAATGCTAAACTGTAAACTAACGCTGCATGATCCTAAATTAGGAACATAGGGAGTCATTTATTAAGCAAAAATACAACTATATTAAGCGTATTTATGGCGCAGATTGCGGTGCAAAGGATCTTTGCAACACAATCTGCAACTTTTCCCCGCTCACACCAGGTCTAAAAATGTTAGGGGGCGGGGAAGGGCCGTCTCATTTACCATTTTCTACGCCTGTTTTAGGTGTAGAAAATGGTCTGAATGTAAGACAGCTCAAAAGCTCCTTACATTTAGAATTAGTTCTGGATGCGGCGACGTTATGGAGAGGCCTGCGCTTCTTCATAACTTTGGCGGATCCACCACCAACTATAGGGGATATTAAAACGCCAGTCTTAATAAATGTGCCGTATATTACACATCTGCCTATTCTGTATACAAATCCATAAGCTCATGTAAAGTTCACTTTTAAAGCTGAATTCACTTTTAATATTGTGCCCATTGCTTCTTAGCTCTTGCTGCACTTTACTGTAACAGTCATTTATTAACAAAATCAATATTTTTAACACTGTACTTTTCAAACAGACAAGGCTGATACTCTTGCAAAACCTGTTAAGTAAGCAAGGAAACCCACTTACACAGAAAGAATTGGCACAGTTGGCAAGGTAAGTCCTAGAATGCAGCATTCCCAAAGCTCTGTGCTATATTCTGTGTAAGTTCCAGCAAATCACGCTGGCATAAAATGTCAAGCTAAAATGTTTAATTCTTCTAATAGGCTGACTGAAGGATACTCTGGGAGTGATATAACTGCATTGGCGAAAGATGCGGCTCTTGGGCCAATAAGAGGTGATTGTGACTACGTTCAGTATGCACAACATGCAGTATATATGTTACCTATAGAACAATAATTATTGTATTTTTATATTCATGTATAGATTAAGTATTAAAGTGTACAGCAGGCATGTCTAAACTGCGGCCCTCCAGCTGTTGCAAAACTACAACTCCCAGCATGCCCTAATAGCTGTAGGCTATCCAGGCATGCTGGGAGTTGTAGTTTTACAACAGCTGGAGGGCCATAGTTTGGACATGCCTGGTGTACAGTATTGATGACCTATCCTCAGTATAGGTTATCAGTATCAGATTGATGGGGGTCTGACTTCCGGCACCACCACAATCAGTTGTTTAAAGAGGTAGCAATCCTCTGGTGAGCGCTGCGGCCTTTATTGAGCACTTTGGTCTCTTCCTAGGCCTGTGATGTCACATCGCTTATGTGCAGCTCAGTCCCATTTAAATTGAATAAGTTTTGGCTGCAATACCAAGCACAGTGACTGGACAATGTTTGGTTCTGTGATTGGTATGCTTTAATTAGGCTTAAAGGGGTTCAGTAATCGGTATCCGATTGGTGGGGGTCCGACTCCCGGAATGCTTTGATCAGCTGTTTGAAGAGGCTTTGGCGCTCTGGAGAGCACTGTGGCCTCCTCACAGCTTACCAAGCACAGTGCTGTACCTTGTATAATGGCTGCGCTTGGTATTGCAGGTCAGGTCCTTTCACTTGAATGGGACTGAGCTGCGCCTAGGCATTGTGAACAATGAATGTGATGTCACCGGCCTAGGAAGAGACCACAGCACTGAGCAATGCACCGTGGCCTTTTCAAGCAGCTGATTGGCAGAGGTGCCCTGGTTTGGGCCACCACAGATCTGACATTTATGACCTATCCTGAGAATGAGTGATCAATATTGTGTTGCCTTAAAACCCCTTTAAAGGGGTTATCCAAGATATTCCAAAAATCTCAGACAAGCCTCCAATTAGTCTAAAATAAATAAAAAATGTTGTCAACCTTTTATGTGATGCTCTATCCCCAAGATAGGCTATCATTAGCTGAAAAGTGGGGTCTAGCTGAACATAAGCCTTCACTTAGAGCTGTTTCACACGAGCAGATGCCGTGTGTGACAGTTGCTGCGTGAATGAGAGCCAAGACCTGCTGCGGACAGCAGAAGCAAGGAGCATTAACATGATTAATAATGCTCTTTGCCTCTCTGTGACCTTTTACCTACAAAATCACAGTGATATAAAGTTTTCACTGTGATTTTGTAGTAAAAAGATCACAGAGAGGCACGGAGCATTATCAATCATGTTAATGCTCCTTGCTTCTGCTGTCCGCAGCAGGTCTTGGCTCTCATTCACGCAGCAAATGTCACGGCATCCGCTCTTGTGAAACAGCCCTTTAAAGGGTTTGTCTGATCTGAAACTCTAATGGCGTATCGCTAGCATACAAGTCAGATAGGTGTGAGTTCCACCTCTAAGACCCGCACCTATGCCCAGAAGGCCACAGTCACCTCTCCATTCACCACTATGGGACTGCTGGAAATAGCCAAGCCAGCACTTGGCTGTTCTTGGAACTCCCATAACAGTGAATGTAGAGTTGCCGCTCTTGTGCGGTGTGCTCTGCTTCACAGCGTCTTATACTGGGTATAGGTGCAGGTCCCAAAGGTGTGACCACACACATCTGACTATAATGGGTGGTGTGCCATCATTGTTCGAGATCAGACAACCCCTTTTATGTGGACAACCCCTTTAAATGTCTTTCTTAAGTTATGTTCTCTGGGTCACTTGTCCAGCCCTCCTCTTACTGCTTCTTTACGAACTCCAGTGCCGGTATAATACGCAGGCAGTCACAGTTGTAGATTGCGTAGCACTAGCAGGAGGTTGGATGGTGCTGGAGTAGGAGGCGAATATAATAATACATTTTTATTTTTTTTGGTCCATTTCGAGGCTTGTCCAGGATTTTTATTTATCCTGGACAACCCTTTAACACTTGGCTTTCTCAGCAGGCTCGCTGCCATGTTTGTCAGGTTTGAAATACTGTAACAAAAATGTTATTTAGCAAAGAGTAGTAAGGCCCACTATCTTATCCTGAGCTTATTTCGCAACTTCCAAATTATTAATGTTGCTTAATCGCACACTGCTTACTATGTGTGTAGATTTCTAGGAGTCTGGTTCCCACCCCATCAACCAAATTATTAGTGCAGCAAACCTCTGCACTATTGATATGTTACATAAATTGGAAGGCACTAAACCTAAACCTACAGCGTTCTGTACTCCCGATTTTATGTGTACATGAGACAGAAGTATGTCGGATTTTGCCATTGCTAAAAAGACTTTACAAGGGATTTGTCTTATGCCAGCTTTTTCTTGTAAATCATTTTTCTGCGTTGGCTTTGTGCTAATAATCATCTTTATTGTTATATCTTTTTGGTAGAGCTAAAACCTGAGCAGGTGAAAAATATGTCAGCAAGTGAGGTAAGTCCCCTGCATGTGTAACAGAGCATAAAAAAAAAATAATTTGTCACCCTAGCTGGGAAAGGAAGAAAAATGCACTTGCCTATTAAAAGATGCTTCCATCCAGTGCCAAGACTTCCGTCTTCTCTTCTTCCAGTTTCCAGGGGCAGGTGTCGGGGACTGGAGGAAGCAGGGATAGGAGCCTTTGGCCATGAACAGAGCTGCATTTTTTTGTTTCTGTTAAACACTTTCTTTGACCCTTACCAAAATTTATTTGGGGATCAGACAACAACTTTAATAGATTTTAGACTTATTTTTGTAATATTTTCAATGTTGGATTTTCAATATGTTTTATACAAAACTTCAGTAGATGCTGTTTGTTTGTTTGTTTGTTTGTTTATTTAGACAACGCCTTAAAGGGTGTCTGTTAGTCTCTTTCACAATTAAACTAATTGGGTGGTCCCGACCACAGCAAATGCTTAGTCTGTCCTTCACGTTCCCTGTCCTGCACCTTCCACTACTTCCTGACTGATAGAACCTTTTACTCTTTTTGAAGTTGCCTTCTGCAGCGCAACAATCTCGTGCGTGCACCGTGCGAATGTGGGATGGTGCATGTACATTTCTCTCTGGCCATTGGCTACAGTGACATACTGCACTTTCACAAAATGTCAGCTCTGCTTAGAGTGACAGCAAAGGGGCTACCAATCAAGATAAAAGGGGACGAGTAGGACATGGCATATGGAGGGGAGACACTGGGCACTTGTGGTACATTTGCAAACTACATACTAGTTGGACTTCTCTCTAATGAACCTTTGGTCCAGATCTTTGCACATTTGTTTCACATTTCTACCCAGTGCTGTACTTATGACAGCGGCTTTGATAGACTCTCTTTAAGAAATGAATGCACATTCTGTAGACATTGGGGATCATTTAATAAGCTGAAATACGCCTAAATTAGGCGTATTTTAGGTGCAGATGGCTGGTTAGCTGCGCCGCCATCTGCGACTTCTTCCCGCTCACGCCAGGTCTAAAATTGGGGCGGGGAAGGGGACAGACCCATGTCATTTATCATTTTCTACTCCTATTTTAGGTGTAGGATATGGTCTAACTGTAAGACTGCTTGAAAGCTGTCTTACATTTAGAGCTGGCGCTGGATGCTTATGATTATGGCCTACGTCTCCGGATCCACTGCATTAAGACTGGCGTCTAAAATGCCAGTCTTAATAAATGTGCACCATTTGTTTATGCTCTGTTTAAAGGTTTACCTTTTATGATGTCCTTTATGCTATACTAATGATTTTCTCCCTGCATTTTCCAGATGCGGAACATCAAATTTTCTGACTTTCAGAATTCCTTGAAGAAGATAAAGTGCAGTGTGAGTGCTTCTACACTGGAGTCTTACATCCGATGGAATAAAGAATTTGGTGATACCACAGTATGAAAGACAGGACTGTTTACTTTGTCAAAGAGTTCAAAGACAAACCTGCTCATTGGCAAGCTTGACAAAGAAAGCCTTTGGCATTGTATATTTCCCAAATGAAGAAAAATTAAAGCAAGAAAAAAAAAAATCCTGAAACGCGTGCACTAAATCTCTAGGCATCTAATGATGCAAATGATAACTTTGGAAATGGGAATATTAACAAGACGTTTTACTTGTAGATTGCCATTTAACTTGTATTTTTTGCTGGCCTGGTGGAGCTGAAAGAAGAAATCTCCATGTGCTCAAAAGTCCCATTTAGATGGGGTAGTGGCAACCTTTCTGTGAAATGAGGAGCTTGTGCGCAGAGACGAATTGCATAGAGAGAGACCTGTGCCTTGAGTTCACGTTCTTCTGTGCCTGCCCTTCTTTTAATAATTTGATTCCTTATACACTCCTAATTGCTTGCTGACTATTTTCTAAATGTACATTAGTTTCTGTTGGTGAAGAAAAGACTGTTGGTCAAGGTTTGGTTTACAACAGTAGCAGTCCTTTCTGTCATGTGCCAAAATGAACATTTTTGGTGGCACAACATACCAAGCTGATGAAAAGCACATGAAAAAGATTCTGAAGCAGCTGGCTTGCTTTAACATCACTAGGCAATGTAGTCCTCTTTTGTAACCCGAGTATATAAAGGCAAAGAATTAGTACAGTATTATACAAAAATTCTGGCATCTCGAAAACCGTTCTTGAGAATGTGTCTACCAAATATTTGAAGAATGGTGCTAGATCAACTCCTCAGCCATCAATTTTAAGAATGTTCTCCGAGTTGGTATGCGTACTGTTAAACCTTTCTTCTGCCCAGTAGAATGACTACTTTGTCAGTCTGCAATATACCTCTATTAAAATCTGAATCTTAAAATGCTATTGATGAATTAGAAAGCAACGTGCAAAACTGCTGACTTAGAATGACTGATGCAACCATCTTTGTGTTTTTAGGTTGTTTGTATACTAAAATGAAGATGTAACATGTTGATTTCCTTTCTTATTAAGAAATATTTCTCTTTCTTATCCCTGTTGAGGTCCAACCATGTTTAAGGAGGACAAGCCTGGTCTTTCTTTTCCACATATGGTTTCTGCAGACCTACTCAGACCAGAACTACCACTGCCCCAGCACCACTCGAATCAATATAGATTGTTATTTATGGGTTGGTTTGCTCTGAGGGATGTCTCTTGTCTGTTAAATTAATATATGTAAACTATTGTAAAACTAATGTTTGTCTATTGTAGTGGTCTAAAATCTGCCCAGGAGCTCAGCTGTTAAATTAAGAGGATTTACAATAAAAATGGATGGGTAAATTGTGTTTTTTGTATTCCACTAGACTGCTGAAGGGGATAGAAACCTTTATGCAAGAGACGTTCGTCCTATAGGCCCTTTGAAGTTTAATGGAAAGCTAAGCTTTGATTCCGATAGGTTGCTGATTGCCACTTTTTGATACGTGACACCGTTCATACTCTCCTTTTGTAATGAACATACTCAAGAGTGAAAGTGCAGTAGCTGCAGATCTGTTTGCCACATACTTTCGAACTAGCCTCTGAAAAAAGTGCTTTTGATTCTGGTTTCCATTGGCTTCTACTTCTCCCCTGCAATGTAGTGTTTTTATTTAGAAACATAGACTGTGCCAGGAGATAAGAACCATTTGGCCCATCTAGTCTGCCCAATATACTGAATACTATGGATAGCCCCAGGCCCTATCTTATATGAAGGATGGCCTTATGCCTATCCCATGCATGCTTAAACTCCTTCACTGTATTTGCAGCTACCACTTCTGCAGGAAGTCTATTCCATGCGTCCACTACTCTCTCAGTAAAGTAATCCTTCCTGATATTACTTTTAAACCTTTGCCCCTCTAATTTAATACTATGTCCTCTTGTAGCAGTTTTTCTTCTTTTAAATATTTTCTCCTCTTTTACCGTGATGATTCCCTTTATGTATTTAAAAGTTTCTATCATATCCCCTCTGTCTCTTCTTACTTCCAAGCTATACATGTTGAGGTTTTTTAACCTTTCCTGGTAAGTTTTGTCCTGCAATCCATGTACTAGTTTAGTAGCTCTTCTCTGAATATCCTTCTGCAGATGTGGTCTCCAGTACTGCACACAATACTCCAAATGAGGTCTCACTAGTGCTCTGTAGAGCGGCACGAGCACCTCCCTCTTTCTACTGTTACTGCCTCTCCCTATACACCCAAGCATTCTGCTGGCATTACCTGCTGCTCTATGACATTGTCTGCCCACCTTTAGGTCGTCTGATATAATGACCCCTAAATCCCTTTCCTCAGATACTGAGGTTAGTACTGTATCACTGATTTTATATTCTGCTCTTGGGGTTTATATTCTGCTCTTGGGTTTTTTAATAGATTTTGCCCGGTTTTTGCCTTTTTCTAATAATAATCCTTGGTTAACTCTACCTTTTACATTACTTTTACAAGTACCGGTAGTGGGGCAGCAAAAACAAAACTTCACCAAATTAAGGGTCCTTTCACACTTGCGTTCTGAGGATCCGGCAGGCACTTCCGTCCCGCCGGATCCGTCAGAACGCAAGTCGCCTGAAGCATTAGAAGACTGATCAGGATCCTGATCAGTCTTCGAATTGCTTTCAGGTTACTATGGCAGCCAGGACGCTACTAGCGTCCTGGTTGCCATAGTAGGGCGGGGAGCGGGGGAGCGGCATACTTACATTCCGTGCGGCTCCCGGGGCGCTCCAGAATGACGTCAGAGCGCCCCATGCGCATGGATAACATGATCCATGCGATCACGTGATCTATGCACTGGGGCGCCCTGACGTCATCCTGGAGCGTCCCGGAGCCGCACGGAATGTAGTATGCCGCTCCCCGCTCCCTCGCTACATTTTACCATGGTAACCAGGACTTTAGCGTCCTGGCTGCCATAGTAACCAGTCAGAAAAGCTAAATGTCGGATCCGGCAATGCGCCGAAACGACGTTTAGCTTAAGGCGGATCCGATTAATGCCTTTCAATGGGCATTAATTCGGATCCGGCCTTGCGGCAAGTGTTCCGGATTTTTGGACGGAACAAAAAGCGCAGCATGCTGCGGTATTTGCTGCGTCCAAAAAACGTTCCGGTCCTGAACTGAAGACATCCTGATGCATCCTGAACGGATTTCTCTCCATTCAGAGTGCATGGGGATGATCCTGATCAGGATTTTTCCGGCATAGAGACCCGACGACGGATCTCTATGCCGGAAAACAAAAACGCAAGTGTGAAAGGGCCCTAAGTCTGTTGTTTAGAAGCCTCCTTTTAAGATGTTTTATTACAGAGAAAAAAAAGTTAACATTGAAGTGTTTTTTTAAATGCGACGGTCACTATTTTATTTTTATTTTTTCACTCTTTAAGGGCTTGTCTAGGATTTATATTTTCTTAGCCATAGGTTGCCATTAGGGCTGGACGATAATAGGGGGAAAAAAAAAATCTCGATTTATTCTTTGAACAACTCTCTAATCCCTATAGTCACTACACATCACAATGTCCCCTCCATATCTGCACAACTTTTTAACCCCCCCCCCCCCCCTACCCCAGCTCATTCATGATAGTTGCCTTTGCTGTGGCTTCTCCATACACCTCTCCTCCCTGTGTTCTTTCCCCAGTCAATAAATCTGACCACTGTGACTACAGTCCGCCTCCCATGTGAATGTTCCTCTTACTTTACCAGCGCAAGATCAACATATGCAGGCAAGATGTTCGTGTCTAGGGCAAATGAAAGATTGTTGTGTGCCAGGTATAGGCAGTAGGAGCTTTGTATGTTGGGGCGCACGGCTCACTCTTATTCACAAGGTTGGCCCGCTTAGAATCTGCCCAGTTTGGCATATTGCCTTCAAATGTGAGCAGTAGCCCAGTCATCATCTATTTTCTAAGATCCAAAATGGCAGCAAAACGTGGCCAACCAGAAAAGGCGCTCATAGGCTAATATATGTAAAGATACAGTTTCTTCAAGGGGATGTATTTATTGTGCTCACCTATTGATGATCTGCAAAATTGGGCACAACTCCTGTAAGCGCATAGGTCGTTGCATCAGAAGATATCTGCGTCTTCAGTGGCAGCATGCGGCTAACTGTTGGAGCAAAGGAATGCAGTAGGAGAACAAATAGTTGATTATTTGAGTCCCACTTTTGGATTATAGCTATAAAGGTGCAAAATCACAACCAGAAGAGGACAGATTATGAAACTTATACGATTCTCACATGGACAACGCAATCACTTCACAGCAGCATCAAGTTCAACAGACTTGAGAAAGGGGTCTTAAGTACCCCGAAATGTTTTGTAATTTTGGATTGGTAATACAAGTTTAATAACCTGTCCTTTTCTGGTTGTGATTTTGCGCCTGTATGCAATCATCCAAATGTGGGACTCAATTTGTAAACTGTTCGTTCAAAATTGCTGCAAAATATCAAGGTCTCCAGATGGGCCAGCACTCCTCAGCTGCTCCCCAGCTCTGTTCCAGAGATGCTCAACTTCTTGATGGGGAAGGAAAATCGGTATGAGCAGCATTTGACAGAAGATTTTATTGGTAACTAGGGTTGAGCGAAGTGTGCATTGGTTTATAGACCCGTCTCCTCACAGCATTCAAATGTATGGGCTTCACGGAGGTGAAATTCGTTATGTCCGAAGTTTTATGAGACTTCGCTGAAGACCTCCAGACTTCAACTATTCAACTTGAAAGCCATTTTAAAACTGGGACTTCGGTACCGAAGCCAACTTCAGATTGTAGTTTTAAAATGGTTTTCAAGTTGTATAATCGAAGTATGAAGTTCTTCAACGAAGCCTCGCAAGACTTTGGACTTAATGAATTTTACGTTTGCGAAGCCCATGCATTTGAATTCTTTACGGAGAAGGGTCTCCATATAGCATTCAAATGAAGTGACTTCGGATCTATGATCCAAAGCGTGTTTCACTCAACCTTATTGGTAACCCTACTTTTCGCCGAAAGCATGGCGGGTGCCATTTTTCAAAATGCGATTTGACGATTAAGCAAAAACTGACATCGCCATCCACAAAACTGGTGAATTAATCCAGTTAAGCCCTAGCTGCATTTTACTTACATTTAAATTGTTCTGAAATTGCCGCCTGGAAAAACTCTACCCCATGTTACAAGGTAAGGCCTCATGCACACGACCGTATGTATTTTGCGGTCCGCAAAAAATACAGATGTGCATTCCGTATTTTGCGTAACGGAACAGCTGGCCCCTAATGGAACAGTCCTATCCTTGTCCGTAATGAGGACAATAATAGGGCATGTTCTATTTTTTTGCGGAACAGAAATAAAGAAAAGGAATGCACACGGAATACCTTCAGTTTTTTTTGCGGACCCATTGATATGAATGGTTCCGTATACAGTCTGCAAAAAAAACGTAACGGACACTGAATTAAAATACGTCCGTGGGCATGAGGCCTTAAGGAGGGAAGGCTTGTTTTGGCAGAGCTGGGCCTGCAGTGGTTACATGCAACCTCAGCCAGCTCGGGGGATCTAAGTGGTAATAAAGGAGACTTTTTTTAATAAAGAATTGCAAACTTATTTAATTTCTAGTAAAATGGCCACTTAAGCTACATTCACACAACGGTGAAAAAGGGCCATGTAACGGCCGTCACATGGCCATTTTTAGAATAAAGACATGTTTATGGGTGTATGCAGACTGCCCATAGAAAAATGTCCTATCTTGTCTGTTTTCAAGGCCCTGAGAGCACCCATACAATTGAAAGTTTTTTTTTTTTTTTCAAGGTCCATTTTTCATAAAGGCATCTGTAAAAAAAAGGGTGTGAAAACCTACTGTTTAACAATTTTCAATGCCCTTTTTTCACTGTTGTGTGAATCTAGCCTTATAGCCAAGGAAAATGGTATTCCTAACCAAGTCCTTTAAGCCATACACATTACATGCATTCCAGTGGCTCAAACAGTAGGGCAAACTGTTGTCTACCATTGGGACACAAGGACTTTAATACGTGCAATCTTTTATTGCCCCCGAAAAGGCACTGCAAGAACCCTGCAATAAACATGATTGCTCAGTTGACCAGATATGTTTATTGGAAAGTAGGGGAAAATGGCCGACAGTCATGCTATATACTTGGTCAGCTTTAGGCTGGTTTCACACTTGTGCTAGTAATTTCCATTTTTCTTCTCCTTTAAATGAGCAACAATGAAAATAATAGAAGTGCTGGATTTGGCCCCAGACATACCCTGGTTGACTGTAATGGAGGCTGTTCGGTTCCTGTGTGGGTCACTGCTTTTATACCGGACATAAAAGTTCTGCATATAGTATGTTTTTATGGTTAAAGTGAAAAAGATTCTCTGCTAGAATTTATGCATTAAGAATATTGTCGGATTATTGTCCTAGGGGCTGAAAGAAGTGTTAACTACTGCTGTGTGGTATTGTGTCCCCTAACCATTCAAGTGAATGGGGCAGAGCTGCACTATCAGACATCACTCTCGAGGACAGACATTGAGTATTTTAAATATTACTAATAAAAGTAAAGTTTTATGTCAGGGACAAGAGAGGTGAATAGCTCAATAGAGCAATGTTGATAGATGTTAATTAACCGTTCCCTGACAGGGTCCTTCTTTGGTAGTTTTTTGTATATTTATCAAGACTGACATACGCCAGTCTTGATCTCCCTGCACTGGCCTGAGCTGCACCTAATTTTTTAAAGAGTCAGATGCCTCTTAATAAATGAGGTGCATCTCTTTCCTGCCATGCACCCGATGCTGAAGGCTACGCCATCTACAGCCAATAAACATTAATAGAATATGAGAGTGAAACATAAAATCGCTTCTGGGAGAACAAGCCCATAGTCCCGTAGAAAGGTTGTAATACACTGTAAGGGCTCATGCACACGACCTTATTTTTAGTCCATTTCCGTTCAGTTTGTTTTGTGGCTCGTATGCGGACCCATTCACTTCAATGCGTCCGCTTAAAAAACTGAATTTACTCTATGCATTCTGCCTGCATTGTTTTTCCGTAAAAAAAATAGAACATGTACTATTATTGTCCGTATTACAGACAAGTATAGGAAAGTTTTATTATGGGCTGGACGTTCCGTTCCTCAAAATGCAGAAGGCGCATGGCAGGTATCCATGTTTTGCAGATCTGTAACCCTGCGGACCACAAAACAGGCAACAGTCGTGGGCATGAGCCCTTAGACAAGCAACTAATCAAGACCAAGACACTTCCTACTGCCCTCAGATTGGCCAGCACCGTTTACATGATCGGTGCTGGACAAGCAGGAAGTCCCTTGGACTCCCAAATACACAAGTTAAAGTAAGTGGTCTGAGGAATGGTGCAACCATCTTAGATGGCAGAAGGGGAATCTGTGGATCCGCTGTTGATGTGAATTTCTTCTTCTTTTAAATCAAAAGGATTTCAGCTTAAAGAGCACCTATCAGCATTATCAACCCTTTTAAACCAGGTATAAAGTCTGGTAGGGTTGATCATGATGATTAAAATTATACCTGTAGGTGGAACCGTTGCTGAGATCTGCATTTTTAGGAATATGCAAATGAGCTGGTTCTAGCACCAAGAGGCAGGCCAGGTGCACTGCTTTTGTGACATCCCTCTGAGCTGGGAATTCCCCCCCCTTCTCCTTGCTTGATTGTCTAGCCAGATCAATCAAAGGGAAGGGAAAGTGCTCCAAGGGCTTTGGCTGGCCCTTTGGTGCCCGAACCAACTCATTTGATTATTAGTTAAAATGCAGATCTCTTGGCAACATCTCTACCTACAGACATAACAAAAGTATTATTTTAATCAGCATGAACAACCCTGCTAGGCAGCATGCCTGGTTTAATTGGGTTGATCTTGCTGACAGATACTCTTTAACAGATTATTCAGTAGAGTAGAAATAAGGGCTACAGAATGAGCCATTAGAGAGCTTATTTGATGGATTTCTCTCTGAAGTGGACTGAGCAGCCTGCAATGTATGTGACCACAGAAGACGGACAGTTGATAATTTTGCAATCAAAACCCATTTTGTGTATGTCATAAAAATGTGATTTAAAAAAAAAAAAAAAGAATGATGTGAAGGTGATCTTATTTACTAAATATCTATATATGTTTTCAACGCAGGTCCATCTAATGTAGGAAGCATCATTACACCTTCCACCCAATAAACATAGGGAATCTTAAACTGAATGCTCTGTTTTCTGCATATGTCTGTGACACTCGTGATTTTTCCATCCACTAGTCAATATATTTTTAATCTATTTGACTCTCAATAGAGATCTTTTTTGTATTAGCATGTAATACTTTTTAGCAGAATGTTAGATGTTTACAGGAGATTTTTTTTTTTTTTAAACCCCAGGAGAAAAGGCAACATTTTTACTTGAAAACAACAATTTAATGTGAAAACAGATTTGTAAAATTTGGCAATAAAGAAAATGTAATTGACTACGGTTTTGCTGAGTATTGTTTGATAAACTTTCACCATTACATGCATACATTGCATTAAAGCACTTTGACCATTTTTATACCCAGGTCGGTATAGTAAGTGTATCATTATAGCATCCACAGCTATGAAGGTTTCAGTATCTCTATAGACAGGGTTCCTTATAGAGCAGTAAGATTATGGAGCGCTCTGCCAGCATATGCTCTGTGAGAGTTTAAAAGGGGCCTGGATGTCTTTTTCAGAGGGTGGTTTGAGTTTTAGAAAACACAGCTGCAATTTTTTTTTATATTATTTTTTTATATGGTTTCTTGAGCGAAATCCGGAAATGGATCCAGCAGGAAGGAGAAGCAAATTGTCTTTTGAATCTACCGTTGGCTTTGTCATGAAAAACTACTACATAAGCTGCTGCTATTCCCCGAAACATACGAAATATGAAACTACCCTCCTAGAAATAGGTCATTGATCTGGAGGTATAGTCTGATTATTCTATTTGGTGTCTGTAAGTTTATTTTTTTTCTAAATTTCGAGAACTTTCTGTGACTGGCCCATTCATCTGAATAATGGTCAGTACATATTTTCAGCTGCATAAATTTCTGCAGCAGATTTGCCACATATGAAAAAGTATAGCTTAAAGAAAATGCAACCTTAGGGCTCATGCACAGGAACGTATTTACTTTCCGTGTCCGTTCTGTTTTTTTTTTTTTTTGCCGACCGTATGTGCAAAATATACTGTTCTATCTGGGGCCAGCTGTTCCGTTCGGCAAAATACAGAATGCACACAGATATCATCCGTATTTGTGGCGGATCCGTTTTTTTGCAGACCGCAAAATACATACTGTCATGTGCATGAGCCCTTACTATGTAGAATAAACTCGCCAACAGAAAGGGTGCTGCTTACTTTGGTCTTGTTTGTTGTTTCCTGGCTTTACTGCTCCTGATTGTAACCACAGTGCCATGGAATATGTTGGCACTGTATATTTGGCTCTGTGTATTTTAAAAACAAACAAAAAAAGATACTTTATTTCCAATAGTTACTTACCTTTTTAGGCTATGTTGGCTTGTGGCAGGATTGTAGCAAACATCTCTGCCACATATGAGCAAAACTTTTTGAACAGAAAAGGCAATTGGTCACAGTACATAACAGTTCATTACACCTCTTAATTTGACAAAATACCTCTCTATTCACATCTATGGGGCTGCCAGAAATAGTCGAGCCATCACTCTGCTATGTTCGGATCGCCCTCCTTCACTATGGCACAGTCTAAAAAGCATGCAATTGTTTCCATTGGCCCTTGTGAATAGTGATGGGCGGCAGGTGCCATAATCGATTTTGACGAAATTCGCAAATATTCAATAGAATATTTGTTTCATATTCCTTGAAATCGAATATTCGTCATTATTCTAGTTATCGCGATTAATATGCGATTTAAATAATCGTGTATTGCGATTGTAACTTAAGGCTACTTTCCTATTGGTTTGATATCTAGAATTAGCGAAGATGACGAATGTATTCCTCAAAACGAAGATAACGAAGTATTCTCCATCTTCGTTTTAGCTACCTATTCGTCAACTTCGCTAATTCTAGCAATCAAATAGAAAAGTTGACTATAGAGACAGCTGTTTAATTCGCTATGCGATTATATTATTATTTTTGTAATAAATAGAATAATTATAATAATTATCAAGTATTATAATCTATTTAAAAAAAAAAAAGCAAAGTAATATAATCGCATAGCGAATTAAACACAGCTGTCTCTATAGTCAACCTTCCTATTTGATTGCTAGAATTATCGAAGTTGACTAATATGGAGCAAAAATGAAGATGGAGAATACTTCGTTATCTCCGTTTTGAGGAATATGACGAATACGTTCATCATCTTCGCAAATTCTACCAAGCCAACCATAGTAAACCAGGTCTAAGTTGAAATTGCAATGCGATTAATTCAAGTTATATTAATCGCATTGCGATTTCAACGTAATTCTCAAATCCGACAGTACATTCTAGTATGGAGACGTTCCCATGGTGATGAGGACGCTCCATGAGCACGTAAGTCGGCAGAAGCGGCAACGGGCACTGACTGGAGCAGCCAGGAATCCTAAGGACAGGTAAGAACTACTTTTGGGAAGTGGGAAAGAAAATAATATAACAATAAAAAAAACGAATATTCGAAATAGCGAATTTATAGCACTATATTCGAAATATTCGCGAATTAGCGAAGTGCTGATATTGGCTAAAAAAATTCGATATTTGCGCTCAACACTACTTGTGAACGTCTGGGCCCATTGGCCATTCTCTCTGTCTAGTTGCCCTGGCCGCTATTGACTGCGTCATCTAGTGACATAAACAGCAGAGATTGGAGTTATCTCTTATCTCTGCCATTACAGCGAGAGCCCAGCTTTAGTCAGTGATTGGCTCCCGCAGTAATTATACAGCCCTGTATTAGTCCCACTTGTAGGGGCTAATATTGATTTAAAAAGGACTTTTCATGTGAAAAAAAAGTATGAACTAAGTATTATGATATGGAGAGCAGCGCCCAGGGATTTCACTGCACTTACTATTATCCCTGGGCGCCACTTCGTTCTCCCGCTATGTCCTCAGGTATCTTGGTTCTACTAGTAAGAGTCTGCCCTTTTTGTCCTGGGCGTCTCCTTCTTCCAGGCTGTAGTGCTGTTCAATCACAGAGCAGAGCTTACAGCCTGGGAGTTTTTTTTCTCCTGGGAGAACGAGATGCCCAGGACAAAAAGGCCAGATCCTCCCAGTAGAACCAAGTCACCGAAGATACTGGAGGACATAGCAGGGGAACGGAGCGGCGCCCAGGGATAATAGTAAGTGCAGTGAGATCCCTGGGTGCCGCTCTACATATCATGATACTTAGTTCATACTTTTTTTTCACATGAAAGGTCCTCTTTAACCTCTTAAGGACACAGGACGTACATCTACGTCCTGTGTCCGGTCTTTAACGATAGCGCCCGCTCCTGCTCTATGCGGGCGCCTTAGTTGCGGGTGTCCGCATGGTTCCTATAGCAGACACCCGCGGCTAATGTCTGCGACCGGCAGCGATGCCGATCGCAGACATTTAACCCCTCAGATGCCGTGGTCAATCCTGACCACGGCATCTGAGTGCGCACAAACCAAAAGTTTTACTTTACTGGCGATCGGAGGAGCCGGAGCGCGCCTGTAGTAGCCTGGGTCTCTATGAATGAAACCCAGGCTGCTGTATAGTATTTCCTATGGAGCCATAGCCTGTAATAGGCTTCATAGAAAATATGCGATTTTTTTTATATATTCCAATGCTATTGCATTGTAATGTATGAAAATCGCAATCAGATGATTGTAAGTTATAGTTCCCAATGGGAACTATATAAAAGTGTAAAAAAAAAAAAATTATTTAAAAAAAAAAAAAAAAAAAACATAAAAGTTCAAATCACCTCCCTTTTGCTAAAATAAAAATTAAAAAACAAAAAAATATAAAAAAAATACACACCATGGGTGTCGCAATGTGCAAAAACGCCCATAGTATAAAAATATAAAAAAATATTCCCCATACGTCAAACAGCAAAACGGAAAAAAGCGTCTAAATGGCGCACATCGAACGTCGGAATTTAAAAAGCCGCAAAACTGTGGTGGAATTGCTTTTTGTTTGCAATTTCACCCCATTTGGAATTTTTTCTCGCTTCCCACTACATCATATGCAATATTAAATGGTGGCATTGGAAAGTACAACTTGTCCCGCAAAAAACAAGCCCTCATATGGCTATGTGAACTGAAAAAAAAAAAGCTATGGCTATGGGAAGGCAGGGAGGGCAAAACGAAAACTCAAAAAGTAAAAAACCTCTGGTCCTTAAAGGGTTAAAGGGGTTGTCCGATGAAAAATATTCTACAGATTTCAAACCAGCTCCTGGATCTGAATACTTTTGTAATTGCATGTAATTAAAAATTTTGTATAGCTACTGATGTATTCAGTAAAATGATCCTTTATAGTGCCACTTCATTTCTTATTTCTTTGACCTGCTCACTGAGATGGCCGCACATGCTCAGTTTCATCTTTCAACTGCCTCCTGAGCTGTGATAGGGAGAGCATGGACACGCCCCCTTAGTTGTAGTGGAAAAGACACTCCCCTTGAGCTGCCAGCTTGATATAAATCTAGCAGAGAAATTAATGTGGAGATCTCTGGATCCATGTGAGGTATGGGGCTGGTTCTAGCTTTCACCCCTTTAATGATTTTAATAAATTGAAAGTGAAATGGTGATTAATCAAACAAACTTTATTAACTGCTCAGCCCTTGATCAAAGTTAAATTTTTTGGGACTGTTTGCCACTTTCACTGAGGGATATGTACTGATCATTTCTAGATATTCAGCTTAACATTGCACGCCCTAGCAGTAAGCTCAGCAGAGAGCGTAAGGCTAGGTTCACACGATGACATTTGTCTCGTGACAAATAGAGCACGACATTTTCTTGCTTTAATGTCGCATGACAATTTTTATAATGGTAGTCTATGGTGTCGCATTCAACATGCGACATGCTGCGACTGCGACACGACAGTTGCAGAAAATCCATCTTGAATAGATTTTTTGCGACTATCGTTTCGCAGTCGCATGTTGCAATGCGACTCCAAAGACTACCATTATAAAAATTGTCGCGGGACAAATGTCGTCGTGTGAACCTAGCCTAAATGTGTATGTCAGCAGCCCCTGAAACTATTGCTCAAAAATGAATGACAATATGAATGGGAATGGAAAATAAGCATACCACCTGCCATTACTGAGTAACTGTTAAAGGGTTTCTGTCACCACAATTTTTGCTATTAAACAGGCTGACATTATACATGTGCAAATGTTCCCTGAATTTAACTCTGCTAGTCTTTTTTTTTTCAGTGCCCCGTTTTTGTGCAATTGTATATTTTATTATATGCAAATTAGCCTCTAGGAGTAGGGGGGGGGGGGTGTTTCACCTGCACCTAGAGGCTCCGTTCTCCAACCTCATGTCACGCCCTTCTACTCTTGATTGACAGTGTCAGACAAGCGTTGGTCTCCTTCTGGCGGGGATATCTCGCTCCTGCACCAACGCTGGCCTGGGCCTTTCATTCAAGAGTAGAAGGGCGTGACATAAGGTGGGACAACGGAGCCTCTAAGAGCAGGTGCAACCAAATCCCCCCCCCCTACTCCTAGAGGCTAATTAGCATATAATACAAGTTATAGATGCACAAAAACGGGGGCACACAGAAAAAAAAAAGACTAGCAGAGTTAAATTCAGGTGACCTTTGCACATGTATAATGTCAGCCTGTTTAATAGAAAAAAATTGTGGTGACAGAAACCCTTTAAGCAATTTGTTTAGTGTATGAGCGGTTGACTAGTTACTCGGCGGGTTTCCACTTCATTGACAAATTCTACATTAGGCCTCTTTCACACTTGCGTTCTGAGGATCCGGCGGGCACTTCCGTCCCGCCGGATCCATCAGAACGCAAGTCGCCTGAAAGCATTAGAAGTCTGATCAGGATCCTGATCAGTCTTCGAAATGCTTTCAGATTACTATGGCAGCCAGGACGCTATTAAAGTCCTGGTTGCCATAGTAGGAGCGAGGAGCGGGGGAGCGGTATACTTACAGTCCGTGCGGCTCCCGGGGTGCTCCTGAATGACGTCAGAGCGCCCCATGCCCATGGATCACGTGATCCATGCGATCACGTGATCCATGCGTGTGGGGCGCCCTGGCGTCACTCTGGAGCGCCCGGGATCGCTGCGGATGGTAGTATACTGCTCCCCCGCTCCCACTACATTTACCATGGCAACCAGGACTTTAGCGTCCTGGTTGCCATGGTAACTAGTGAGAAAAGCTAAACGACGTTTAGCTTAAGGCCGGATCCAGATTAATGCACTTCAATGGGCATTAATTCCGGATCCAGCGTTACGGCATGTCTTCCGGATTTTTGGACGGAGACAAATCCGCAGCATGCTGCGCTTTTGTCAACGTCCAAAAAACGTTCACATACTGAACGGAAGACATCCTGATGCATCCTGAACGGATTGCTCTCCATTCAGGATGCATTAGGATAATCCTGATCAGTATCTTTCCGTCCTAGAGCCCCGAGGACGGAACTCTAGGACGGAAAGCAAAAACGCTAGTGTGAAAGGGGTCTTACAGTGGTTATCTGCTGTTTCTCCCAGTAGCGTACATTTGACACTGGAGTTGCTATAAAGTGTTTCCTTTTTCTGCACTCCCTTCAGTATTTTTGGATGGGCAGTGCAAAGCTTTTGTTGTTGTTTTTTTCTGCATTTTTATCGTTTTTATGTTAAAGTTTAAACTTGTACTTACTTGAAATTGACTGGCTATATATCCTACATTTTCTGTAAAACCTGCTAGACTGGCTACACACTAGAGGGCTCCCTCCCTCTGCTTATGGATGCAGCACATCTTTTTCTTGTCTATAGAACAGTGGAGGGATTGCAAAGGAAAGACAGATGAAAAGGGGAAAGGCTGA
Organism: Bufotes viridis; assembly: GCA_033119425.1. NCBI lineage: Eukaryota > Metazoa > Chordata > Amphibia > Anura > Bufonidae > Bufotes > Bufotes viridis. Next base: position 333,310,412 of record CM065592.1, read on the forward strand.
GACAACTTCTGGATGTATTAGCTAGGAGTAGTGTCTGGAGCTGTACCACAGAAGACATTTTTTGCATCCTGTATATAGAACTTTTTGTTGGTGCTCTCCATACTCCTGCCTCCTTTCTTCCTACCTGCTTTGGGAGTTTGATATCCAGGATGGCTCCATGGAGTAGGACCAGGCGAATACCTGCTTTCTTGTTTATCCTGGCTCTTATGATTCTGACCCTTCTAGACTCATCATCTGCAGTAACAGGTAGGACATAGAGAATACCAATGTCTTTTGATGGCCTTCCAAATGTATTCTTGATGTTGAGGATAAATGTTCAAGCATTCAATTAACTTTGGTGAGCAATACAACATAAAAGATAAGAGATAAAAGAAGAAAATCTAAACATGCTCTGTAATGTTCTGGTTAATGTTCATTAGGTCAGATTGTATTCATTGATCCACATACAGGTTGAGCACTACACCAGATAACTCAACCCTACCCATATACTTACTTTAAAAATGGGACCACTAATGCAGTTGTGCCAGAGATACAAGACATACATTTGATTGGTAAAGCTTATTTGTCTGCACACCTAAATTAAGAAAATATAAAATATGTGGCACTCCTTTACTTTTTTTTAAATGAACATACATGAACATTTTTATGACTATACTGATTTTAATGATCACCTGTCCTAACCTGTATAATCTCTTAAGCTTCACTATATTGTAATATTTAAAGGAGTTTCTCATTTCTGAGTTTCTCCAGAAGTTTGCAGTACCAAAGTAAGTAGGGGAAATTAAATGAATGAATGTAAATACCTTTAAAATGTTGTATGTTTTACTTTGAATGTAACTTAATCATCTTATAATAAAAACAATCTACATTTTAAAATTGACTCCTGGAGACAGGACAAGCTATGTGTTGCATGGTATAGGACTGCACTTACATTGAAATATACCATCAAACTTTGGTGTCCTTACTGCACTACAGTTTAGTGAGCTTTAAATTCACAAATGTTTTGCGTTCTATATATTACAGTGCATTGCTTTCAACAGAAGGATCATGACAGGTGTCTAAGTGCTACTTTTCCCTTCTATCCCCATTTTCTGTGTGACCTATAAAATGGGTACTCTTCAGAAACCATTCATATTTCCTGTATAAATATGTGCCCTTCTGATTGTTACATTCAAGGATACTGCAAAAAAAGGGGGTCAGTCAGCACATCCCAATGTGCAGGTGCACGCAGGGCCGGTGCAAGGATTTTTGCCGCCCTAGGGAAAAGAAAAGTTTGTCGCCCCCCCCCCCCATGTGACATCACAGCGAGAAGGCTAAGGCTCTACTGCCAGTGCCGCTGCCTTCTCAAACAGCTGATCAGCGAGGGTCCCGGGTGTCGGACCCCTGCCAATCAATTTAAATAAACTGCAGAACCCCTTTAACTAATGCCAGTTTTCCCCCCTCCACCCCCATGTTATTTTCTCCCCCCCCCATGTCATTCTCTCCCCCCCATGTCATTCTCCCCCCCCCCATGTCATTCTCTTCCACCCCCTCCATTTCATTCTCTTCCCCCTCTTGTCATTCTCTCTCCTTTTCTTGTCATCCCCCCAATGTCATTCTGTCCCCCGCCCCACACCCCAAATGTCTTTCTCTTTCCCAATCCCCTCTACCTCTAGTGTAGCGTGGCCAAGTTCTGTATAATCCACGGGTACAGGAGCTTTAGTTTCCTGTACCCGGGCGGACTGACAGGAAGCTCACACTGTGTGCGCACTTCATGTCAGTCCGGCTGGGTACAGGAGACAGATGCTCCCTGTACCCGCGGACCATACAGGGCTCGGCCATGCTACAATGTGGGACTGACAGGAGGGAGCGATGAGCTTCCCTCCTGTCAGGCTCTCTCCTCTTGCTGCGCCCGGGCGGTGCGCCCTCATGGACGCGCCAGCCCGGCCAGTGCTGCAGCTGCCAGAGGCTCAATATAGAGCGCTCGGGTGGCTGCAGCATGAGGCTTGGCTGGCGCTCCTAGCAGCGCCCCTTCCCAAGGGGCGCTCTACGCGGCTGCCTAGTCAGCCTATAGGATGCACCGGCCCTGGGTGCACGCTGCCATGGCTAGAAGCAAAAAGAAAAAAAAGGACAATGCAACAGCACTCTGCAGACACAAATAAAGTGCAACAATGCCATTATTATAGAAAACATTTTGGTGCTTATGCTACACTTATAAATTAGAGATACTTGGCAAATACATTTTAAACAAAATTATCTGTGCCCGTCTGCCAAACGTCAAGGAGATCTCAATCAGACAGGAACCTAACAGTATTTAGTGTTAGGTTCCCCTCTGATAGAGATCTCCTTGAAGTTTGGCAGACAGGCCCAGATAGTTTTGTACAAAACGTATTTGCCAAGTATCTCTAATTTATAAGCGTAGCATAAGCACCAAAATGTTATTTTTTTTAAATTATGGTATTGTACTTTATTTGTGTCTGCAAAGTGCTGTTGCATTGACCTTTTTTCTTTGTGTTTCTAGCCATGGCAGCGTGCACCTGCACATTGGGATGTGCTGACTGACCCTCTTTTTTTGCAGTTGTACTGGAGCTGGAGGTGTGGCTGACTCCTGTTGGTCTTGCACCCCTGACTAGCCTGTCTGCCCCATAGGCTGATTTTAATTAGAGTTAAGTATAAAGCTGTAGCCTGCTCCCATTGTGTTCATTGGAAGCCATTTGGCACCAGGAGAAGTATAGAGTGGGCTCAGCATGCATGTTGGTACCTGCATCCCTGGATTCAATGGAGGCCATTATGGTACCAAAAATGGTAAAAAGCAGAGTGGACCCAGCATGCATGTGGAAGCTGCACTCCCTGAATTTTATGGTGGCCATTTTGGCACATTACAGATAGTATTTAGTGTTAGGTTCCCCTCTGATAGAGATCGCCTTGAAGTTTGGCAGACGGGCCCAGATAATTTTGTACAAAATGTATTTGCCAAGTATCTCTAATTTATAAGCGTAGCATAAGCACCAAAATGTTTTATATAATTATGGCATTGTTGTACTTTATTTGTGTCTGCAAAGTGCTGTTGCATTGTCCTTTTTTTTCTTTACATTCAGGGATGCATAATTTTTTGACCTCATGTCTTGTTACTAAGCTGTGGCATAAAGGATATCCAGGACTCCTCTTAAATGAGACTGCAGATCATTCATAAGAATGTCTGAAGGAACGTAGTGAAAATTTACAGTAGTCTAGTTGCCAGCATATCCTGCAATATTTAACACACAACTCTTGACCACCCCAAAAAGTACAGAACACTCCCATAAACCACTCACTTTGGGGTTACTTTGCATGATTCCTTCCCCCCCTTTCCTTTGCAGGACTGTTTAATACTGTTTTTTATATTTTTTTGGCGGTTGGAATGGGCAGTGCATAGAAATGGGCTATGAGAAAAGTCAACTGTTGGAAAGTTTGTGTGAAGGTCTATGGTTTCCACCAAAATTTATATCGAACTTCACTGGAGGTTCACCAAAAGACCACAGGAGCAAGAGCTGTCACTTTTTTCAGAAGGATAGCCTACTCATCAGATGTTTGCCATCTCTACAGGCAAACCAGTCAACAAATCTCAGCCAAAATCTAAAATGAGCGAATGGTTTACACTCCACTACATAAAGTTTCTCTGAGGTAGTAGTGCCACTATGTGTTCCCCCATGATAATGTTAGGGATCAGTGTCACAATGAGGCACTCAATACTAATTGATCAAAAATAAGGGAAGACTATAGTACCTAGTACAAATGTTAAAATTGTCCGACAACCTTGCAACTGTAAATAAAATTCATTAATCAATGAGAATAAACTATGCTTGAGCAAAAAAAAGTTGCATCTAGTGTATGTTCTTTGAGTTCATCTGCATAATTTGCGTATTTTGATAGTCGATGTCTCAAAGCTCTGATTGCCCCAACAAGGGGTATAACATTAAACAAAGAAATAATATCACAGGTAATCCAGTCACTGATGTCATTCCATTGGATCTTCTCCATTATTTTTAGAACCTCTTGTCCTCTTGTAAGTGTTGTAAGTGTTTTTTATTGAGTCAGATTCTAGTCTTTCCATTGATGATCATACCCTCAAAATAATTGGTTTGGAACGGAGGTAGAAGAGTCTGTTTGGGGTTTTTGGGAAATGCGTGAAATATTGGTAATAAAGGAAAACGATTATGGAAAAGTTCTTCCTGTTTTAGAAAGGATCTGTAAAGCAAAACTCATTTAAAATGTTCCATCATTTTTGACTCAAAACAGTGGTGCGATCCAGTGTGAGCTTTCTATATACTTGTTAGTAATTGAGCATGGAGGTAATTTCTCTCATATTAGGTCACTGTCCTGAACGGTTATGGAATCTGCCTTGGAATCTAAACTGTGTATAGTAATATTTGGATTCCTCTCAAGTTGTTTTAAAGTTGTCCTTTCTTCAGGAGACAGGTTATCATGAGATAGAGCGGTCTGACAGCGATTCATACTCTTTTTCCAACAAAACCTGAAAATCATCCATTGCCTCTGATCTGTTCTGGATCAGATAAAAGTGTGAATTAGGAACATATTCCATTTGTCATATTTCCGCGCCTGTTCTATTGATGTTGGAAGTCCCATCCTGAATAGATTGTAAAACTGTCAGATCCAATTTTTCCTGGAACATCAGTTCGCTGAATATGTTAGGAATAGGTTCTGATTCATTTGGCCCTAAATGCATTCTTTGTTTGACTGTATCCTGTGAAGTTTCATCAGAGAAGTGTTTCTTAATAGTAAGCAATCTCATAAACTTTTTAGCATCCAAATCAAATTTTCTAGAGGGTACTGTATGAGGTTGAGGCCTTTAGTGAGTTCACTAATTTGTTGTGAAGTAAGGGTACCTGCAGATACATTCAGAGCTGTTTGGTGCAGTACTAGTCCTATGTATTTCATCATCTCCCAAATCTTGTACCACATGCTCTATACCATTTATTTGTAAGCCTGTGTATGGTATGGTGCGATACCTGCTTCCGGTGTTTCCTTCCTGATTATTGGAGATGGGGGATATTGGTGTGTGGATTTGTGATTATTCGCGCACAGGATTTTTTTCCCCTCTAGATCAAACTTATGTGATGACTGGATGGACAAATGTCCTGTAAAATTACATTACTATTTTAATATGTTACAATGTAACATTTCTATATATAAACCAATTCACCACACCGGAAATCAAATTCAGATAATCACTTTATTATTACCATTATAAAACAATTCATATTAAAAAATGACATATAATCTTAATCAACATGATTGGTGGTACAGATAACAATTAGGAAACCTTCACACAGGGGTGTATATGCATGAATGTAGCAATAAAAAAGTCAAAATTGTAGCTGTCAACACATGCGCATACGTAACTACAAGGCACCCAGTGGTATGGGGCCGCAACAGCACTAATAACACATAGGATGGGTAATAATATACAAGTCCACAACGGAGAGGTATCAAAAAAGTGCTAATAATAGTGCAATGAAATAACGCATATGTACATGTACCTGAATGCTCACAGAGTGTCATCGTCACCCCCGCGTCCCGACGCGCATTTCGCCTGCCCGACGCGCGTATCGCCTTCCCCTTGAGAAAGCCGGGCAGGCGAAATGCGCGTCGGGACGCGGGGGTGACGATGACACTCTGTGCGCATTACATGTACATATGCGGGTACATGTACATATGCGTTACTTCATTGCACTATCATTAGCACTTTTTTGATACCTTTCCGTTGTGGACTTGTATATTATTACCCATCCTATGTGTTATTAGTGCTTTTGCGGCCCCGTACCACTGGGTGACTTGTAGTTACGTATGCGCATGTGTTGACAGCTACAATTTTGACTTTTTTATTGCTACATTCATGCATATACACCCCTGTGTGAAGGTTTCCTAATTGTTATCTGTACCACCAATCATGTTGATTAAGATTATATAGATTTAGTGGCTGTTACTGAGACATGGTTCAATGAGAGTAATGACTGGGACATAACAATACCTGGGTTCTCTCTATATAGGAAAGACAGAGAAGGCAAGAAAGGGGGTGGAGTGGCCCTATATGTGAAAAATAGCATAAAATCTAATCTAATAGAAGCCAGTGAAACCAATTTAGAGTCAGTTTGGGTTACGTTGCAGCTTGGTAATCATAAGGTAACTCGTGTAGGTGTCATATACAGACCACCAAGCCAAGTCAAAGAATTGGATGATCTACTAGTTGAGGAAATGGCTAAAATGACATTGAAAGGTGAAGTTGTCATTATGGGAGACTTTAATCTTCCTGATATAAACTGGAAAACCAAAATAGCTAGTTCTGCCAGGAGTACAGACATTCTAAATTCCCTACTGGGATTATCTCTACAGCAAGTAGTTGAGGAGCCAACCCGGAAGGAGGCCATTTTAGATTTGGTGTTCACAAATGGCAATTTGGTATCTGATATCACTGTAGGGGAAAGCTTAGGATCCAGTGATCACCAGTCAGTGAGGTTTACTATAAGTACAGTGACTGAGTCACTCCACACAAAAACAAAAGTTTTAGATTTTCGGAAAACAGACTTTTCTAAAATGAGATTAGTGGTATACGAGTCCCTATCAGACTGGAACAATTTCAATGGAGTCCAAGAGAAATGGGACTACTTAAAATTGGCACTACTGAAGGCAACAGAAAAGTGCATTAGGCTTGTCAGTAAAGGCAAAAAGGAAGAGACCACTGTGGTACTCAGCAGAAGTGGCCAAAATCATTAAAAACAAAAAGATGGCATTTAGCAAGTATAAAAACACCCAAAACGAGGATGACCGGGAAATCTATAAGATGAGGCAGAGAGAGGCCAAGCAAGTTATAAGAGCTTCTAAAGCTCAGGCAGAAGAGAAATTAGCTCAGTCAGTGAAAAAAGGTGATAAGACATTCTTCAGATACATAAATGAAAAAGGAAATTAAAACAAGGAATTACCAAATTAAAAACAAAAGAAGGAAGGTATATGGAAGAGGATAAAGAACTAGCTGACTGCCTCAATGAATACTTCTGTTCAGTTTTTACAAAGGAAAATGAAGGAGAAGGACCTCAGTTAGGAGGAAGACTAATGAATCCTTTGATGCATGTGTCTTTACAGAGGAAGAGGTTCTAAGTCAGCTGTCCAAAATTAATACAAATAAATCACAGGGGCCTGATGGGATACACCCAAAGCTATTAAAAGAGCTTAGAGGTGTACTAGCAAATCCATTAACAGATTTATTTAGCCAATCACTGGTAACAGGTGTCGTCCCAGAAGATTGGAAATTAGCAAACGTTGTGCCAATTCACAAGAAAGGTAGTAGAGAGGAATCAGGCAACTATAGGCCAGTAAGCCTGACATCAATAGTGGGGAAATTAATGGAAACCATACTCAAGGAGAGGATTGTGGAACATCTAAAAACCCATGGGTTGATTGATAAAAACAGCATGGGTTTACTTCAGGGAGATCATGTCAAACTAATCTTATTGACTTTTTTGATTGGGTGACTAAAATAATAGATGGCGGAGGTGCAGTAGACATTGCCTATCTGGACTTTAGTAAGGCATTTGATACTGTCCCACATAGAAGGCTTATCAATAAACTGCAGTCTTTGAGCTTGAGCTCACATATTGTTGAATGGATTAGGCAGTGGCTGAAGGACAGAAAACAGAGGGTTGTAGTCAATGGAGTATATTCAGACCATAGTATTGTTACCAGTGGGGTACCTCAGGGATCTGTTCTGGGACCCATATTGTTTAATATCTTTATCAGCGAAATTGCAGAAGGCCTCAATGGTAAGGTGTGTCTTTTTGCTGATGACACAAAGATTTGTAACAGGGTTGATGTTCCTGGAGGGATACACCAAATGGAAAAGGATTTAGGAAAACTAGAGGAATGGTCAAAAATCTGGCAACTAAAATTTAATGTCGATAAGTGCAAGATAATGCACCTGGGGCGTAAAACCCAAGAGCAGAATATAAAATCAGTGATACAGTACTAACCTCAGTATCTGAGGAAAGGGATTTAGGGTCATTATATCAGACGACCTAAAGGTGGGCAGACAATGTCATAGAGCAGCAGGTAATGCCAGCAGAATGCTTGGGTGTATAGGGAGAGGCATTAACAGTAGAAAGAGGGAGGTGCTCGTGCCGCTCTACAGAGCACTAGTGAGACCTCATTTGGAGTATTGTGTGCAGTACTGGAGACCATATCTGCAGAAGGATATTGAAACTTTGGAGAGAGTTCAGAGAAGAGCTACTAAACTAGTACATGGATTGCAGGACAAAACTTACCAGGAAAGGTTAAAGGACCTTAACATGTATAGCTTGGAAGTAAGAAGAGACAGAGGGGATATGATAGAAACTTTTAAATACATAAAGGGAATCATCACGGTAAAAGAGGAGAGAATATTTAAAAGAAGAAAAACTGCTACAAGAGGACATAGTTTTAAATTAGTAGGGGCAAAGGTTTAAAAGTAATATCAGGAAGAATTACTTTACTGAGAGAGTAGTGGACGCATGGAATAGCCTTCCTGCAGAAGTGGTAGCTGCAAATACAGTGAAGGAGTTTAAGCATGCATGGGATAGGCATAAGGCCATCCTTCATATAAGATAGGGCCTGGGGCTATCCATAGTATTCAGCATATTGGGCAGACTAGATGGGCCAAATGGTTCTTATCTGCCGACACATTCTATGTTTCTATGTTTCTATGTTTCTATTATATGTCATTTTTTAATATGAATTGTTTTATAATGGTAATAATAAAGTGATTATCTGTATTTGATTTCCGGTGTGGTGAATTGGTTTAAATATACGTTAGGGACTCCGGTTATTTGGGCGTTATCCCAACGCCAGATTTTGGAATGTAACATTTCTGTAAACGTTATTGTATATTTGCAAAAGCTGCCCCACTTGGTGATACTATTGTTCATGTCCCCAATAACATATCATGTATAGTATTGTGTAGTCAATCAAGATTGTTATTATTAACATGACTGCAATCGATTTGTTGACTGAAGTAAAGACCGACTACAAAACTCTATAAAGAAAGGACTATGAATGCAGAACAGGTCTTGGATGTGGCTGCTGAGTGTTTCCAGCTGTTGGCAAATGCTTGGTTTTCCATAGGTAGTAGAGACACCAAGTACTTGCTGCACAGTTAAGAATAAATTAACTTTCATAAAAAAAAAACGCAAATGGAAACACTTCTTGAAAAATAGAAGCAAGATGTTTGGAGAAAACCTTAAATGAAGCACAAGCTTTTACCAAGCTCTTCAGGTTATTAGGAGGACTTGGTATTGGGCAATTTCGTTACTATGCAAACTTAGCATTATTTCTATATGGACACTTGGAGAACTCATACTAAACTTTTTTAAAGTCCTGGTACCACTGGAAACAACATACAGTATGCCAGATTGTTTTGCTTACTCAAATGGTTCCATGTATTAAGAAGTCTTCAATAAGTGAGAACAAGGCTTATTAAAATAACAGGCGACATATCTCTTCATTTTACATAAAGGAGTTGGTCTATCTCACACATTGGTGACATATTGCTAGGATATGCCACCAATGTCAAATAGGTACGGGTCCCATCTCTGGGCACTCAAAGTGAACGAGGTCACATTATGCAAGTGCGGCCATCCTCCATTCGCTTCTATATGAGTGTTGAAAAAAGCCAAGCCTGGGATCGGCTATTTCTGAACCTCCTATAGATGAATGGAGAAGTGGCTGTGCTTGCGCTGTGCTCTCTCCACCATAGGAGTTCCAGAAATAACTGATCTCGCTTGCTCAGCTTTTTAGAACTCCCATTGAGGTGAATAGAGTGCATGCCGCACATGCACAGTGCACACTCCTTTGCTTTGGTGGCCCCATTCTAATGATAGGTGTGGGTCCCAGAGGTGGGACCCGCACCTATCTGACATTGGTGGCATATCCTAGTGATATGCCACCAATGTGTGAGATGAATCAACCTATTTAAAGAGGTTTTAGGAACAAACAGTCCATGTGTAGAGAAATCATGGCGCTCACCAGTACATCAAAGTTGTGGTCTTTATTTCCTCTGCAGCAGGTTTAACGTGGGTAGACAAAGATGCGCATCAGGTAGCCAACGGCTGTTTCGCATACATAGACGCTTTTTCATGGATTTAGGAGCAAAGCTGATCAAATGGAAGAGTAAATGTTCAGAAACATAATAAGACTCTTAATATCAAACCTTGGACCCAGCGGGCTGATCTTGATGATTAAGAATCTGGGTTATTAGGTGTTTGCTTAGACATTCAACAATAAGATTATAGGGTGCATAAATTGAAGCTCTCGGGCTCCAATGCAAAAACGTGCCATTTATAATCCTGTTGACTACTTATGCGTCAAATGGATCTTTGGGCATCCTCAGGCAGCAGGCCTGTGTGCACCTGGTGCCACTGTGCCCCCTATGCCCCTAAGTGCAAGTCTATATATATATATTTTTTTTTTTACACTGGCCACTAAGCCTAATAATAGGCACCACTTCTTGGTCTGTACAGAGATTACTGTACTGCAGTTACCTGCTTATCTATACAAAGAGGTAATATCATTACAGGCAGCATTAGAATGACAGATAACACAGGATCGACCATTCACAATAAGTGATTGTCAAACCTTATCTATTCTTCCCTTGTACGATGATCTCTGCACAGGTCACAGAGCACGCCTAGAAAACTCTCCTATAGAAGTCAATGAGGTCCCCTCCTGACCATTGTGTCTATGGCCCATGTGGCTGCTGTAATGCAATTTTCTTAATGCTTTCTAAATGCTGTTAAGAACAACTCTGGCAAGATGGCTGCCCCCATAATCATGTTCAGGAAATAGAATATAAAAGTCTGTAATCAGAAAATAAAAACAGATTAGAAAAATTAGAAAAAAAATGTCTGTTGCTCTCTGGTTTTAACTGACAGATAAAATTTTTGGTGACACATTTCCTTTAAAAGATAAATCTACATACTGCACGGTATTAATAGCCTCTGAAGTTTAAAACCGTGGTGACAAAATGATGATATCCAATACGTAATAGAGGACATTTGGTATTGCTATATAATCCTTATAAAACAAGTGGGTTCCTTTGAACTTTTCATCCCAAATTGTATAGTGGAGACTATTAAACAGAAAAATATTGGCGTTACTTGTAGGCGACACTCACAGTTTGCTTTTACTTTCTTGCTTTGTTTGGGTATTGAAATGTTATACAATAGGACTCTGACTCCTGGTACCCCCACTGATCAGCTGTTTGAAAAGACTGCGGTGCTCCAGTGAGTGCTGCAGCCTCTTCCTAGGCCAGTGACATCCTGTTCATTGGTCACATGGTCGAAGCGCAGCTCATTCCCTTTCAAGCGCAGCCGCTATACAATGTAATGAGCCACAGCCTCCTCAAGCAGCTGATCGGGGGGGGGGCGTCGGGAGTTGGACTTCAACCGAACAAATATTGATGTCCTGGAAAACCACTTTAATACAGAAAGTATATAGAAAAAAATGTATAACTTTATTAAAAAATCAATAACCTTTGTTTGCTGAAACTAATATCCCTACCTACCAAATTGTCTTCTAAGATACTAATGGCATGGCCACCACAACGCAAATATTGTAACTCCAAAAAATATTCATCTAAGTAATTTTGATGATGTAGATATTAGGGAGATACTGTACTTTGTTTACAATGAACAAATTTAAAACGATAAATCTCCAGGACTTTGTAGAAACTTCACTTCTTTTTTTGAAAATCCTTAATAACATCTTGTACAATGATTAAAATCCAGGCCTATGCATTTCAGACATAGTATGATTTGTCCTTAATCATGGTATGTACTGTAATTTGCTTACTGGTGGCTTTATCCAGGAGTTAGGAGCAGCTTTCCCATCCCCTGCTTTATCATGTGACCTCACTCAGTTTCTTGGATTCACATAATGTCTTCTTATGTGCAGACCAGAATCCCCTTCTATATTCATTCCTTTTGTGATGCTCAGTCTATCATAAAAAATAATATAGAAAATAAATTCTAGTCCATGCATATAATTCTGTATGAATCAGAGAGTCTGAGTGGTGGTACAGCTGGGGACCGGAAAGGTTCTTCTACCGTAGGGGTGCACAACCTGCGGCCCGGGGGCCCCTTGCGGCCCTTGATACCATTTTGTGCGGCCCCCAACCATCTGGTAACAGACATGTAGGTCTATGTCTTGTGGCTGCTCACATGTATCTTTCATGTATGCTCTCATTAGATGGGAGTCCTAGAAATGTAACTAGACATTTATGATATATACTGTATGTTCAATATCCCATAAAGATAGTATTTCAGTTGTTAATATCCCTTTATGTTTTATTTTCGACCCTTGGAATTGGTTCAGGCTGACAATGTGGCCCCCAACCAGAAAAGGTTGTGCACCCCGGTTCTACAGTATCTTCTCGATAAAGCCACCAGTAAGCAATCTACCTCCCCTACTAATTACATCATAAAACTTACTAATGGATCAAACAATAAAGATTGTGGAAGTGCATCTTTAATTTTTCCATGAAGACTGGTATCAGACAACTGTATTATGGCTGCATTTCAGCATCTCCCCTGTAGTTCTACTAAGCCAAACTTAGATCACCATTCAGTGGAATAGCATGGTATTGAGGCCTTGCAAACGTAATTCAGATGTAAAAATGTGACTCTATTCTCATGTGGACATTCCAGTTGAAGACCAAGGTAAGGTCCTTTAGGAACACATGAAAGGGATATTCTTTTCAGGACTGAATATGCCTCATTACAATTTAGTTGGGCACTGAATGTAATTTACAGCTTTAAATATGCATTAATAGACTATTACGTTACCATACATAATTTGTGTGTATCCCTATATACTGCGTATACATTATCTAACGAGAACGGTAGTAACATAAGTATGAGCACAAGTCATTCCCAAGAGTGGACACACCTAAACACATACTGTATGTTTATATGCTTGCTACTAGGTCTATGAAGGCTCATCATAGCTTATTTTCTTTGGCAGTTACATCTAGCTAGTCAGTATTCGATCAACCAAATTCCTGACATCCAAATCATTCAAGATAATGAAATGTTTTTCTGTGAAATGGCAGAGGACTATGAAACCTCACCATGGCCTGTCCTTTTACTGTATTTCAGAGAGTTTATGTCAAAAGTCAGCATGAAGCCAAACATGTGATTCTTTGGCAACTTGGATGAAATATAAACAGGCATTAATTTTCTTGGAAAGAAATTCATGGGATTTTGGTTGCTTAGCTTCAAGATTTACTACTGCTCTTTAGTGGTGATACATTTCAGTTGTTGATATAAGGTAATTTTCTCAGGGGAGTCCAAAAGTCATGGGGGAGATTTTTAGTATTGCAAGGAGAAAGTTGTGGGATAAGGTTGTTGCTTTAATCATCAAACATTAAGGTACTGCTGATATGTTCCAGTGCATTCCATTATAATTTGATCTCTATTAACTCCTCAAGGGCGCAACAATGTGTTCTTCAAAGTTTTTTCATCTCGGTATTTCAAATGGGCTTATTTTTATCAGGACGGGTTTTATTTTTCGTTGACACCATTTTAGTGTACTATAATAACAATATATATATATATATAAATTTGGCATTATTTTTTTTTTCTTTACTTTTGCTCGATAAAGATGTTATTTTTGAAAATAATTTGTATTAAAGCGGTAACACGCATCCTGCCTTGCTCTCTTTTTTTTCTTCAGTCCTGGCTGCTGGGTTAGCTTTGTCCCTCCACGCAGGCAATAGCCTGTTTGCCCACAAGACCTATCCTTCTTTGTCCATAGGGCTTGCATGTTCCCTACATCTCTTAAAGCTTAAAGGACCAGTGCATGAGCACCCTAATTCACACCAGCCAATGGCTGTACACCTCATAGTACTTAAAGAGGACCTTTTACGGGTTTGAACATTGTAAGATAACTATCTGGACATCTAGAGCCGGGCCCAGGGATCTCACTGCACTTACTATTATCCAAGGGCGCCACTCTGTTTGCCCGCTGTGGCCCCGTTACCTTCTCCCGTGCTGTATGTTAATTGCTACTAAGGGGGAGGAGACATTAGCTTCTTTCTCTGGGCGTTCCTTCTCCCTGGCTGTAGCGCTGTCTAATCGCAGTGCAGAGCTCACAGCCTGGAAAGTTTTTGTCTCCCTGGCTGTGAGCTCTGTACTGCGATTGGACAGCACTACAGCCAGGGAGAAGGAACGCCCAGGGAGAGAAGGTGATGTCCTCCCTGTTGCAGTTAGTAGCAATTACCATACAGCGTGGGAGAAGGTAATGGGGCCACAGCAGGCGAACGGAGTGGCGCCCAGGGATCTCACTGCACTGACTATTATCCCTGGGCACCGCTCCTTTCGACCGATGTGGCCCCATTACTGTCTCCCGCGCTGTATGGTAATTGCTAATACATGTCAAGATAGTTATCTTACAATGTTCGGACCCATGAAAGGTTCTCTTTAAGGCACCTTCCCCTATGGGAGAGGGCCTGAGCAATAGCTTGTTAATTTCCTGCAGAAGGTGCATCATAGTTCTGTCTGTTGCTCATGGGCCGTATTCTGCTTATTTTCCTGTTTTGACCCTTTGCTCTCTGACCTAACCTATGCTAGAGCTTTATACTGACCCTGAGCTGCCTGCCCTGACCTCAGACTATTTATCAGATTGCACATACTCTGCCTGCCCTGACCATGGTTTTGCCAGATCCATAGGTGCTCTGCGCTGGTGTCTCTTCACCCCTGTGGCTCTGGGGTTAAAAGGTGAAAACCAGTGAACTGCCAAGAGTAGCCCCAAGTCAAATCTGTTTGATTAACACAATGGTTCGCCACCCACTGTGAACACTTATTTTTTGAGTTGTAGTTTTTATTAGTGCTATTTTGAGGTACATATTGTAGTTTTACAACAGCTGGAGTTTGCCCATCCCTGCTCTAGAGGAATAGATTAAAGACTTTTGTAAAAACATATTCATTCCTGTTAACCCTTTCATGCATTATGACATACCTGTATGCAGGGCCGGTTTTAGACAAAATGTGGCCTGGGGCAAAATCATGTTATTGTCAAAAACGACAGATTGTCCCACAAAAAATTAGCCCCCTCACATCTCCGTAGACATAAGTATAAAAAAGTTATGGGGGTCAGAATATAGCGATGAAAAGAAAAATGTATTTTTTCCAAAGTGAGTCCTGACTTTTATAGCACTGATTGAGGCTGGGATTGCTGCAGTGAGAGGGCCTATAGAGGTCCTGAGCTGTTCTGTTAGGGTTGCCACCTTTTCCAACAAAAATACTGGTTACACAAGTTAAAAAGGTTGGCGTGGATTAACACGGGTGTTATTTGATCATATTTTACGTTTTGGACCAATTTTTTAAAAATAAAATAAAACTTTTCACTGTTGGGGATACCCTATGTAGGTTTTATGTAGCCTCTATTTTTAAAATGTTTCTGCCAGGATTAGAACTTACAACCATGTACATTACAGTACGTTAAACTGCTGAAAATATATTATGGCTAAAAACCTCATTAGCAGTTTCCCATGTATTATGCATTCATATATATCAGAAGTAGAGATGAGCAGAATTGCGTTATGGATTCCTGTTACCACTGACCATAACGCAATTCTATGACGGAATGCATAGCGGAATGCCTTTTGAGACATTCTATTATTCGTTCCGTCATAATAGAAGTCTATGGGCTACAAAACGGATCCGTCCCGTTTTTGTTATGCAGGGGAGTTCTCTCCTGCATAACGGAAACGGGACAAATCCGTTATACAGGCCATAGACTTATATTATGCATTCCGTCATAGAATTGCGTTATGGTCCGTGGTAATGGAATCCATAACGCAATTCTGCTTTTACCACCAAACGAAGCATGAACGAATAACATGAAAATTCGCTCATCTCTAATCAGAAGTATAATTTTATATATTTTTTTTGTAATTATATATTTTGTGCCATACATGTTTTTTTTTTACAATTCCTAAAGGCATTTGATCTTCCTATGTAACACTATGTTTAGTTTACACAAATATGGTGGCTTTTCCTGGTTTTGGTCCGTGTTTTCACACGTGGTATTGTTTTTATTTTGAAAGACATCTTCATTATGCTTATGAATTTGCACCTCACATTTCTACATCCCGCTCGAACCTCTGGGACCCTCTTTTTCTTCTTCCTTTCTTCTCCCTTTCTTGTTTCTCCATTTGATATGTGTTAGGTGGTTGGCGGTGAAATTGGTCTTGTGGCCTATGGTCAAGTGTTATGCCTTTTTTTCTGCCAGCTAAACGCATCGAGGCCCTATGGGTAAGACTGCGTGTATATAAGATTATACATCATCATCATTAAATACACAGGGTGTCCTCAAGCATACTGACCATCAACCTCCTTTCTCAATTTTACATATAAAAAGATGTAAACAATAACAAAATAAACAAATTTGGTATCGCCACATCCGAAAATGTCTGAACTATTACAATATTTTAAAAAAATAAATCCTGTGTGGTGAATGTCGTAATGGAAAAAAAATGAAAAACACAAGAAAATTTTGACTTTTTTCAAAGGTTTTAAAAAATTTTAAGTAGTAAAAAAAAAAAAACAACCAATTTGGTATCGCCGCATTTGTGTTGAGCTGCAGAATAAAGATGTCGTTTTTAGCGCACAGTGAATGCTGTGATGTCAAAACCACAAAAACCTTGGAATTGTTTTTTTTTTTTTCAATTTTGCCACACAGATTTTTTCCCCCCGTTTTCTAATGCAAAACATGGTAAATTAAATGGTGGCATTAAAAAAATGCATTGTGTCCCACAAAAAAATAAGGCCTTATATAGCTATGTCAAAATGCAAAAACAAAAATAGGCCTTGGCATTAAGGGGTTAATGGAAGCCTTCACGTTCATAAATTTTGAGCTTCTTCTATGCAGCCACAATTATTTAGCCTGCCATATCTGCCTGCTATATCTTAGTACAGAATCTCTGTTCCAGAATAGCCTGCTGATTTAAAAGGGAATTTATACAGTCCATTCTGCAAATCATTCCTGAAGCAAGACAAGAAATCAGGAATTCTAAGAAATCCTTTACCCTCAGTTCACACTTGCGCGTTTTACAGCGCGTTCAAACCCGCTGTAAAACGCATAACCAATGCAAACCAATGCTTCCCTATGGGACTGGTTCACATTTTCACGTTTTACAGCGCGTTCGAACGCGCTGAAAAACGCCCGACGCATAAACAAGTACTTGAGCTTTTTTTGGGGCGTTTGTCGCGTGTTTTGGCCCATAGACTTCAATAGGAACGCGCAACACTTGTATTTTGCGCGTTTTTGACACTGAAAAACGCGTGTTCGAACGCGCGTTTATGAATTTGCAACATGCTGGAAAGGCCAAACTTCATATAGACAGGGATATTTGGTCATTGGACAACACTGCAGTCAATCACACAAACGCGCGTAAAACTTGCGTTTACTATTGCCTAAAACGCGCGACAAAAATGCGCGGAAAACGCGCGTCTCAGAAACTCTCAGGTCTGAACCCAGCGTAAATAATCAAATAACTAATTAACTAACTTATTGAATATATATATATATATATATATATATATATATATATATCTCTTAGGCTACTTTCACACTAACATTTTTGCTGGATCAGGCAGGGCTCAACAAAAACGCTTCCGTTACTGAAAATACAATCGTCTGCATCCGTTATGAACGGATCTGGTTGAATTATGTTTCACATAGCAATGATGGCTCCGTCATGAACTCCATTGAAAGACAACGGAGGACTGATCTGTTTTCTATTCTGGCAGATTGTGTCAGAGTTAAACAGATACGTCCCCATTGACTTGCATTGTGGGTCATGCCGGATCCGTTTTTCCCCTCATCCCATGATGGAAAGAAAACTGCGGCATGCTGCGGTTTGCTCTCCTGTATGAGAAGGCAACCAAATGGAACGAAATGCTTTTTGGAGCATTCTGTTCTGTTCAGTTCAGTTTTGTCCCCATTGACAATAAATAGGGACAAAACAGAAGCGTTTTTTCTGGTATTGAGACCCTATGATGGATCATAATACCGGAAAATAGAAACGCTAGTGTGAAAGTAGCCTTACACACACACCTATACATACCTCAGATAGTTGACAGCAGTAGAGATGGTATACATTTTACTGAAAGGACATCTAAAGGGCAGAACTGAGCCTCCGGTACTGTATTCGCTGTCCTGCCTTCTGCAAACTGCCTCCCTTTCTGTTTGTTCTGACTGCAGAGTAGTTTCTGTATAAAGTTACAACAACCAAGAGATTCTGGATGCTGTAATTATTAATGTCTTATTGCAGTATAGGAAGCAGAGGGAGGGGGTTTTGGGTCTGTAGGAAGTTAGGGGGGAAGGTAATGAATTCCAATCAGGGGCCCTTGCACAGAAGATGTTCTGATGTTTTTGGTTTTTTTTTATTCCATGATGGAAAAATGTTCTGGTATGATTGAGCAATAAATTAAACTACTAGACATGATAATGGACATATGCATAATCTTTTTGAAGGAGTTGAGATTCTTGTTCCTTTTAATTATGGTGGAAATATTAAATACTGTATGTTTATTGGATGTTTCTTGCCATGTTTGGGATCCTAAAGTCTGGTCAATATCAGAATTTATTCTGGATTCTTTTTGCTTTTCTTTTTCCACTAGCCTTACCATTCTGGCATAACAGTCAATTAGTATGTGTTGATATTGCTTTTTGAAATCGGAAGTCTGTTAAACGTTTTACCTAATTTCAGATTTAAAGCTTTGGGGATTGCAGAAACTGTGAGCACGTTTAAGGGTGGGGGCGGCTAATAAATTGCTTGGATAATACTGGTATAAGAGAAAGAAACAAAATTATAGTCCCAGGCTAAACTGAGATTTGCAAATTTAAATTAAAAAAATAAATAAATAAAAATTAAACATTTTGCAGCATGTTCATATTTCCACATGGGTTTACTACTGCAAGTCCATGCAATACTACCACCCACAATATGCTTTAGAAATTCTACAATTTGATAAAATCTTTTCCATTCCTTGTATTTGTAGCATGTCTAAGTTTAGAAATGTATGATATTAATAACATGTAGTTAGAAGGGGTATGACCTTTAATTGGAATAGGAATAACTGATAGCAGAGGCTTAGAAGGGATGTACAACTCTTGAATGGCCTTTTGACAAATGGATTCATTATGACAGTTCTATATTCCTTGAAATTAAAAAAATTACCCTAGTGTGTGGCTGCACTAATTAACACTAATATTGCATACAGTTTGAGCCCTGGTTCTAGTACACTCTTAAATAGGAATGAGCGAATCGAGCCCCATATTCAAGATCCAAAGTCAATTCGCTCCAAACTTCCTTTTAATGCTGTATGGAGATCCTTCTCTGTACAACATTAAAATGTATGGGCTCCAGCGAGGGAAATTAGTTATTATGTATGAGTCTCACGGGACTTCCGAATTAGACTTTTTAACTTGAAAACCATTTTAAAACTTGGTGCTGAAGTCGGCTTTGGAACCTTGGTACCAGTCGGTACCAAAGCCAACTTCGGATTCCTGTTTTAAAATAGTTTTCAATTTTAAAAAATTGAATGCCAGAGTTATTCAACTCGCCAGAGCTCATACATTTGAATACTGTACTAAAGCGAATATCCATACAGTAAGCGACTTTGGATCTAGGATCTCATCACTACTCTTAAACTTAACTTTTATCATGCTCCCACTCTGACTTGATATCCAAAGGATCAATATTCTTAATGGGGGCTAACAGCTTTATCTTAGGTATAGAGAGTGAGATACGCACAAAGTTGCGTTGTGGCTGCAGGCAGAACCCTTCTAAACCGATAAGGTACTATGCAGTATTGCAGCTTTGGCACTTCAATTAAAACACACTTTTAAACCTTTTAAACCTCCCTTCCTCAAAATGTTTTGCATCGAACCAATGCCTTCAGCACCACAGCATTGGGAATTAGTGTATCTCACTCACTTAGCAGACACAATAAAGGTAAGCTTTAGAGTGTGTGAGGCAGTGACAGGCCTCATGGCTGATAGAAGAGAGGAATGGCAGGATTATCCATCTCTTTCCCATCAGTGGGCAGGCCTGAGGCAGCAACAGGTGCCACAATCAACAGAGCATAAAGCTGTCCTCACAGTGAGATGGGTGTGTCTTGTGTGGTACAGAAGCCTGGAGTGGTTCTGTGTGTGGTCTGAGCTGGGAGCGCTGAGAGACCACGAGGCTGGGAGTAGCCTGAAGTTTGGGGGGTCCCGCGACGCCTAGGGATAAGGGTCGCATGGTTAGCGTCGGGCGGACGACTGGACCACAACTCCCCCAAAAGACACCGGTGAGGTAACAGCCAGGAGGCTGATGGACATTGGGCTGGGAAAGCCGCATGGGTGCCGTGTGTGTGAACAGTGACTTAGGTGAGTCAGGGATACACTGTGTTGAGTTAGAGCCCAGCCGGGCAGGTGTTTGTTTTGATTTATTTATGTTGTTGCTGGGACAATAAAGCGATGTTTGGCCCCTAAGGCTGCGGTGGACGACAATCTGTGTGTGAACGATCCTCGAGACCAGAGCTAACCCCCCACAAGTGATATGGATATTTGTTGCCCTAGTGGAAAACTGCGCCTAGTATAAGTCCCTAATTCCTGAGACTTTCCCAGCATGCCTTGAACTTTGACTGTAAATAATTTACAATAAACAAAATTTTTAATTACATGTGGTTACAAAAGTATTCAGATCATTGTTGTAATGAGCAGGGGACTGGCAGATAACACCATAAATTGACTTAATTAGCTGCTTGTCTGCCAGCACAGCAACATGTTTTACAAAGCTATTTTACGTAGTAGTAGTCTATTGTATTTGCTGAGGTGCCAGTACCTTTTCCATCACACCTATCTGAAATGGCGCCAGTGCTATTATAAAGCAGACTTTCCTTGTTATTCCCTCATCACAAACACCCTAAGAGCTCTTTTAGCAAAAGTATCACATTTAACAACTTGCATTACATTTTAGTGTTTTATATGACTAAATTGCTTCATTTCATTCTGTCCTTCTCTGAACTGAAGAAGTATAAAATAAGAATAAACATTTACATTGCTATAAGTGGAAATCCCGGTGAACTTGCTTGGTGCCTCAGGCTTCATTGTTAAGGAAAATACCAGACCTCCTGTTATATTATTCTCTGCAGACTGATGGAGCTAAACCACGCCGTCTAATAGATATCTGGAAGTTTGTTTGGGGTTTTAAATAGCTGTTGGCAAATGCAGTCAGTACTTTATTGTGACCAAAAGTATACATGCCATTCCAGAGTCTACCATTACAGAGTAAGGCGGAAAATGAAATCTGTCAAAACCAATTGGCCATATTTATTTCCATAACACATTACCACAAGGCCTCAGTTATTTCTCTCATTTTCCATAGCAGTAGTAAATATCCCACATAAGTCATGACTGGTCCACAAAATTTCTGTGATTTCTTGCACAAGAGAACACAGAATTAACAGACTTTGTATGTTATTTTTGTTGGTATTACCATTGAACGGTATCTTGGCCTCATGATTGTTTTAAAAAAGAATGAATATGGTAAAATAAGAGTCATATACAGTGCCTTGCAAAAGTATTCACCCTCCTTTTTTGACTTTTTTCATGTTTTGGTGCTTCACAACCTGGAATTAACATTGATTGTTTGAGGATTTGCATAATTTAATTTACAGAACATGCCCACAACTATGAAGAAGTTTTTTTTTTTTTTTTATTGTGAAGCAAACAACAAATAGGACAAATGATTGCGGCAATCACAGCTCCCAAGTCACTTTGGATAAGTCTCTATGACGGGGCGGACTGGGCCGGGGGGCAGGGGGGCAGGGGGGCAGGGGGCCAATTGCCCGCTGGGCCTCTCTGTTGTCTCTATAAATGGCCCCCGTCGGCACACTATGCGAGCGAGCGGCTGCTGCGTGTGGCTGCTCACATTAGTGATTACTGCGTGCTCGGTGCCTGCCAGTGCAGTGCGATCCTCCTCCCGACCTCCCACCCCTGCCCTTGCGTACCTATGCGGTACCCGTCGCCGTCAGTCACTGCCTGCTCCACATTCTCCAGCCGACGCGGCCTCAACTTGCAGAGCAGGCTGCAGCAGAAGAAGTTCAGTCGACCAGTGTGACCTATCAGTAAGTCGCTGCCTGGGCTGGAGAAGTGTGCACAGCTCAGCTGGACAGGACTCATATGATTGATATGCACATGCAGTCTCACTCAGTTTATACACCCCTGCCTTGCTGCAGCCTCACAGGCGCAGTGCATACAATACAGTCCCTAAATATATACTGCCAGATTAGCAACGCTGCTCAATGTCATTATCATTATGTGAACACGGTATGGGGTTATTGGCAATAACCCCATACAGTGTTCACATAATGATAATACTGTACTGCCATAATATAACACCAACATACTGCCAACACCAACATTAGGCTACTTTCACACTTGCGGCACTTGTATCCGGCAAGCAGTTCTGTCGTCGGAGCTGCCTGCCGGATCCGCCGATCCGTTTACAAATGCATTGCAAGAACGGATCCGTCCCTCCGCTTGTCATGCGGATGGACGGATCCATCCTGCACTCATTTTCACATATTTCCCGCCCTTCAGTTGTTTTGCAATGCCGGATCCGGCACTAATACAAGTCAATGTAAATTAATTAACCGGCGACTGATCAGGCATTTTGGACGGAAATAATACCGCAGCATGCTGCGGTATTATGTCCGGCCAAAACGCCTGACAGTGCCTGAACGGAAGGCATACTGATGCAAACTGAACGGATTTCTATCCATTCAGATTGCATGGGAATATGCCTGATCAGTTCTTTTCCGGCATAGAGCCCTTTTGACGGATCTCTATGCCAGAAAAGAATAATGCTAGTCTGAATGTACCCTTACATAATTAGTGTTGAGCGAAGTTGTGTTTTAAGTTCAGCATCTAAAGTTTAGGTTATCGACGAATCCTGTTATGGATTCTGCTACCATGGACCATAAGGATTCCGAATTCCGTTATGGTCTGTGGTAGCAGAATCCATAACGTGATTCGTCGATAACCTGAACTTTAGACGCTGAGCTGAGCAGGCGGTGCGGAGAGGAGAGCTCAACCTCCTGGGACAGCACTGCAAGCTGTCTCTGCCCACACACCGCTCTGCCAATCTGTGACGGGAGGCTGAGCATTGTGGAGAGGAGAGACGTCGGCCACTCACTGCGCTTTCCTCCCGCAGCGCTCGACCGGCTGACACAGTTTCTCTCCTCCCTGCTGGGACACAGAGCAGCACCCAGCGGGGAGGAGAGAATACACGGATGCAACACTGTATCAGCCAGAAAATGACACTTTCGGCATTATACCTAAAATGCCATTTTCGGCGGATATGTTTCGGTGGCCGATATAGCGGAACATCCCTAGTTTATTTTGTTTTCCTGTGTTGTAATTTACATGGCTGACGAAAGTTGCAAGGGGGGTCAGGAGGAGGCAGGGGAAAAGGGAAAGCAGGAGGGGGGCTCAGTGGGCCTCTGGGTGTTACTTGCCCCCTGGGCCAAAAGTTGCCAGTCAGCCCCTGCTCTATGAGCTTGCCACATCTTACCACTGGGAATTTTGCCCATTCCTCCTTGCAAAACTGCTCCAGCTCCTTCAAGTTGGATGGTTTGTGCTTGTAAACATCAATCTTTAAGTCTGACCACAGATTTTCTATTGGATTGAGATCTGGGCTTTGACTAGGCCATTCCAACACATTTACATGTTTCCTCTTAAACCACTCAAGTGTTGCTTTAACATTGTGTTTGGGGTCATTGTCCTGCTGGAAGGTGAACCTCCATCCTAGCCTCAAATCACGCACAGAGTTGTACAGGTTTTGCTCAAGAATATACCTGTATTTAGCACCATCCATTTTTCCCTCAACTCTGACCAGTTTCCCAGTCCCGGCTGCTGAAAAATGGCCACAGCAGGATGCTGCCACCACCATGTTTCACTGCGGTGATGGTGTTCTTTGGGTGATGTGTTGGGTTTGCGCCAGACATTGAGTTTTCTTTGATGGCCGAAAAGTACAATTTTAGTCTCATCAGACCAGAGCACCTTCTTTCCTCCATCCATTTTGGGAGTCTCCCACATGCCTTTTCGCAAACTCACAATGTGCCTTTCTGTTTTTTGCTGAAGGTAATGGCCTTCTTCTGGCCACTCTCCCATAAAGCCCAGCTCTATGGAGCACACGGCTTATTGTCGTCCTATGTACAGATACTCCAGTCTCTGCCGTGGAACTCTGCAGCTCCTCCAGGGTTACCTTAGGTCTCTGTGCTGCCTCTCGGATTAATGCCCTCCTTGCCCGGTCCGTGAGTTTTGGTGGGTGGCCGTCTCCTGGCAGGTTTGCTGTTGTGCCATGTTCTTTCCATTTGGTTATGATAGATTTGATGGTGCTCCTGGAGATCATCAAAGATTTGGATATTTTTTTTATAACCTAACCCTGACTTGTACTTCTCAACAACATTGTCCCTTACTTGTTTGGAGAGTTCCTTGGTCTTCATGGCAGTGTTTGGTTAGTAATGCCTCTTGCTTAGGTGTTGCAGCCTCTGGGGCCTTTCAAAAAAGGCGTGTATATGTAATGACAGATCATGTGACACTTAGATTGCACACATGTGGACATCATTTCACTAATTATGTGACTTCTGAAGGTAATTGGCTGCACCAAAGCTTTTTATGGGCTTCCTAACAAAGAGAGTGAATACATACGCACATGCCAAAGTTCTGTTTTCTATTTCTGAACAATAGTTTTATTTATATATTTTTCTCATTTCACTTCACCAACTTCATTCATTTAGATTAACAAAACTTTGAACTTAAGGCTGTAATGTAACAAAACGCGACAAAAAAATCAAGGGAGGGGAATACTTTCCTGCGCTACACCCACAGTTTCTCTGAGTGCTTACTGGTCTTTGTTTTCATGGCCCTAGCATTGGCTTGCCATCTTGACTGGCTGCAACAGTGACATCAACGTATAAACAGTAACTAGCATACAGACTGTATGGGCAGTCACTATTCCAACGCATTTCGCTGTTGCGTTTTCTGGGGGACTCAAGGATTACGGCTGCTCTTAATCAGAATGCTGTGTCCCCTCATTTTACAGAATCAAAACTTTTTATACAGTAATTCAGCAATAGAAGGTTGATATTTCATAGCCTTTACGAGCTTAGCTCAGCGCAGTGGCTCCTTATTCTAGAGTTCAGACAAAACTTAACCTACTATTAGACGGCACTATAACTGGGAAAATTATCAGAAACAACCGTTCTTAGGAAAATTGACCTGTATAATCGAGTAGTCGATCAGCCATGAACGAGGAAATTCTCATTCATTGACTGATGGGCATCTTTCATCAGGATAAAAGATGCCCTATTAGCGGCAACATCAATGTCTAATCACACATGTGCTGCTGATAATGAATAGTACAGAAAGAAGGAGGAACAGATTGTTCCTCCCACATTTAGTTTGCATCAGCCTGTGTAATCAGGCCACAAACAAGTGCCACTGCCGATGCATGTGTTACCAAAGATTGAGCAATGTAATTCCTTTTTTTCTATCCTGGTGTCATTTGCAAGTAAAAATTCTAGAGCTTTGTATTCATTACTGCATTGCACACAATATTGCACATGATTATGTACAGATGCAAATGTACACGAGATTGATCGGCACTTCCACCTGAATATCGTGGGTGCTCAGTGATGGGAATATATCCACAGTCAGCAGGAGATATAGAATCACGGCACTCCAACTTTAGATGCAAGAGTTATTTATTAAGTAGACAATATATTATTCATGCCATATGTGTACAGCGGGCCGACGTTAACGTTTCGGTCATATTTTGACCTTGATCACGGCCTAAAAATCACATAAATATGTACAATCAGTGACACGGGTAAAGCACTTAGAAAAGTCACATAGCAAATATGAAAACATTAAATCATTGCATTAAGCAAAAGCAAAGTGTCACCAAGCGATCTTGTATATTATAAGACATAGGTATAGACATTGAGGATACACATAAGATGACATAACTAAAAAATACAAAAATATAGTGAGGCAAGTATCCTTATTATACATGTCCGTAGTTATGAATGGCAATGCTGAGATTGTAATCACAAGTTATAAACTCATTGTCTCACTAATAACTGTATATATTGTGGAGGATCATAAAGGTAGTCTGGATTGCAATAAAGGTAGTACTTAGAATCTAGAATCTTACCTAGGAGAATATGCGGCAGGCATAGCTCAAAGAGAGTGTGTTTGGCGTGCAGGCGCTCTTCGCTCTTAAAATAGAGCGATCTCGCCCACGTTGTATGGCGCGGTCCGATGACGTCATCAGGACAGTCACATGTAAGTCATGTGATCGGGCGAACATCGCGCATGCGCAATGAAACAAACGGACGAACTGAGGGCAAGAGACTTGCCCTCAGTACATCAAGATGTATGGCAAATGCAGCGAAGGATGGTGAAGTTTAGAAGTTGCACTAATGGTCATGTAAAGGGCCGAATAATCGCCTCAAGATATTGACATACAGACTGTACAAAAGATACATAAAAATGAATCTGAAGGATATCGACAATAAAGGACAACTGTACAATGTAAATGAAAAACAGATGAAAAACACAATATTGAAACAAAATAAAGAAAGAAAAACCACAGAAAACATAATACACAAACATTGTTAAGGAAATCTACATAGCGTGACAAACTATGTTAGTATTGCAAAAATTATAAATAGTATTATAGATATACCTCAATAAAGAGAGATCATCTTGTCTGTGAAAAGAATAATAATATAAATATGAATATTATCATATAAGTAACTACATTTACAGACATAGTGTAAATACTAACAACTATATGTAATGAATGTCACTTTTTCTGTTTGTCTATTAAGAGAGCTATGTGATGTGGTTCATAATAGGAATTCGAAGTCGCGATTGAGGCCATTAGGGTATAGTGTTCTCAATTCATGGATCCAATAGGATTCGCGTTTTTTTAAAAGGTTCACGCGATTACCACCTCGTCGTAATGGGGGAATATTGTCAATCACCTGGAATTTCAGCTGGTTGACTTGATGTTTAGCTTGAACAAAATGACTGGGAACTGGAAGTTCCGTCTTATTGCAGCGAATATCGGACTTATGTTTGCTGATGCGGTCGCGCACACATTGGGACGTTTCCCCAACATATGCGAGACTGCATGGACATTTCACCAGATATACCACGTGAGTAGTAGAACAAGTATAAAATCCCCTAATAAAATAAGTTTTACCTGACAAAGGATGGGTGAAGGTATTGCCATTGGTAACATTGGTACATTGAGCACAATTCAAACATGGATACGTGCCTGTTTGTACATATTTATGTGATTTTTAGGCCGTGATCAAGGTCAAAATATGACCGAAACGTTAACGTCGGCCCGCTGTACACATATGGCATGAAAAATATATATTCTACTTAATAAATAACTCTTGCATCTAAAGTTGGAGTGCCGTGATTCTATATCTCCTATGTACAGATGCAAACATATGGGATCAGTCACTCTTTCTTTGGAATTTAGCTAAGCTGGACTGAAAAAAAGATAAAGAGTTAAGAGGCACTTCTAAGGTAGAGTCATGTGGGGATACATTCATATTGAGATACAATGCTCTGCTAATGCCTCTGAACATTAGGCAAAACCCAACCCTGTACCCATGGACTATACCAGGATTAGCTGACTGGAGCGGGCTTCTGCCTGCTCCGCTAAGCCAAGAGCCGACATGCTATTCTCCTAGCTTAGCAAAGCAGGCAGAAGCAGAAGCCGCTCTGCTCAGCTAATTCTGGCATAGTACATGGGTACAGGGAACCCATGTGCTATGCTAGGAGCTAGTAATCCTCCGGGGAGCACAGGCAGAAGCAGCAATGTGTGCTCCTGCCCGTACTCACAGCGCTGCTGCTGCCCATTCATAATTTCAACACTCCGTACTGAGCTGTCAGCGGTGTATGGAGAACTGAGTTTTAGGTGCACCAAGTAATGATGCACTTTAGGGAAGTAAAAGTGGGGGAGGTTTAGTTACTCTTTAAAAGTTCATTGTCTCCTGAAGTTCTTCAAGATTTCATGTCTTCCAAGGGACTTGCCAGAATTGGTGTTTGAATTTGTCATGATGAACTCACTAAAAGAGTTCTTAAGATCCTGAATGCCTTTCTTGAATTTAATGGAAATGGGATGCTGAGCTAGGGATCCATTCTGTTTGCCTGATTTGAAGCCAGGATGGGGTTTGCTCATTAAAATGAGGAAAATTGCTTCTAGTTTATAGAGGATTTGGCCTTCCTCTGGGTAAGCATTGCGGAATAATAGGTTGAACTACATGGATATCTTTTTCAGCCTTATGAACTATGCTGTTGTCTGTGAATAATTGTCAAAATGTTTTGTTCTTTTCAAAAGTTTTTTTTTTTAATGGCACTGTGTCAAGAAGCAACTCTGTCCTAAGAATGGGCGAGGGCCTCACAAACATTACTTGTCTTACATAATTTGTTATAGTACACCGCTGTACACTGTCTGCTGAGAAAACTGTACTTCCCAGAATGCTGCTCTTCCTATCAAGCTCTGTGCAGAGTTTGTGCCAGCAAGAAATGTTGGAAGATTTCAACTATGGTTTCCGTAGGATTGTGAATGCAGCTCTGGACTAAACATTTTTTATCTAAGTTCTGTTTAAACTTTCAAATGATCTTCAAGATGGAGAAGTAAAAATATTGGTAACCAAAATTTGGAACTGTGTTTGAGAGAACACCAAAACGCAATTGTTACTCAGTAATGACATGAGCCAGACATGGGGTTCAATGTAGGTAGAGCACAGTGATCAAATGATCAGTTTGCTTTTTGAGATCTCATAGGTTTGGTTAACCAGTAAGGCCAAGTTCACACTTCAGTTATTTCCATCAGTTATTGTGAGCCAAAAGCAGTAGTGAGGCCTACTCGGAGATAAGGTGTAATGATTTGATTTGCACCTGTTCTGTGTTTTTGACCTGAACCTGGCTTTGGCCTACAATAACTGAACCAAATAGTAGGCTGCTAGTCTCCTAGATATAAACACTATTGTAATCAGGACTGCCCATTCCTTTACAATAACAGGACTTGTGAAAGGAGTCCTGGGTGTTAAGGAGTCCTGGTAACTCCAGATCCCTTAGAAATGGTCGTAAGGTTTTGTATTTCCTGGTCTGATATCTATAATGAGTGCTTGGGAGAAGAAGGAAGCTGCACATCACATTTGGCTTCTATTACAAATTGCAGGAACTGGGGAGGTGAGTAGCCAGTGGACAACTAGATAATTAACCCCTCTGCTACCCCATATCACCAGACTACCAAAGATGCTGCTGGTTTGTTAAAATTTATGAACTGATATATTGTTAAAAGTGGAGCTAAAAATATGCAAACATCACATTGATGATTGTGTTTTCTAGGCTGCATGTATGAGTGCACACATAACTACAGAAGAGTTCCTACAAATGTCATAGTCAGCTATCATGATAAAAAAAATGTCTAATATGTCACATAGAAATAAGTGCACATGTACTTTCTGTAAACTGCAAAGGTGTTTCTCTTGTTCTAATTATCTTGACTCCTGACTTCACTTGTCTGTACTGCTTGCAATGACCCATTGAATGTTTACTTGTAAATTGGGTATTCTGTCTAACCTGACCCTGGTTTACACACGACCATCTCTCTATTTCTCATCCTGGTACTGTGCTACAAATCTCCAGGCTGACCACCTGATGTTAACAGTGGCCATACTGGAATAGCAACCTGGGGTTTCCCTCCTGAAATGTCCACACTTTTGTGAAAGGTTTAAGGGTGAATCACAGATAATTCCTTGGACAATGCTCTGTTGTCTAGCCTACGCCAAACCTCTTCATACCATTAATACGTCCTATCTGTTGGCCTTGTGAAGAACAAACTTGTAGTTGTAATGGCATAAAGCTGTAGTTTGTGCAATATATATGTCTACTTTTCCCTGATTTATTTTGTATCATTTAAGAAGTTGAAGTGTACAAATGAGGCCAATATCTATAAAATGATCTCATTCATAACATAATAATAGTTGCTAAGTTCCCAGTAAAGGTCTTTGGTGTCCAAAAATCCCTTTTGGATTCCATCCTGTCTACAAGACATACTTGTACACAGATGGGGAGTTCACTCAAGCTTTCTATTTCAGATCCTATTTTTCTACCTTAAACCCGGTGAAACCTTCCCATGGCTTTTCATACAGTTTAACTTTTTTGTAATGATTCATCATATACTAAACTGAACTCTACAGATGCACCTTGTGAACAAATATCAGCCTGATTTTTAAAATTATTTTGCTGTAGAGAAGTAAATCCAGAACATACTTTTTTCATCAAGCCTCTTTGCCCCATTACTGCCCCCACCTCAGTGGCACTTTAACCTGAAATGGAGAGGGAGCCATGGTGAAAAGACAACAGAGCCTCTCGGCAGATCCCCCCCCCCCCTCTTTTTCACCACTCTAGAGCTGCAGTCTAGATCAAGTTACAACAGTTGGTAAGATGCTCTGTCTGCTGTAACTTAAAGCATCAGAGGCAATATTTCCAGATACCCTCATATTTAGTGCCCCACCAAAATCCCCACCGAAGTATTCCCAGGGCAAGTGTTGATGGCTGTAGTAATCAGAAGCACATTTGTTACTGTTACAATGGAGACCAGAACCTGGCCCATCATTCAGCTTCACCTGCATGCTCTCGTCTGTCATCTGCTGTGGGTCTGGCCACCAGCACTCTATGTGCCTGCTCTTCTCCTCTGTTGCAGGCTTAAGTCTTCGCTCCTCTGCTTTGCAATTTACATGGTGGCTTGCGTCTCTTGGCCTCTTAAAGAGCCAGAGTGTGCATGTCCAAATTCTTCCCCAGCCTATGGCTGGTTGTCCCTATCAGAAGCAAGCCTGAGCTTTTGATTTTCTGGTCTCTAGTCTAGTGACCAGCAAAGCTGTGTTCTAAGTCTGACCACCCGTGCATTTTTCTCGAATTGCCCTACTGCTGTCTGCCCTGACCTCTGATTTGTTTCTTGGGTATTCTTGTATGCTGCCTGCACTGACCTAGGTGCATCTCCAGACTACGAATATTGCCTGACCCCTCTGTTCTTTGCACCGGTGTCTCTGATCTCCATGTATCAGTCATGGAGCTATCTCAACAGGTAGGTCCTGGTAACTCCCCTGCAGTAAAGTCCAGTGGGGGAATACTGGGGCACTGCCAGAATAATGCTGTTGGAGTTAGCCTTAAGCCAAACTAGTTAGTGGGTGCAGTGGGTCCACACTCATAGTTAGTAACAGTTTCTAAGGTATTGCCGCCTGACAAAAGCTGAACTGCCAATTTGCTAACAATAAAAATGAGAGAGAGCATCATGACAAACAGTGAAACCATGACCTCAATCATTATTATTAATCAAAAATCACTTTGCATGAGAAACATTCTAAACAGAAGCATAAATGTGAAAAAAGAGGAGCATTTGAATTTTTGGAGCATGAGATATTCTGCTCTGAAATTCCATGCCACAAATACAAGTGACTGGACCAACTATATATTCCCTTCAGTGACCACTGAGTTAACTTTTTAAAGTGCAAAGGCTATTGGATATTGAACAACTGTATGTCCTGAAGTATAGGAGAATATGTATGACAATTTTTTGGCATCACATATTGACTGGTAGATGGTAGGCAGCATGAATCCCATGATTGCTAGAGTTAGAATGCAGATTTTGTTCCTGAATGTTGCCTCTTCTGGCTTAGTACAAGTACTGCAGTTCATCCACATTCACCTAAATATGGATGGATTGAATTTCTTGTTGGGGACAGCACTAGAAAGAAAAAAGGATTTTTGGCATGATAGATGACAAATGTGTAATCATTGAGCCAGTGACGAATCCTGAATAATCTGCTCCTTCTAACCATACAACCATGGTTGAATGGAGCGGCCATCAAAAATACCTATTGCCTCTTTGCTGATGGAAACAACCATGCATAATGCTATCCTGTGGATTGATGAACAAGTGGATCGGTTTTCTAAGAACACGCCTTTAATTTCTTGCAGACCTCTAGATGCCATCGAGAGGTTTTCTGATATTCTGATATTGATGACTTGACCAAGTAGAGCGCTGTCCATTTTATATCAGCTGTGCTTGGTATTGCAACTCCGCTCAATTCACTTGAATAGGACTGAGCTGCGCCTATGTCACATGATCGATGAACATGAAGTCACTGGCTTAGGAAGAGATCTCAGCCCTCACTGCAGCCTCTTCAAACAGCTGATTGGTGGGCGTGCCGGGATTGGGACTTCTGCTGTTCTGATATTGATAACCTATCCAGATAGGTTATCAATATCAGAATCTCCGAAAACCCCTTTAAATTGTCTAACAGCTCAGTGTGTACCACTGCAAGGATGTTCCTCAACATCCCTCCTGAGCCATGCAGCTGCAGGAGTGGGGAGCTGGTTTTCAGAAACACAGACTCCCCATACAGAAATCCGAGATGCCATATTTCTTTCTTACATCAATGTTTGGTAGCTGCAGGAGCTGCTAAGACTCAGGTAAATTCTGTAGTGTCCAGATGCTGTGTTCCTCTCGCAGTTGGGTCTGTCAGCCCCAGTTGCAATGAAAATCAGCAATAAAAAAGATAAAGTAAACCTAAAATGCCTGCCAAAGGCCTTGTATGACCTCATGGGTGGCACAGTCTGTACATTTTAAAACATTACCGTAATAAGAATAAAAAACAAAGCAACATAAAAAGAAAGAAAGCCACTACTAGCTCACACCGCAGCCTATAGCCCCAGCCCTGGCAACCAAAAGCTATATATATCTCCTATTTAAAAGTGACTGAGACGGAAAAGGAACATGTTATGATATTGAAAGTATTTGAATTGCAATTGCAGTAAAGAAAAGTAGTAAAAAATTTGAAAAACAGACCCTTCCCTGCCTTTTTAAAATATTTTCTCAGGTATAAAAAAACCCATCAAATTAAAAAATTTTAAAATAGAAATTATTTAAAAAAATATAGAAAATTAAGCCCATAATATCACAGAAAATAAGATTTTTTTAAATGACTTCATAAAGAAATTCTCATTTTGAATTCTTTGAATAACCGAATGAAAACAATTTTATTGCAAGAAAACAAAGAATCACGCATGTCAAAGTGAATACTACTGTTCTGTTTTATATTGTGGTCATCCAAGTTCAGACAAATTTCATTTGGAAAGTAGATTGCCTAAAATGTATTTCAACGTTTGGTTTTCATTTCCTGGAGTGGCTGTAGAGCAGCATTCTTCACATACATGTGGATGTGTGGGTCCATTCCTTAAAAAGCAGAGGGAGTGCTTCACCTCTGTTACCTGATGGTTAGCTGCATACCTATAAGAAAGCGTACATTACACAGATACGCCCCTCGGGTTCATGGAGTTTTATAATTATAGATTGTAAGAGCCGATGCAGATAGGAACAGTGATAGAGCTGAAGAGGTGTGTAAATGTCAGGTCTGAAATAATTGCGTTTTTTTCAAAAACATACTATAAGCTACAGAAAGTGACCAACAATTAATATTACATTTCTCTGTTAGATTTGGGGAAACTTAATTTTTAATTGTAATAATTTTAATTAAATATTCCTGTATTTGTGGATGTCTAGCTAATGTTGGCTGTTTTTCCGAAAATCCCATACAGATGAATGGAGCAGCAGTGTACATGCCCGACCTGCCGCTCCGCTCCTTTTGGGGGGGGTCTTGAGGGGTACCCTTTAACTGGCCAAAGCAATAACATATATTACTTTGCTGATTGTGTATATGAGAATCTGGATCATAGAACTGAGCTACTGGACAGGTGTGTACTAGGCAGACATTTTGAGATGGGGTAAAACAGTTCGAGGGGAGCCATAGCAAATAAATAACAGCAAAATCCAGACTAAGCTTTTTTTTTAATTATTCCAGTTGAAACTATTTTAAGTGATATGATAGAAAAATGTAATATGTAATAATCGATACAAGGTGCAACATAATAAAATATTTGTGTGCAAACATCAGCGTTACATATGAAGTTGTGAAACGTGACCATTTACAATCTTACTACTGATGCAGGAGTATTCAAAGTAATCCCTTGCATATGGCAATGATTTAGGTTGATATTAAATAGAAGCAGAAAGTAGTTATCTCGAAATGTGTTCATGAGATGTGCGCGCTCTGGCAATAATGGCCATATGGTAATGTCATAGAGCTCAGGTTTATTTTAAGACTGCATGGATGAATCTACAGTTTTGTTCTACTCAAACAGATAATGTTAACATATAGAGATACATGTGCTAGACTAGGTTCACACTGCACGCTGCTAGTAAGTTCTCCTGACATTTATGTTTAACATTTCCATAAACTGCAATAGCCAAACTTACACCTGAATAGTTTTCTTTTGGCATAATATAAGTTTTTATACTTTCCAACTATATACTATAGGTGATTGAACTGTTTCATATAACACTAGGCTAAAGAAACATATATTTTTTTTTGTTCTGGATGCATGCAGTTACATACGTGTAAGGTGTAGGTGCGTGACATCACATTTCATAACATAATACAGTACTTAAAGGGAATCTGTCACCTACGTCATTGCTATTCAAGTAAAGGAATTGCATAGTAGCTCATCATGCCCTATTCACAAATGTACCTTTAATCCATTGCTTGTGCATGAAGGCGGGCTTGGGTACTGATAAGAGGCGTGCCTGGGCTCCTTCTGCCAAGTATAACGCCCCGCTGGGCACTTTGCAGGCTCAGTTGCATTTCAACCAAAATTATTTTTCTGACGATAGGAAACACCGATGGATTAAAGAAAGGTACATTTGTGAATGAGCTACTATGCAATTCCTTTACATAAATAGCAATGACGTAGGCGACAGATTTCCTTTAAATGAGTTGTGTCATGAAACATATTCTACATTGTTCAAACCAGCTGCATCAGAATACTTTTGTAATTGCATGTAATAAAATATTTAGTATTGCTACTGAGCTATTCAAAAGAAAAGTTTCTGTATAGAGCCACCTGCTGTTTGTTCTTTTCCCTATTTTCTGGCCATCTCAGTTTAAATCTTCAACTGCCACCAGCCATATGTTTTGTTAGAAGCTGTGGCAGTTACAGGGAGAGAGCTAAGGCAGAAAGA
Organism: Bufotes viridis; assembly: GCA_033119425.1. Lineage (NCBI taxonomy): Eukaryota > Metazoa > Chordata > Amphibia > Anura > Bufonidae > Bufotes > Bufotes viridis. Next base: position 333,345,645 of record CM065592.1, read on the forward strand.
GGACACACCCCTTGATCTGCCAGGCTGAAGATAATCGAGCAGAGCAATTGATGCAGTGGCTGTGGAGATCTCTGGATCCATGTGAGGTACAGGGCTGGTTCTAGCTTTGTTAGAAAGGTATTGTCATGTAGTATACAGTGTCTGATTTTCATTTTTCACATCAATCACGACATTAACCCTTTAAGACTGTGGTAGAAGATCCTTTATAGGATATGATGTCTAGTTCAGATCTGCTGTTTTACTGTCCTCTCTGCTAATCCTGTCTATAATCTAGATGGTGTAAAAATACTGTGCACCAGCTTTATTACAGTGGCTCATGCTGGATTTGGTGCATGGATAGACACCTACTGGTTGGATTATCTTGAGACAGAAGTCTGTCCTAAAACTCTGGTGTAGAGTGTCACATCCTAGGCCATGCCCCTTCACCACTATAATACCCCTTTCGAGCTATGGCACAACCACTTGGTGAATTAGGCACAGTGGGTTATTCTTTTTGTTACTTTTTATTCATAAATAGATCTAAAATTAAAATGAACGCAATTTGAATGCATTTTATGACGAATTTTAGGTGAATCTACATTAGTAAATATGGGTCAGTCTTCCAATGCTCACTGTACTTGAGTTCTTTTGGTCCCAAATGCCCTGCAAATTTAGACTTTTAGGGCTTATGCACACAAATGTATTTTCTTTCCGTGACCGTTCCGTTTTTTTATTGGGCTGTATATGGAACCATTCATTTCAATGAGTCCGCAAAAAAACGGAAGTTACTCCGTTGTGCATTCCATTTCCTTATGTCTGTATTTCCATTCCACAAAAAAATAGAATGTGTCCTATTATTGTCCGCAATACGGACAGGGATAGTACTGTTCTATTAGGGGCCAACTGTTCCGTTCTGCAAAAAACCGAATGCACACAGACGTCATCCGTATTTTTTGTGGATCAGTTTTTTGCGAACCACAAAATACATACGGTCGTGTGCATGAGCCCTTAATGTTAGAACCTAGTAAACAAGACTATATAAAATGAAGATGAATGTTATAATAAAATTCAGCAGCTAGTTTATGATGGGGTATACATACAGCAATGGGGCAGTCTAAGGGTACGGTCACACATGGCAGAAATGCTGCAGAGTCTCTGCCATGGAATTCCTTGCAGAAAAAGCATGCCATTTACAGTAAAAGAAAGTGGATGAGTTTTTAGAAATCTCAAAAACTGCGGAGAAAACCACAGCCTAAACTTTATTTGCTCTGCATGTTTTGAAATTCTACCATATTAAATGTTACTACGGGTTTTACCAGCACAAAGGTTGAATCCGGTGGAGTGCTGCTGCGAAGCTCAGCCCATCATGGGTGGTTTTTGCAGTGACAGCTTTCGGCCCAATCTGCAGCACACTTGTGTGAATGTACTCTAAAACGATTAATAAATGTTGCAAAGCACGTACACCAGGGTGTTTTTTGCACAAATTGTCCCAGAATTCTGCCTTGTTTTTATTAGTAAACACCCTCAGTGTGTTTTTTGAAGATAACTATACAACATGTACATGAGAATGAAATAGACATTTGTTTTCAATAATTTTACAAATCTCAAACCATGTTAAGTATGGAAATGAATAAAGCATATAAAATAAGCAAATACTAGATTCAACAACATCAATCAACATCAACCTTTTGAACATCAGTAAACAAACCATGTGAAGAAGCAAGTTCGCACGTACCTGGACTGCGCCCTTTCTCCATCAAATACCCTATCCCCTGAGCCCATGGACTTCTAAGTCGGAATACTTGAACAATGGCCAGAATTGACCCAGTTTGCTATCAGTGTACTGTCAGAGAGGGTATTCAGTGTGACAAAACTGGCCTTCTGCCATTACTACCACACCTGGACAGTCGTACATCTCCTGTCATTTTTCATACAGTGCTGCTGTGGCCACTGCTACTACTGCCACTATGCAGCTACACATCTACCCCTCCATGGCCATTGTTTTTTCCGATAATACAACATGTGTATAAAGGCAACTGCTCCTATGAAGGGATCGCTTTGGACCGCTTGCTCAGAACAAGCCATTGGTTCTTCCGATACTCCATGTGTGTATAAACATGGGGAGGCATCTGCCCCCATGAAGGGATCCTTTTTTGGACCACTCATATATATGTTGCTGAAATTGCTAATGCTATCTATACTTTAAAGGTCTCAAAAAGGGTTGGACACAGCCCTAGGACACCCGGAGTGTCATACACAACTTTTCAGGGCAATCTAAACACTTTTGATTTGAGTTGAATTTATTCATACCCAAATCAAATCTGCCCAACAATTCGTTAGAAAAGGACCAGAAAGAAATTTCAAGAAATCATGCATTCATCTCCCTTGCTTATCGGAGTTCATTAATCCCTTAATGCACAATGTGTTAATGAACCCGCTCCTTACAATGCAGGTGTTGGCTGTATAACACAGCAGGCACCCGGTCATTTAACCCCTCAGATGCCATGTTTAATAGCAATCGCAGCATCTGTGAGTTTAGGCAGAGGGATGCAGCCACCACTGTCTTCCAATTGGAGCCCCTGCAGTGAAATTGCGGGGCTCTGATCAGTTACCATGACAGCCTGGGGCCTGCTGAAGGTTCCCAGGCCTGTTATGGTAATCTGCCTGCAAAGCTGTGCATGAGACACCGCTCAGCAGGCCGCATGTCAGAATCTAATTCACCATAATAGATCTCTATTATGGTGTATGGGACAGGGGATCAAAAGATCCTAGGTTCTAGCCTCCTAAGGGGACTAAAATTTATTATGTAAAGTGAAAAAAAAAAGTTAATAAAACAAAAAATATTAAAAGTTCAAATCATCACCAATTTTACATATATAAACATTTTAAAAATGTCACCTTGTCCCACAAAGTTGTACCTACCCCAAAAATGGTACCAAGAAGAACGACAGTTCGCCCCACTAAAAACAAGCCTCATACAGCTCTGCAGACTGAAATATAAAAAAATTTTGGCTATTGACAATAGCAATGCAAAGAAAATTTAGATTTTTAAAACTTTTTTTCCACTTTTTTCTTATAATTTGTAATAAAACAAAATAAAAACTATACAAATTTGGTATCACCATAATATTTTTTTGCACACAGTGAACGTCATAATATCAAAACCCAGAAAATCTTGGTGGAATTGTGTTTTTGGAATGGAAAATTTAAAAAGATATGGAAAGTGGGGAGGAAAAATAAAAAATACAAAAATAGAAACAGGCCCAGTCCCTAAGGGGTTAAGTATTTTGTCAATGTCATGCCAGTACCTGGTACTGTAGTTTATATGACATTCATTTTGACACAACCTAATCATTTTATGCAGATATTTCATGGCTCTGAATTCATGATAAAAACATCCAAGATCTACTGCTTTTGAGTTTTACCAGACATATACAGTATATGTCTGCTGTCTCCAATCCAAAAACAATTTGACAGCTTGCATAAAAATTGCACAATTATCTGAAAGAATTTTGTGTTGAAGGATAGTCACATTATCTAAGCCTTTGCAGAAATGATTTTTCTTTAATCATATTTAGATGCCCAACATATCTCCGTCAGTATCCAATGGTTCCCTACAAAATAAGTACGGTACCTACTTATGGCAGTCAGCACTACTTTTCCCCAATTATCTATCTATCTATCTATCTATCTATCTATCTATCTATCTATCTATCTATCTATCTATCTATCTATCTATCTATCTATCTATCTATCTATCTATCTATCTATCTATCTATCTATCTATCTATCTATCTATCTATCTATCTATCTATCTATCTATCTATCTATCTATCTACAGTATCTATCTATCTATCTATCTATCTATCTATCTATCTATCTATCTATCTATCTATCTATCTATCTATCTATCTATCTATCTATCCATCCATCCATCATGACTTTGCTTGTGTACTTTGTGTGACAAAGTGTGTTTGTACCAAGATAAAAGTATCTCCTATCACAGGATAATGGGATAAGCATCTGATCAGTGGAGGTGCGACTTTGGAAACCCTCTTGATCATGAGAACAGGTTCCTGAACCCCCCATATGAATGTAGCAGAAGTGGAGCTTGCGCACTGCCACTTTATTCAAGATTTCCTGTTCTCTGTAGGTAGATTTTCAGTGGCCATTGCATTATCATAATAACTTTTTTATATTTATGTCTAAAGAGCTGTTTATGGGCTCATTTTTTGCAGGATGATCTCTAGTTTTTATTGATGCAATTTTGCAGTGTGTATGAGTGTGTTAGATGCCATGATTAGGGATGAGCGAATTTCATATTTTGAAGTTCGTGTGGTGGTATTTACTGAATTGTCTTATGGATTCCGTTACCACAGACTATACCGCAATTCCACGTTGGAATGCATAACTGAATGCCTTTAGAGGCATTCCGTTATTCATTCCATCATAATAGAAGTCTATGGCCTGCATAACGGATCCGTCCAGTTTCCGTTATGCAGGAGAGGACTCCAGAATAACGTAAACCAGATGGATTTGTCATGCAGGCCATAGACTTCTATTATTACGGAATGAATAATGGAATGTCTCTAAAGGAATTCCGTTGCGCATTCCGTCATGGAATTGTGTTATGGTCCATGGTAACGGAATCCATAACACAATTCAGTAAATACCACAACACCAACCCGCACTCGAACTTCAAAATATGAAATTCGCTCATCCCTAGCCGTGCTCTCACTTGATCACAGCATCTAAAGCCTTTAATTACCGCAATCAGCATTATTGCCGGTCAAGGTAATTAGCCGCAGGTCACTGCTGTTTGAAACAACAGAGACCTGCTGGCCATGACGCCCGCTACACATACGAGCGGACGCCATGCTTACACATCGCTCCAGTGCCGTACACGTTAAAACCCCAACTTGCTGTGTGCATGTACAGCACATACCCTTAAGGGAATGTATTGTCAGGAAATAAATAACATTATTTAGATCAGGTTTTTATTTTACAAATATTACATTTTTTTATATTTTTATGTGACCTTGAAATGCAGTTTTCATATTAGCCACCACAGCAGTCATAATAGTCTGATATTTTTTGTTCCTCACTTGGCGGCACAGGAGGGGTAAAGGGTACTTTCACACTAGCGTTGGTGCGGATCCGTCTGTTTATTTGCACAGACGGATCCGCACCTCTAATGCAAACGTTTGTATCCGTTTAGAACGGATCCGTTTGCATTAGCTTTAAAGAAAAATAACAAAACAGATCAGTTTTGAATTACATTGAAAGTCAATGGGGAACGGATCCGTTTTCAAATGCACCATATTGTGTCACTGACAACGGATCCGTCCCCATTGACTTACATTGTAAAAAAAACGGATCCGTTAGGCTCCGCCTCTTCAGACGGACTCCAAAATGCTGCAAGCTGCGTTTTGGTGTCCGCCTCCAAAACAGAATAGAAGCGGAACGGAGCCGAACTGATGCATTCTGAGCGGATCCTTATCCATTCAGAATGCATTGGGGCTTAACTGATCCGTTTTGGACCGTTTGTGAGAGCCCTGAAACGGATCTCACAAACGGAATCCAAAACGCTAGTGTGAAAGTACCCTAAAGGGATATCTTACCACAATCTACATGCATCTCTAGTTTACATTTTATAGTTTGTGATTACTTTGGAATGCAGACTATGAATTGATTGGCTCTTGTCTCCTCACAGTAAAACTGACAGTAATTACAGTATACTGGTATTCAACTTGGCACAAATTATAGAGCTATCAACATGAAATATGCACAAGGGTTTGATTAGATTAAACGTGCTTCATTTTCCAGTGCATGTTCGAAAACAATTTCGCCAAGCAGCTGGCAAGCTCCTGCAATCGGGAAGTGGTCTGTATTAGTATGTACACTAATTGTTCAGGTAGATCTACAGCTGCATAATGATATTAGAACAAAAATGGTGGAGATCTGCCTTTGAAGTCACCAGAATTTTGTCTATTTGTTATTAGAGATTAGCGAATTTGTTGAAATTGATTTCATGTCTGATTTGATTGACGTGGCCATCAGATTCAATTCTGTCCGAATAAATTCTGTCACATCGAAAGTGCCCTTATTGCCCTGAAATGTTAAGAATGACACTCTAAGGCCCCTTTCACACGGGCGAGTTTTCCGCGCGGGTGCAATGCGTGAGGTGGACGCATTGCACCCGCACTGAATCCGGACCCATTCATTTCTATGGGGCTGTGCACATGAGCGGTGATTTTCATGCATCACTTCTGCGTTGCTTGAAAATCGCAGCATGCTCTATATTTCGCGTTTTTCATGCAATGCAGGCCCCAAAGAAGTGAATAGGGCTGCGGGAAAATCGCAAGCATCCGAAAGCAAGTGCGGATGCAGTGCGATTTTCCTGCATGGTTGCTAAGCGACAGGACCTGATCTTCATTATTTTCCCTTATAATATGGGGATAATAATTTGCTAATAATTTGCTAATAATTTGTGCCATCACGGACCATGTGATTGGACCATATGATGTGACGTCATCACAGGTTCTTTAGACTACAGCTAATGCTTGAAGAGAGAAGACAGATTGCCAACTACGCGATCAAGTGGCTAAGGTGAGTTAAGTTTTTTTATTTTTAATCCCTTAATCAACATTATACAAAGCATTCTGTATTGAGAATGCTATTATTTTCCCTTATAACCATGTTATAAGGAAAAATAATAAAATCTCCAGAATACTCAACCCGAAACCAGGCTTCAGTGATGAAGTCCGGCTTCGGGTCTGGGTACCAAACATGGCGATTTTTCCAACCCGCGTGCAAAACGCATTACAAAAGTTTGCACACGCGTGGAAAAATCGCACATATTCCCGCAACGCACCCGCATTCAATCCGGGCGTCAAACATGACGCCTGTGTGAAAGAGGCCTAAGGCCTCTTTCACACTTGCTTTCTGAGGATCCGCCAGGCACTTCCGGCCCGCTGGATCCGTCAGAACGCAAGTCGCCTGAAAGCATTTGAAGACTGATCAGGATCCTGATCAGTCTTCGATACGCTTTCAGGTAACCATGGCAGCCAGGACGCTACTGAAGTCCTGGCTGCCATGGTAATCCGCAGCAGTGTACTTACCTGCACTGCGGCCGCCGGGACCTCCTTCATGACGTCACAGGTCCCCGCGGCGCATAGATGAATGTGCCGCCCGGACCTGTGACATCATGAAGGAAGGTAAGTACACTGCTGCGGAATACTTACCATGGCAGCCAGGACTTCAGTAGCGTACTGGCTTCCATGGTAACCGATCGGAGCCCCAGCTTACACATGGGGCCCCAATCGGAACTGCTGCTGTGCATGCGCAGAGCTAAACGTCGGATCCGGCGATGCGCCGAAAACGATGTTTAGCTTAATTCCGGATCTGGATTAATGCACTTCAATGGGCATTAATTCCGGATCCGGCGTTACGGCATGTCTTCCGGATTTTTGGACGGAGACAAATCCTCAGCATGCTGCGGTTTTGTCAACATACAAACAACGTTCACATACTAAACGGAAGACATCCTGATGCATCCTGAACGGATTTCTCTCCATTCAGAATACATTAGAATAATCCTGATCAGTTTCTTTCTGTCCTAGAGCCCCGAGGACGGAACTCTAGGACGGAACGCAAAAACGCTGATGTGAAAGGGGCCTAAGGTCTCCTAGGACTGTAACCAACCCCTTTCAAGCTCTTTAATGCCAAGACAGCATTAGGGTGCGTTCACTCTAGCGTTTAAGTTTTCCTGTATTGAGTTCCCTCATAGGGGCTCAATACCGGAAAAAACGCTTCAGTTTTGTCCCCATTCATTGTCAATGGGGACAAAACTGAACTGAACAAAACGGAATGCACCAAAATGCATTCTGTTCCGTTTAGTTGTGTTCCCAGACCGGAGAGTCAACTGCAACATGTTGCATTTTGCTTTCCATCCTGGGATGCGGATGCAAAACACATAGTGCACTATGGGAACTTTATGGACATGGCAGCAAATGTGCGGCTGTGTAAGGCTAGTAGTAGCGGAATCCAAAGTATATCCAAAAACAGATACTGATTGTTAAGTCCCCACTAAATCTCTGAAAAAATATCAATGGTCACCGGCGGACCCTAAAATCAATAACTTTATTTATACACATTAAAAAAAGGCCTCGTCCTAATAGATGCAAAGAATTCCCCAAAAATAAAGGTAAGTAAGGAGCAATATATCCTATTGAGGACAACAATAGGGGGGGGGGGGACTCTAAAGCATGGTGACAATACTGGGGTACAGGTGTCTCTTACCCTATCGTGTTCCTATCATCGTTTCAGGGAACGTGGATATCCTCATGGTGTCCTCCACAAGGCATTTCAGGAAGCAAATGCCTGTAACCGTAACAACCTGCTTGTCCCAAAATTGCCTGAATCTGAATCATCTGTGACTCGACTTATCTCCACTTTTGATTGCGTTAACAGAGAAATGAGGGGTATATTAGATAAATATTGGCACATACTGCTCAAGGACCCTGATTTAAGGGACACTATTTCGGTATATCCCAGTGTCACCTATCGGAGGGGTAGGAGTCTTTGTGACCGTTTAGTTCGAAGCCACTATATACCTCCTCCTCCAAAGGATAATTGGCTTTCTAGAAGACCGATGGGTGTTTTCAAATGTGGAAACTGTATGGCCTGTAGATATGTGAGGACCACTAAAATGATCACAAGTGCGGTCACTCAGCGTACATATACCCTCAGGCACTTTGCCAACTGTAGAACAAAGGGCGTGGTTTATGTTTGCCAGTGCCTGTGTCCGATGGACTACGTTGGCAAAACTGTCTGTGAATTTAGGAGAAGGGTATGCCAACATGTGAATGATGTTATCAATAATAAAGATACTTCTGTCACTGAACATGTGACTTCAGTACACTCAGGGGACCCTGGGGTATTGTGCTTCACAGTGTTGGAAGTGGTCTCGCCGCCATTGCCGGGGGGTTACTTGGATCGGAAGATCTTACAGAAAGAAACGGAGTGGATATATAGCTTCTGTTCCCAGTCTCCGTCTGGCCTTAATGATGGACTTACCTATAGTTGCTTTCTATGATTGTCATCCCCCCTTTTTCGTTTCCTTTTCTTGATAGGCTTACCCTCGGTATATGATATCAGTTTGGTTCTTTAGTTTGGTCATGGGCACGGGAAGTGCCCAATTGATTTAGTGATGCCATATTGGCACACATTTATCATTAGGTTTTGTCTATTTTGTGTATTCCTGTATCTAATTGTTGTCTGCCAGAGACTTGGCAGACGTGTCTTATTACATCTGTCCTAATGCATCAGAGCTCACAATGACATCTGTGCTTCAGAGCTAGCGTAGAATATGATAGACCAGCCAATATCTTCCCACCTGTTGGCTGTCAGGCTGACTGGAAAGCATTGTGAGCAAGCTCGGGGTCCCTGCCCTATTTCCCTTGCTAGTGTATTGAATTTGAAAATAATTTTACGTGATGGGCACCGTTTTGCACTATTCGTCCAACGTAAATTTCCATAACTTCGGATTTGTTTAGAAGAAGAATGTTTGTGAAATTTGTGATGAATCTGATTAGTTTAGAATCTATACCCTCATCTCGTTGACTGTTAATTTGGATTTTTCTGTCTTTTTCTCTTTTTTCTCTTTTATTTATTTAGCTGGCTACAGACATAAGCTACAGCACCTGTCTATTGATCAAACTCAATTTTTATGTGACAACTGGTTAATCTGCCTGACTCCTGAATAAACTCCTCAAAAATGCAATCACAGATCTCAGGGGCTGTTTATCTCCTGGACGCTGAACAGACAAGTTTAAATCCATCCTTCCCCATAGGACCACCAGGAAGGCACTATAAAATGTGATTGATAGGATTGATTTCCTGGGATTATGCACATGGCTCTAGCTTACGGACTGCTCAGATACGGTGGACACATTTGAAAGCGGCATCTGAGGGGTGAAATGTATGCGATCAACCTTATGGCTGATCGCATACATATGCCGCAGGTTTCTGCTGTTCGAAACAGCAGAAACCTGGTGGCTTTGGCGCCCCCTGCATGCGCGAGTGGGCACCATGTTTAAAGACGCGACTTCTTCTGTACATATATGACGGAGGTCCAGAAGGGGTTAATACAAAACTGCATGGTTAATGTCATTTTTTTTGTAACCAAATATAATCTGCATTTCTTAATATTTATTCAAACCCCATGTTTGTCTACCACTTTCCGACACACACTGTCTTATGTGTTCTTTATTAGCTGTTATGGTATAAACCTGGAATTATTACCTGCTTTGTTCTGAGAGACTTTGGGAATTCTTAGTCATTATTTTGGATTCTTATAAAAATAGCCCACCATTAAATATACTAAATACTTAACAGTTCTCATTCCCATCTGGTTTTTATTGGAAGTAGATTGGAAAGAAAATGTATCGCTGCTTTAACAGTTTGCAAGAGGCTATCAAGTCAAAAGTAGAAACAAAAGCTATTGTTTCCAAACTTCAGGTTTAATATATACAGTGTGCGCACATTCAGAGACTTCATAGAGGTCTTCAATTCTCTCCGGAGCCCAGTTTCATAGAGAGACTTTCAACTGTATGAATGCCAAAATAAATTTCTAGACATGTGTTGCTAGGCTTTCATATGGGCCGCTCTCTGAGTTTTGTAGAATTGTCGACCCTTGGGCAGCTGTCACAGACGAAACTGAAACTGTGTACAATGTGGGACTTGAATTATATGAATGCCGTATCAACAGGACTTCATACATAGGGTCTCATAATGCATATCACATCAGGTATAAAGTGCGTCCATATTAACCATGCATGTTCAATACATGTTTCTTTATGTTGCTAAATGCTGGATTCTGCTTTGATGAGGTCTAGTGTCTGTGTTAAGGAAATTGTCCCATGAAAAATATTCTGCGGCTTTGAAACCAGCCCCTGAATACTTTTGTGATTGCATTTAACTAAACATTTAGTATTACCAGTGAGTTATTCAAAAAAATATATCTGTATAGTTCCACCTGCTGTTTTTTTACTTATTTCTCTGTCCACTTTTCTGAGGTGTATGCACATGCTCAGTTCCATCCTTCAACTGGTTTTAGTTTTATTACACAGATACTATTGTCATGTACTATATGATGTCTTATTTTTATTTTTACATTAATCATAGGATTACCCCTTTAAGATACACAGTTATGCTACCTTGGCATGTTTTATGTGTATTTCACCAATATTCACCTCTTATGTTGAAAGTGTTCTTTCAGGTTGACATTTACAATGGTACTTACACCACAATTGTGGCATAAAAAAGTCACAAATTCTGGTGCGTCTGGTGCATGCCTGCGTATCTGCATACATTTGGTGCTACGTCTGGCAGCACAGTGGGCATTAAGACCGGTGATGAATACACAAGTGTTGAGAAATATCCCTCTCAGTGTTTAGCATGAAGTTCCATCATTTTTGCCAATTGTGGCCCAAAATATAAGTGACACAAAACAATGAAATTTTTGTAATATGTAAAGATTACCAAATTACCGTAATTTTATTGTTGCAAGCCATGTTTTAGCTGATTGAATTATTTCTAACAGTGACAGCAAAAAACTCAGGGCTTTCTGGTTTAGAGAAGTCTGGAGCATTTTGGTTAGTGTCTTAGTGTCTAGTGTTATCCAGAGAGAACTAAAACCAGTCTGAAGTCTGAAAGTTCTAGATATACCTGGTCTGGATTGACCCGCTTCTCAGGTCAACTGTATTTATGGCAGTGCAGAAAGGAAGAATAAACTTTGGTAATTTGCGGATGCATTTAGCCACCTCCACATAATTTTTCAGATGGCCAAATCACCAATTCACATAGACTTCTAAATCTGAGAAAATGGCGGTGAGAGCAGCACATAGCAAGCAACAGTCCATCCCATAGTTCAGAAGACTTCAAAAATGTTAATTGAACAACAACATGACAACAACCTCATCGGCTTGCTTGGAAGGTTCTCATTCATTCAGGTCATGGTGTATCAATAGTTTAATTGTTGAATTAAACAGGTTCAGTTTTCTGATTAATTGCTACTGATATAACGTTTCAGCTTCAAATGAAACCTTCCAAGAATGTGCACAGATTATGAGGCACATTAATTAAGATCGGCAGTGGATCCCTGAAGTTATGTCAAGGTGCCGGCCTCTCCATAATTTCAGCGTATCCACCAACGATTCTAAATGTAAGACAGCTTCCTTGCAGTCTTACATTTAGACCATTTTCTAAGCCTAAACCAGGTGTAAAAAATGATGAATGAGACAAACCTGCCAGCCCGTTTCCTTCCCCGCCCATGCCATGCCCACTCTTTTAGACCTGTCGTAAGCAGGGAAGAAGTAGCAGATTCTGCTGCAACATGGTGTGCAACAGAATCCGTGCCATATATATCCCACAAAAGTGGCGTATATCTGTTTGTAAATGACCCCCTATATGTGTATAAAAAAAGCCAATCATAATAGCAAGAAACACTAGCAACAAAAAAGCTTTCAAATAAGATACTTCATAAAATCATGGCCTTTGGCTACTGGGGAACCATACACCACAATCAGACATCACATCCACATCATGTGTCTCTCATGTGGAGTTTGATTTTGATGGAATCCACCTGCGCATGTCTTTCTCATATGATGATGCGATGTGGGTCCAGAAAACTTACTGCCGAGCATGCCTAAATCATAACATTACTACTCATGTCCAGAAACATCCAGTGACATATTGGGAGGTCTGCGCATATCTGTGATAGTAACTTTACTATCATGAAACCAAAAGCATGACAGCGCTGGACTAGAAATATCACTGCATGAAGCAGAAGCTCCACGCATGCCTACTAACAGAGGCAAATTGCAATAGAACCACCTAATTATCAGGCCAAAAGGCTTGATAAGATACAAAGACAGCGTCACATAAAGACAGAGAGTGGTCAAAAGACGAGCCGAGGTCATAACCAGATGAGATGCACAGTACAAATCACAAGAGACAGAGAGTAGTCAAAAGATAAACTACGGTCTAAAACACGAGCAATCCAAATCACCACAGAATGAAGAACAAGGAAGCCCTGGATCAGCACCTTATAGGTGCTCCATTAGTCAGAAACACCAGCACGCCGGTATTGAGCAATCGGCCCACTGCTAATCTCCTCCAGCACACGCCCGCTGCAGGGAGAAACAGAACATTGCATCCTGTTGCTAAGGGTGCTGCCGCGTCACTTGGGGGTGTGGCTCAGCAGTGCGTCTTTCCCCACGTGGCCGTGCCAAGGCTGAGGATCGCACCGCTGGAGCGTGGACAGGTAAGTTTATGACATATGAACTACATACAGTAATCATAATCCTGTAACACACCACATTTTTATTGTTACCATATATTTGATTATTATTTATTTTACTTGCTTATATACGTAGCACCAGTGCCGGGCTGGGGTTCCTTGGTCCCACCAGAGGAAATTATTATCAAGGCCCAACCCTTATGTCATCAATAAAATCAAATATGTTTTGAATCAAAGAATTAGACCCTAGAGGCAAGGAATTAGCAACTCCAAATGTTTTTTTTCTCCTGGACCTTTGGGGCTCACTATGCAATCAGAGCTTGGGCCCTCCCTGCAGTGGATCCTCTGGTACTCTGGTGGCCCAGTCCAACCCTGTATAGCACCAGCAAATTCTGCAGTGTTTTACATACAATATAATTGCTCGTTTTCACCAGTGGAGCTCCCAATCTAAATTCCCTATCAGGATGTCTTTGAAGTGTGGGAGGAAACAGGAGTACTAGGATTAAACTGACAAGAGGCAAACTGGGAACTTAGTTGCCCTAAAAAAAAAAAATTGACCCTGTGTTGTAGGCATGTCTGAATTGACAGAAGGCAAGGCCAATGCAAGTAGGCAAGGTCAACACAAGTAGATTGGGTCACCAATAGAGTTGTGTAATACGAAATACAACCCCAGTAGAACCAGATACCACAGTGCAGCTCAAAATACTGTCTCGGTACAACCAAATGTCATAGTGCAGCACAACATACTGCCCTAAAAGCACTAAATAACAGACCAAAATAACTCCTCAGAAGCTGACCCACTTTTGTTTCTAGCTCCAGCTGCCATGTTCTGTCCGCCTCCAGTTATCTCTCATTAAGGTATGGAAGAGGGGCTGAAGAGCTGTGATGCAGGTCAAAGCCCCGAGCTAGCTATACCAACAACATGCTGCTTAGTCAGTGCTACTTTACATACAGGAGAATAGAGCACCACATACCTCTTACATATGATGGTTTCTCCTCTGATGTAGCGTTCGTTTTCTTCATTTCCTACATTTGGACAAGACTTCCATGATGTCTTCTTTCAGCCACGTCTCATCTCTACAGAGTTTGTCACACAGATATCTTAGATTTCTCACTTTTTCATCATCCTCCCCACATTCTCAACACAAACTCCACATCCTGATGCCCTAACAGTGTCATCCTACTGCTACGACAATACTGTGCCCGCTGTGCTCCCCATTGCCCCAAAATACTATATAGTATACTACAGAAATAATATTGTCTTACAGATTGTCCTCATGAAAATATAAGTACCATACAGAAATAACTATACAAAGTGTAGTATTCAAGTGTAACTATACAAAGTGTAGTATTTAACAAAGTGGTCCCTTATAGTGCTCCAGGTTGGTATCCTGTGGGAGGCAAAGATAGAGACTGTAATGTAGGAATATAACCTACCAGGAGTCTGGGGGAGGGGAGGCTTCTCTTTGCTTAACATATGTATGTATGAGTTGGTGGTGGTGCGGATGGAGGTTAAATGCGCGATTTGCCAGCTACTGGAAATAAGGAGACAATACTAGGTCACCTTCGGACTACATTAGTGGCAACATGGTTGGTCACAGAGATAGTGTATTAGGTGGCATCAAAAAAAGATTGTATACTGGAAAACACAGGGGAAGAGTGCTGAATATGTATGGCAGAGTGAAGTGGTGGTGGTGGTGGTGGTCATGGCGATACCTTCCTCTTTGTCTCTACCTTCCCCTCCTCACCGTTTGCCAACCTGCCTTCATGACACTTAAACCATTTGTGGTCTATCCTGTACCTTCTTGCCTTTATAATTTTGTACCATATATACCCTATACCTTATACTTTCTGGAACCATACACTGTATGTCTTCATATCCACTGTGCCCATACACTAGACCCTCTACCATTACTGATGTACTCTGGGTACACTCCACCTTTTAGCTCTCTTTATTACTGTATATACATTTTGCTTTGCTTTGCTTCATCAGCTAGTCTTTTATTTTATCCCATGTCATATACCCCATTGTCTCCCCAATCAATGGTTTTTTCCTTCTTCTTTTATTTTACACTTAGGCTACTTTCACACTAGTGTTTTTCTTTTCCGGTATTCAGATCCGTCATAAGGTCTCAATACCAAAAAAAAAAACTTTAGTTTTGTCCCCATTCATAGTCAATGTGGACAAAACGTAACCGAACAGAACGGAATGCTCCAAAATGCATTTCATTCCATTTGGTTGCGTTCCCATAGCGGGAATGCTGCTGTTTTCTTTCCGTCATGGGATGCGGAGCAAGACAGATCAGTCATAACCCACAATGCAAGTCATGGGGGACGGATCTGTTTTCTCTGACACAATCTGGCACAATACAAAATGAACCCTGCTGGAACCAGCAAAAACGCTAGCGTGAAAGTAGCCTTACTTACCAAGGTCCGTGAGGACTGAAAAATCCTTAGATATGAAGCTGCCATTTCCTATATATTCTATCACTTATCCGCATTCTATGGAAATTTCATCTATGCACTGACTCCAAAAAATTTCAAGAATACATTTTTTTTTTACTTATTGCATCAGTTTGTGAGTGTGCTGGATTTTAGTGCTTTGGGTTATGAAAGATATTGTCTGGTTGATATGCTGCAAATGTTATGAATAGTGCAAAGGTGCTTCATTGTCTCAATTCCAAGTAAACTTTATTGACATCACTATAACTACCCTGAATAACTATTATACACAGACATTGGGTATTGGACATTTTCTTGGCAAAGCAAGTTAAGAGCAAGGCATTTTATTGACTGCTATATGCATTGTATTACACTATGTAGAATACAGGAATGTGATTAGTATTAAATCTTAATATTATATTTAAATCTAACTGCAGTAACAATGAGGCGATGAATTGACGGGATGATAGGAAACACATGGTTCTGTAGCTCTCGGAATAAATGTTTTGATCTGATGGGTATGCCTTGAGATAATAACTGGCATATATATATATATATATATATATATGAACCATTATCACCAGGAAACCTCGTCTCAAGCATTATAGAGGCAGCAATCAGATTGACTTGTGTAGCACTAGTAAAGAGCTCTTACAATTTCTTCCATATGTTCACTATTACCTTTAATTTCTAATTCATGGTGAATAAAGTTCGTACCGGCGAATCATGCTAAAATGTAATACAAACAAAAATAAAATCTTTGGCTGCTACCCACAATGTGGATATTTTGCTTTGTACTTGTTCCAATATAGAATCCACCATTGTGGAAATGTGGTCATAAACCAGTTATCCCCAAACTGTGAGGTGTAGTATCCATACACATTTAGATAGAGCCAAATACTGTAGGTCAGTGATGCCCAACTTGCGGCCCTCCAACTGTTGAAAAACTACAACTCCCATCATGCCCTGTTGTAGGTTGATAGCTACAGGCTGTCCAAGCATGCTGGGAGTTGTAGTTTTGCAACAGCTGGGGGGCCGCAGGTTGGGCGTCCCTGCTGTAGGTCAATAAACTGGTAACAGACTGCTACCACAGTACTATGTAGGTAGCTGTGTTCATGGAGCCATAGCCATGATTTGCCTACCAACTCACCTATCTAGTAGCACATGTTAATCAATAGCTCTGTGTATTATGAGTTTACATTTTTTCACACACAGTAGCATAGTGCCTAATGACTGGTCAATCAGGAACGTTTAGACTGTGATCTGATCTTGACCCATTTTATTTATTTTGATTGGCCCTTTTTTATTATACTCAGAAAGTCAATTTTTACCTTTTAAATGTATGGATTTTAGCTTTTCTCAATTATTGATTAAATCTTATGATCATTACAATTTAAGGTTGTGCCCAACAAGAACAAAATTGTCCAGTACTTAGGAATAATGTATTACAGTTCTGGAAACCACCATGTTTTGCAGAGCTTCACTACTGCATCCACAAACGTCTATGGATCTCTTCTGTACCTATGTATTTAACAAATTTCTTTTGGAGGTATAAGCAATTAATTTTAAGTTGGATTCAGTATTATTCTGGCAGAGAACAGCTTTTTATGGGCACCAACTGACACCTTATTATGAAGGTATTATCCCTAGAAGAGAAGGCCATTGTAATGATGCAGATGCAGTATGGCGCCAGCTCAGAGTGTTTGTGGCTCTGTACAGCGGCTTAACTAGAGTGTTATGGGCCTCGGTGCAAACTTTGGATTGCCCCCCCCCCCCCAATAAACTAATAAAATCTGGTCCTACCTCATCCAGGGTGTTGCTGTCGTCGGCGTGATGTCCGCTGGATCCAGAACAAGGTCCCTGTGGAGATAGAGAAAAAAAGAATAATTACATAAGGAAAGGATGGTGACTGCCCCTGAGAAATCACCAGCAGGGGGCGCTGTGCTGGCCTGTAAGACTGAGCCATGCCAATGTATAGCAGTGCTACCACACAGTACTAATGCCCACACTGTGGCACTTCCCAGTAATTAAGCCCACCTTCACAATAGTTATACCCACCTTTGTTCCTGTCACAGTAGTTATGCCAGATATGTGCCCCCTCACAGTAGTTATGCCCAGATATGTGCCCTCTCACAGTAGTTATGCCCACATATGTGCCCCCTCACAGTAGTTATGCCCACTTATGTGCCCCCTCACAGTAGTTATGCCAGATATGTGCCCCTTACAGTAGTTATGCCCACATATGTGCCCCCTCACAGTAGTTATGCCCACTTATTTGCCCCCTCACAGTAGTTATGCCCACATATGTGCCCACTCACAGTAGTTATGCCCACATATGTGCCCAATCACAGTAGTTATGCCAGATATGTGCCCCCTCACAGTAGTTATGCCAGATATGTGCCCCCTCACAGTAGTTATGCCCACATATCTGCCCCCTCACAATAGTTATGCCCACATATGTGCCCCCTCACAATAGTTATGCCCACTTTTGTCCCCCCTCACAGTAGTTATGCCCAGATATGTGCCCCCTCACTTTAGATATGCCAGATATGTGCCCCTTCATAGTAGTTATGCCAGATATGTGCCCTCTAATAGTAGTTATACCTTAATATGTGCTACCTCTTAGTAGTTATGCCCACTTATGTGCCCCCTCACATTAGTTATGCCTTATTATGTGCCCCCTCATAGTAGTTATGCCCACATAGGTGCCTCCTTACAGTAATTATGCCAGCTTTATGGTGAAAATAAAAAAACTCATACTTACCTTCCTCCCTGATGGCACACACTCCAGCACTCTCATGGTCTGCTGGCTGTGCTTGGAGGCTGATTCCCGGGCATTCAGCTCTCCTCCCACAGCCAGCAGTACCAAGTACGGCCAGCAGGGGGAGAGCCTGAGCTGAGAAGAAAGTTGAAGCAGGGATCGGAGACGGCGCCCTGCTTCACACTGTGGAGACAAGAGCCCGGCAGTGACTAGAACTGCCGGGTGTCAGATGAGCACGCCCCCACATGCCTCTGCGACACCCTGGCCTCTGCAGCCCCCACATTGTACATGTTTTAAGAGCGCTCTGACGGGGCACTGTAGTTCATGCTGGGCCCCGTCAGAGCGCTCTATTACATGTAAGTGTAGCGGGCCCCCTGCCGGGTCCGGTTGTGGTCGCATCCTCTGCAACCGTGATCGTTACACCCCTGGCTCTGTAGTACAAAATGCAGAGACTCCATGTGCATCTGTACAATTACCATGAAACTTATCGCAACATTTTCAAATATTCTGTTAGTATAAGATTTGATTCTTAGTTGATTCAACCAGTTTATTGTTTTTAGTCATACATGTGTGAACCCATCTGTATAGTAGCATGGAAGCTTCATAACTGAAGCCATGTGTTCTATAAAACTGGCCATCAATCAACATGTAGTTGTATTTTATAGGAACGTTCACATTGTAAATCCACATAAAAGGATGAGCAACTTTGTAGATACTTTACTTTTGCATACCTTCAACTGATGTTTTCCTCGCTATGTGTGTCTCAAGCTAAATTCAGAATTCTGCTGGTTTCCTGCTACTAGCATGCAGTGCATTGTGGGAGCTCAGATGACTGATTACATAATCACATCTAAACTTTTAGGTCACATATCTGTTTTGAAAAACTTCAAATTGGTGAAGGAACATTCTAAAATACACTATATGGACAAAAGTATTGGGACACATAATTGATCATTGAATTCAGGTGTTTAATTCAGTTGCACTGCTGAAGGTATATGAAGTCAGGCTCCTAGCCATGCAGTCGGCTTTTACAACCATTTGTGAGTTCATTCTAAGGAGCTCACTGAATTTGAAAGTGCTGCTGTAATAGGATGTCACCATTGTAACAAGTCAGTTTGTGAAATTTCTGGCTGCAGCGGCATCAAAATGGAAGTTTACATCCTGGGAGCGACTGAGGCCATGGAGAGAAGGAGCAGGGAGCCTGCATTGGGAAACAGGTAAGTATGGTTCCTTTTGCAGGTCTGTCCAAGGTAGGGGGGTTTGCCAAACCTCACGAAAGTTGCACAACCCTATTAATGGATGTTATCTGAAGAAGGAGCCCGCTCAACTCTGAAACATGTTATATACATCCCTTAATAAAGAATTAAATGAGAATACTCTCTCCTACACATTCCTCTCCTGAGCAGCGTGCAGACTTTCTTCTATTCCTTTCTGTCTAAAACCCCTTTAAAGCCATAGATGCAGGCAAAGCGTGGATTCTCAATGTGTGGGGTCAGATCTGCATATAAAGTGGCATAATACAATTATATCAAGATTGTTACTCTATCCACTTAGATTTTAGTAGAGTGGATTATATCAAGGTGGAGACTTTTCATTTTTGTTCTGTTTGACATGTTTTCTGTAATAAACCATGTGCCTCTAGCTGTTTAGTCTAGACTTTGCTAGCTTGTGTTAATATATAAATAATTATTATTATTACAGTTGTAAAAGTGAAAGGGTTTTCATTGCGGGAATCTTGTTCCCAAACTAAGTAATTTTTTTTCCTGTAAGGAAATTATAAGACCCAAGGGGAGGGGTACACTTGGCGGAAGTTCTTGTAATCTGCACCACGGTGTGGCCCTTGTTGAGTTGCTTTTTCTTTTCTCTCCTGTTGCTTCTCAGGGATTTGGACACAAGCTAGGCGAACTTCTATTTTACTTGTGCCCCTATAGTGTGTACTTACACACTTTCATTTATCTCGTAAGTGGCTTGGCTTTGAGATACTGAGGTACTGAATTGTTCATTAGGATTTTTAGGTTCCTGCTCAGTTATAAATGTACTATGAAAAAAGAATCAAATAACCTGGAACCTCCTTTAAGGCTAGGTTTATACAGGCTGGCTATGTGTCGCCTAATATTCTAATAAAGTTGTATATGCATATAAATCTTAATATTAAAACTATCTACCTAATACTGTGTGGGTCAACCTTGTGCTGCCATAACAGCTCCGATCCCTTGACATGGACTCCACAAGACCATCACAAGATTTTAGAAGCAGATCCTTTCAGTATAATGGAGCTCATTGTCTTGCTGAAAGCGGCACTATTTTTTACCATTGCTATATGGGCGTGTACGTGCTAATCAACAATTTTAGGTAGGTTGTATATGTCACAGTAAACACACATCTACTCTATGCCAGGATGCAAAGCTTCCCAACAGAACATTGTATAGCGCATCACATTTGCTCCATCTGCTTGTCTGCATCCTGGTATATCTGTTTCCCAGGTAAGTGATGCCCACACTTCTGGCTATCCACTTGATGTTAAAGAAAACATGATTCATCAGACTAGGCCACCTTCTTCTGTTATTCTATGCTCCAGGTCTAATACTCACATTCCTATTGTAGGTACTTTCAGCTGAGGACAGGTAACATAGTAACATAGCAACATAGTAACATAGTATATAAGGCCGAAAAAAGACATTTGTCCATCCAGTTCGGCCTGTTTCCTACAAGTTGATCCAGAGGAAGGCAAAAAACCCCTGTGAGGTAGAGCTAATTTTCCCCACTTAAGGGGAAAAATTCCTTCCCAACTCCAATCAGGCAATCAGAATAACTCCCTGGATCAACGACCCCTCTCTAGTAGCTATAGCCTGAAATATTATTGCGCTCCAGAAATACATCCAGGCCCCTCTTGAATTCCTTTAATGTACTCACCATCACCACCTCCTCAGGCAGAGAGTTCCATAGTCTCACTGCTCTTACCGTGAAGAACCCTTTTCTTTGTGTACAAACCTTCTTTCCTCTAGACGCAGAGGATGTCCCCTTGTTACAGTCACATTCCTGGGGATAAATAGATGATGGGAGAGATCTCTGTACTGACCCCTGATATATTTATACATAGTTATTAGATCTCCCCTCAGTCGTCTTTTTTCTAAAGTGAATAACCCTAATTTTGATACCCTTTCAGGGTACTGTAGTTGCCCCATTCCAGTTATTACTTTAGTTGCCCTCCTCTGAACCCTCTCTAGCTCTGCTATGTCTGCCTTGTTCACAGGAGCCCAGAACTGTACACAGTACTCCATGTGTGGTCTGACTAGTGATTTATAAAGTGGTAAGACTATATTTTCATCACGGGCATCTATGCCCCTTTTGATGCAACCCATTATCTTATTGGCCTTAGCAGCAGCTGCCCGACACTGGTTTTTACAGCTTAGTTTGTTATTTATTAAAATTCCTAGATCCTTTTCCATGTCAGTGTTACTGAGTGTTTTACCATTTAGTATGTACGGGTGACTTGCATTATTCCTTCCCATGTGCATAACTTTACATTTGTCAGTGTTAAACCTCATCTGCCATTTCTCTGCCCAAGCCCCCAATCTATCCAGATCCCTCTGTAGCAGAAAACTGTCCTCTTCAGTGTTAATTACTTTACACAGTTTTAATAGTGTCATCTGCAAAAATTGATATTTTACTGTGCAAGCCTTCTACAAGATCATTAATAAATATATTGAAGAGAATAGGGCCCAATACTGACCCCTGAGGTACCCCACTAGTGACAGTGACCCAATCTAAGTGTGTACCGTTAATAACCACTCTCTGTTTTCTATTACTGAGCCAGTTACTTACCCACATACAGATATTTTCTCCTAGTCCAAGTGTTCTAATTTTATATACTAACCTTTTGTGTGGTACAGTGTCAAATGCTTTGGAGAAGTCCAGATATATGACATCTACTGATTCACCCCGGTCAAGTCTAGAACTTACCTCCTCATAGAAACTGATTAAATTAGTTTGACATGACCGATCCCTCATGAAGCCATGCTGATATGGTGTAATTTGCTTATTTTCATTGAGATACTCCAAGATAGCATCTCTTACAAAACCTTCAAACAGTTTACCCACAACAGATGTTAAACTTACCGGCCTATAATTTCCAGGCTCTGTTTTTGGACCCTTTTTGGATATTGGCACCACATTTGTTATACGCCAGTCTGGTGGAACATTCCCTGTCAGTACGGAGTCCGTGAATATCAAAAATAAGGGTCTGGCTAGGACATCACTTAATTCCCTTAGGATACGGGGGTGTATGCCATCCGGTCCTGGCGATTTGTCTATTTTAATCTTTTTAAGTCGCTGCTGTACTTCTTCCTGGGTCAGACAGGGCACTTTTAAAGGGGAATTTACTTTTACATTTTGCATTTCATCTGACAGTTTATTTTCCTCAGTGAAAACAGTGGAGAATATTTAATAGCTTTGCTTTATCCTCGTCGCTTTCTGCAACTCCCCCCTCATTGCTATGTAGAGGGCCGACTCCTTCAGATTTATATTTTTTACCATTTATATAATTGAAAAACATTTTAGGGTTAGTTTTGCTCTCTTTGGCAATTAATCTTTCGGTCTCTAGTTTGGCAGTTTTTATTAGTTTTTTACATATTCTATTTTTTTCCTTATAGTTTATCAGAGCTTCCTGACTCCCCTCCTGTTTTAGTGATTTATATGCTTTCTTTTTGTCATTTATTGCTTTTTTTACGGTTTTATTTATCCACATTGGTTTCTTCTTATTTCTTAGTCTTTTATTTCTATAAGGTATGCATCGATCATAATTAGATGTTACGATGCTTTTAAAAATCTCCCATTTTGTGGTTGTATTTTAATTTTTGAGGACTTTTTCCCAGTTAATTGGGCCTATGGCCTCTCTTAGTTGGCTAAATTTTGCTTTTTTGAAGTCCGGTATTCTTGTTCCTCCCTGTAGAAACTCTCGTTTGAAGGATAATTGGAAGGTTATTACTTTATGGTCACTATTTCCCAGGTGTCCCCCGACCTGCACGTCTGTTGTTTTATCAGGTCTATTGGTTAATACTAAGTCCAGTATGGCCATCCCTCTAGTTGGGTCCTGAACCATTTGGGAAAGGTAATTGTCTTTGGCTATTGCCAAGAACCTGTTTCCTTTATGGGATGTACAGGTTTCAGTTTCCCAGTCTATATCTGGGTAGTTAAGGTCCCCCATAATAACCACCTCATTATGGTTTGCCGCCTTGTTTATCTCGTTTAGTAATAGATTTTCTGCGGACTCTGGTATATTAGGTGGTTTATAGTAAACTCCTATTAGTAATTTATTATTGTTTTTGGCTCCATTTATCTCCACCCACAATGACTCCACATTTTCGTGTCCCTCACAGATGTCTTCCTGGAGGGTGGGCTTTAGACAGGACTTTATGTAAAGGCAGACCCCTCCCCCTCTCCGGTTTTGACGATCCTTTCTGAACAGATTGTAACCTTGTACATTAACAGCCCAGTCATAGCTATCGTCCAGCCATGTCTCAGTTATTCCCACTATGTCATAATCCTCCTCACACATCACTAATTCCAGTTCCCCAGTTTTATTAGTCAGGCTTCTGGCATTAGTATACATACATTTGAGAGGTTTATGCATATTTTTTGCCCTACACCTTTCCTTCTGAACTTTTCTAGTCCCTCCTTCCATTCCTCCCCCAGTCCCACTACCTTGCCCCCGGTCTCTATCTGCACTATCGTCCCCTCCTATAATGTAATTTCCGCCCCCCCCCTAGTTTAAACACTCCTCCAACCTTCTAGCCATCTTTCTCCCCAACACGGCTGCCCCTTCCCCATTGAGGTGCAGCCCGTCCCTATGATAGAGCCTGTAGCCGATAGCAAAGTCGGCCCAGTTCTCCATGAACCCAAAACCCTGCTTCCTACACCAGTTCTTGAGCCACTTGTTAACCTCTCTAATCTCCCTCTGCCTTTCTTGTGTGGCCCGTGGTACAGGCAGTATTTCGGAAAATACTACCTTTGAGGTCCTTGCCATAAGCTTTTCACCTAAATCCCTGAAATCATTCTTAAGGACTCTCCACCTACCTCTAACTTTGTCATTGGTTCCGATATGGACCATGACCGCTGGATCTTCTCCAGCCACTCCCAGTAATCTGTCAACCCGATCCGCGATGTGTCTAACTCTAGCGCTAGGAAGACAGCACACTGTTCGGCGATCACGATCTTTGTGACATATCGCCCTATCTGTTACCCTAATAATTGAGTCTCCCACTACCAGCACCTGTCTGGCCTGCCCTGCTCTCCTGGTCCCCTGCTTACTGGAGCTGACATTCCCCTGACCGGCAGGTGTCAGGATGAGTTCTCCGACCAGTCTGTGGCTACGCAGCCCTCTATACAACAGGCTGTGATTTGCTATTCTAATTCCCCTGTATCATAACCAGCATTCATTTTTTTTAGCAAGTTACACTACATTAGTTCTTTCTGGTATCAACCCAGATGAGCTAGCCTTTTTTTCCACGTGTCCTGTTGCTGGTACACTGGTTGTCTTTTCTTTGACTACTTTTGGTAGCGACTAACACTCCACAAGACCTGCGGAGGTGCTCTGACTTAGTCAACACACATTTGGCCCTTGTCAAAGTTGCTGAGATCTTTATGTTTGCAATTTTTTCCTGCTTCCAGTACATCAACTTCAAGAACTGACTATTTATATACTACCCAATATATTCCACCCAGTGGCAGCTGCCATTGTTATGAGATTATCAATGTTATTCGCTTCACCTGTCAATGGTTTTAATGTTATAGCTGGTGGGAGTATATATATATATATATATATATATATATATACACATACATACCTATATGGTTGGATATAGACATCTTTATACTTCTTTATACTCTAGTAAAAGTGCCTGACAACATTTTTATGAAATGTCTTGTGTCCAAGGAAATAGTATGAACCTAAACATTTTGTAGCGGAGGTGGAAATTTTGAGACTGTAGTCAAATGGAAAGTATGAGAAAAAATGTCCGTCCTTCTCTGTTGAAGTTGAATTACAGTATTATAGACATATGTTCATAGTCACAGACCACAACATGGTTACTACTAAATTAAACTGGACTGAATGGCATCACAGTAAAATGGATTTGAGATCCAGTAGGGCAGATTTACTAATCCTATAGATGGCATAAAACAGGTTGTCTAGACCTCCACCAGATTTATCAAAGGGGCTCAAGCTTTAGGATAAATCTGGTGCAGGGAGACACTTTTGTCCAACTCTGTACCAACTATTGATTGGGTTATTTTACAACAGAATTTTACACCAGAATTGTGGTTCAAAATGTTGAATATTAGACTAAGGCCGCTTTCAAGTGAAGCCACACCTCTTTACCTTAAACCACTCCCGCTCCTTGGGCTATGTACATATAATTTCTCTAAGCCATCAGGTTCCAAAGTGCACTGCACTAACATTAGAAAACGTGTGCCACTTTTTATCTCATAGTATTAAACTTTATATAATTTATAAAATATTCAACTTACAACTATCCATGATATATTAAAGCAAATTGTAAAATTTCCTGCAGAAGGCACATTCATGTATTATAGTGTGGCATGATCTTCTCCTATTTGCAAACCTAGTTCCAAAACACCCTCAAATATGAGCTCTGTTTAAGGTTGGGGCTCCTAATGTTTGTAAAAGAGTTTTCCCACTGTATAGCATACTGTAAGATATGTCATCACTTTGTGGTAAGCGATGTTCCTACTGTATTTGGTGTCTTCATCAATTTTACCCGAATAGCAACACTCTCAACTATCCACTGTGAATCCTATTCATTTTAGCAGAACTGTGTTGTCCTGTAGTGCTATTGCTCAGGAGAATTGGCTTGTTGGGATTCCTGGAAGTCAGACTTTCTTTAAAAAGAATGTTTCAGCATATTTCAGTGATACACTATATGGAAATGTATGTCTTAGCAAACATTTGTGAAAGAATGGGTCATTGTAAAGAGTTCACTAATTTGAAAGTGGAACTTTAATAGGATGCCACCACTGGAACAAGTCAGTTCATTGAATTTCTTCCATTCCACAATCATCAGTGAGCGCTATTATTGCAAGGTGGAATCATTTAGAAACCATAGTATCTCAGCCACCAAGTGGCCGATCACATAAAGTTACAGACAAGGGTTGTTGAGTTCTGAGGCGCATAGTGCACAAAAGTCACCAATGCTCTGCTCAGTAATTGTAGAGTTCCAAACCTTCTCTGGCATTAACATCAGCACAAACACTGTGTGCTGGACGATTCATGGCATGGCAAGCAAGCCGCCTATCACCGAGCACAATGCCAAGCTTCATATGGAATGGTGTAAAGCACGCCGCCACTGGATTCTGGAGCAGTGGAAATGTGTTTTGTTTAGTGACAAATCACACTTCTCTATCTAGCAGTCTGATGGACGAGTCTGGGTTTTGTGAATGCCAGGACTGAATTGTGCCAACTGTAGACATTCTTTTAAAAGGATAATACTATAAGGTTGTTATTCACAGGTTGGCCTAGGCCCATTAGTTCCAATGAAGGGAAATCTAAATGCTTCAGCAGACCAAGATATTTTGGAGAACTGTATATTTCCATTTACAATTTGGCCCTTTTTCATTCCAGCATAGCTGCCGTGTGCCAGGGGCGGATTGGCCATAGACCTTACAGGGAAATTTCCCGGTGGGCCGATGCCCTGGGGGCCAGCCAAGCCTTCCTCACAGCGGCTGATGGGGTTTATAAGAGTTCTCAGCAGTAATTAACACTGTAAGAATCAGGCACTCATGTACCTGTCCAGTGACCGCACATGCCCTCCTAAATTCAACTTCTCTGTCGCACATGTCACATTCACCTTAAGCCCCCTGCTCCATATCTCAATCAGAGACAACAGAAGGAGGAGGATAGAAAATGGCAGCTATTGGCAGCCACCAGATAGGTAAACTTTTGGGGCAGTATATATACTGTAGTATATGTAGTCAAAGACAAGGCAACGCTCCAGCATATGAAAAATAAGTGACCCTCTTTATTCCCCAGGCAACGTTTCAGTCTTCTCAATGAGAACTTTGTCAAGCAGTACAACAGTGTAACAAAGTGGCTTATATACCCAAAATCCTTCAGTGCAATCAAATCACATGACATAGTAAAATTAACCCATGGTGTGCAGGTTTAAAAGTGTTATACTCATAAAAACTTTAACATACATATTGAAGTGCATCAATAATATACATGATTAGTGTACATCATGACGTGATTATAACATAGTCTTATATCTTCATAGTGCAGTGCAATTTCCAACCTGTGTGGTGGAAACATGTACCCACGCAATTAAGCTAGGTGTGCAACAAGTTAAAACCAAACGCTTGGCCTAGACACACACACAGACTGCATAACGCAGCTGTGCTAAAATTCAAAAAAATCGCAAAAAATTCGAAAAAAATCGCATCTACTGTCAACATACCATTGGTGGTTCAGTGTGGCCACATGGAACTGGCGTTTGATGAGATGGTATCTTGCGCTATGGTATTGCTCACCCCACCTACCTGTGTTGCCATGCCATCTGTCAATTTGGACCTGCCTACGGGGCCATTTTTATATTTTCCAGGGCCATTTTAAGCTCCTAGTCCGCCCCTGCCCTGTGCACAAAGCAAGGTCTATGAATACATGTTTCGGAGAGTTTGGTGTGGAAGAACTTGACTGGCCGACACAGAAGCCTAACCTCAGCCCATCAAACACCATTGATATGAACTAGAATGTAGATTGTGAGCCAGACCCTCTTGTTCAATCACTGTCTGATCTCACAAACGCTCTTTTGGATCAATGGAAAAAAATTCACACAGACATTAAAAAATCGTGTAGAAAGCATTCCCAAAAGAGTGGAAGCTCTATTGTTGTAAAGTGGGGACCAACTCCATAACAATGCCTATGGATTTAAAATAGGATGTCATAAAAGCTAATTTAGGTGTATTGTGTATGTGTCCAAATAGTTTTCTCCATATAGTGTATGTCATAAGGTTCTTGAATGGGAATAAGGCTAGGTGATGTTGGCCGCAGCATCCGTCTCCTGACCAAAGATTACTGTATAGCAGTTGAGCCTTTGAACTGAATGAGAATGCAGCACAACTCTTAAGATGTCACATCCGTGACTCCAGAATCTCAAAAAATCCAGCAATGTTGGATTTTTGGTGATTTTGGAGTCACAGCAACCTGCAACTTGTTCTGCAACCCCACTCAGTTCAATGGCTGCAATGGTACACAGCGATTTGGTTTGTGCATAAGACTCAAAGATGTTGTACACTGAATGTGCAAAGTACTTAACCAAGCCATTGAAAAGTAACTGAAGTAGCAGCAAAGACCTGGTAAAAAGGGCTCCTGCAGCAAAAAAGAGTGGCTTTCTGAGACATATAATCTAAACATTAGAAGTTAGAGAAGCAGGGACATATCTGTAGATAAAATGGCATATATTGCAAATGGTATTCTAATTGTGAAAGCACTATTGTTATCTTTTTATCAAACATGTATCATTAAACATGATGTTTTACCTTGGAGTCAACAACCTTTATAATCATTATTTGAGCTCCTTAACAAAAAAAACCCCAAACTTTTAAATGATATATTATGGTTTAGCATGTGTTGCTGCCTCGTTTAATCATTTGCTAAAAATATTATATATACATATATATATATATATATATATATATATATATAAATACATAATTTTAAAATTTCTTTTTCCATTCTTATTTAACATTCAAAAAATTCTTAAATTTCACCACAAGCATTTTAAAGAACACATTGGAAACACATTTCATTCTCATAAACTTTCTAAGCTCTTCACTTGAGCTGTAACTTGAAAAAAATGAAAGATTCTATCCAGCCAACCATAGAACTGGGTTTAGCCATCTATGAAAGAATGTAGCTCGGGGTTTAGACTGTACTGGACAAAGAGACATGCTAAGGCTTGTTCTCAAATCCTCAGATATTCTGTTTGTGAGGTTGGTAGCTTAGTGATTTTATATCTTTCTCGTCTGCCTAAGAATTGGTAGAATAAACACGCAGAAATGTAACTATGCCCTTGTATTTATTAAAGGCCCTTGTTTTTATTACAGATGTTTCAAGGATAAAATGTTTCATATGCATTTTAAATGTGGTATTTTCATTTCTTTTGAGGTAGCTAAAAAAAACATTAATTTCTCATATTGGCAGCAAGTGTGCTCAGCAAATCCAACTTGTGGCTTGCTTTTATATTGCTGACTTGACAGTTATCATGAGGATCTTGGAACTGAGACCATTGTCTTATGGCCTGAAGTTACGAACAGAGTTGATGTATTTTCCTCACTTGACCGCATAAAGGCATAACTAATATTTGTCACTGGGAAATTCTACCCTTGAAAGCTCCTTATGAAACTGAGATTTGGCATTTTCTTGAAGGAGCTTGTTACATAATATGTTGCTACATGAGTTGACTCTAATTTCAAATTTATGGACATACAGTATAAGATGTTGCCAGACCTAAGATTGAGAAGAGCTGAATGCTGTGATGGATAGAAAAAACATAGATCACTTGGTATAATACACTTTATTACATTTTTGGAATGCCACATACTATATATGGTAAAGCAACTAAAATGGGGGGGAGAACATTAAAGAGCTAAGTATGAAAATGTGAGCTCTACTACATTTTAAATAGGAGGTTCATATCAGCATTGTAGATTCCATATAAAAATCGAGTCAGACTATAGGTAATGCAGCATGCTACGTTATTTTGCCCAGTGAAAGGAGAAAGGATGGATACTATGAGGAAAGCTGATGGACCCCATTATAGTTATTGAGGTCCAGTGGGCATCATTGGTGCACGGATGTGACGGATCCAGCACGGGCATTATTTTAATTTTTCTGTTCCTAGAGTCGAATAGAAAGTTGTAAACATACGAACTAGTGAACCTAACCTAAAATAATGGGAATATGAACTACTGCCTTCTTAAACTCAGTAATCTGTCAGCAAAATAGGCACAGCTGAATGTTTCCTAAATTTGACTTCAACCTGTCACAAGTTAGGACATTGAGGTCAGTCATACATTTTATTGTTATGTCTCACTGGCCATTCATATAAAATTAAGCTTTATGTTTTCAGTCATTTTCAGCCTAATTCTATTTTACTTCAGCTCTCAAATTAAGGAGTTGCTTAATGTTTCATTAGTATTTTCTACAATTCATGGTTTCTTCAACAATGGTTAAATTAATCACAACCTGAAACAACAAAGTGTTCAAATAGAATCAGATTGCCAACACCATGTTAGACTTTTGGTATCTTACTGTTGCTGTTATATGCTGTAATATTCCTTTCTAATAGACAGAATAGGATCTATGTTTTTTGGGAAATTTTAGATGAACATTAATGATATTTTTTGGATAGCAGTTGTTACCACAACTTTGCTTCCCAAATAATCTCATTTTGGCCAGTCTCTTTCTCAGTGATGTCATGAGCAATGACATTGACTAGGGCTAGAACAGCTCTTTTTAGAAGCATTGTGCCCTCTTGGATGAGTTGTAATTGGTAATAAGTTCTTGGAGTATTTTAGGTACCTACTGGGAAGAATTACTGTTCATCCAGCTATTCTCCAAATGAATATTATGCATCTCGTTGTGCTTCAATAGAGTTCTAAAGCCTTCCAAGGATCTTAGCAATCCTTTCCAAACTGATATGTTTTTTTTCATTTTTGCTGATATCTATTTTCTGCTCATTGTATATTGTTTTTAAAACTCTTTTTTTGTGATTTTGTCTCATGTTAAACTTTAACTCATTCACATCAAAAGACAATTTTTACTCCATGCCTTCCAAAAGACAAGGGTGAGTGGGTGGTGGTGGTCTTATCAAATATGGTGCAAAGAAAAATTGACTTAGGCTACTTTCACATCGCATGTCTGATCCAGACAAAAACGCTGCATGAAGCAGTGTTTTCCTGGACAAAAGCCAGTATTTATGCTGGTAAGCAGCTGGATCACCACTGGATCCCATTTTAGTCAATGAGGATCTGTCGGTGAACTGTAGGATCCGGCAATACTGAATCCGTTGAACTCTGGCAGGCTGTCCTCTGCTGGATATTTTCAACAGTGATGTGCAAGTAGCCTTAATTGCCCATAGAACCAATCAGTCCCCATTAGTTTTTCAGAGCACCTTTGGAAGATGAAATAATCAATCTGATTGGTTTCTTTGGGCAACTAAGCCAGTTTTCCTTTGAACCAGTTTTGATAAATATCTTCCATTAAAGGGTATGTACACCTTTGGAGACACTTTTTTTTATGATTGCATGTTACTTTCATTTGGCTAAAAATGATTTTTTCAATTGGCCTTTATTAAAAATATTGAGCTGTTCTGTCACAAAGGGTAAACTGTTTTTCTAGCTGTGTGACTGGTACTTTCACTTTGTGCTGGTCATCTAATAAACCTTATCTCTAAACTACTGAGAGGTCATGAACACTTATTTAAGCCATATTCTTATCAGTAAGATAAGAACTAAGCTGTAAAGAGTGTTTATAAGGTCACAGAGCAGAGCTAAAGAGTCCTCAGCTCCCCAAATGATGGAAAAGACAGAAAATCCACAGGCTTCCACTACAGCATGTCATCTCTTTAAAGAAAAAAGGATGCCATATTTTTAATAAAGACCAATTAAAAAATAATTTTTAGCTGAAAATTAGTACAATGCAATAATTTTATAAAAATTGCCCCCAAAGGTGTACATAGCCTTTAAGTAACTTTTTTTTAAATTCATATAACATTATTAGGACATTTTTTGGTGGGACAAGTTGGAATTGCTATCAGAGCCATTTAATGTTCCTTACAATGAATTGGGAAGCTGAAAATATTTTTTTAATGGGTTGGCTTGGAAAAAACATTGTGCCATGATTTTACAAGTTTTTCACTTTTTCATGATTGAGAAGTAGGAACAGTATTCTGTAAGCTTCAAAGCTTCCCCTAGTTGTGGCAGGAAATACACAATTAGACCACTCAATGAAATAAAATAAGATAAAAAGAGATATGCTGTGCTTTTTATACTGTTGTTTTAATAGGATTAAAACTGACTTTTCATACTGTTTTACCCAATTTTCATGTATGGTTTCTCTTGTGCTTTTTAAGAAAGAAAGCATCCAAGCAGAACATTTAGAGTTCGAGCTCGTAATTCTGATGACCGATCACCACTCCCTCAAAGAGCAGGATTGAGAACTGTGCGTAGATTTCGGGCCAATCCTTCCAATCTAGGTGAAAGTACAAGAAGAATTAACTATGCTCCAGTAAGACCAGTTGTTCGTAATGAAGACAATAAGCAGAGAGGTAAGCCACTGTTCAGTCAGATTGTCAAAATCAATCATATATGGCATTGGAAGCGAGGGAATGTTAGGCAGGTCACAGAATGCACTGCACTGCAATAGATTTTAAGTATAATTGGATTCTAACATTCTGGCACAACTGACATAAGTCTATGTAGCTTGAGGTAAAGGGCACTACATGAGAGAAACTGGTTCTTGGGGGAAGAGATTTGTGAAGCACTGGAAGTGAGCAGAGTCTGATTGATGTCAGGATCCAGTGTGTTATGTGTGTTTTTCAAGTACAGAGCAGAAGATAATGTGGTGCACAGTAGCAGAGAGAACCAGCTGAAGTGGCCAAACAGTGAGTGATAGTGGAAATGCTGAGCGATTGGTAAGAGAACAACAGCATCCTTCTGGACAATGTGTAGTTTACACCAGAGCAGTGGATCCTGCATTTATGAGGCTTCATCACCTGTTAGTCGTGTCACTTAAGCAGATCAGTGAGCTAGAGACTGCAAGAAGCACATCCATACAGTGTGAAAAGCATTAAAGCTTTTGGTGACGTCTGAAGAGGAGTTAAACAAAAAGCAGGAGGCATCTGGTGTCCCAATTTCATAATTAACTAAGACATCACAGACGGTTGTTATAATTTGATACAAATACTGTGGTGTTTGAAGAACTCCAGAGAACGGTCAAGGAGACACACACCTGAGAACCAGGGTGCACAACTAGCCCTGTCCTGTTCCAGATCGGTTTTCTATTATTGCTCACTGTGTTGAGTAACCCTTTAAAGAGTTACAAGAAAAGCACAATTTTTTCGCTTGTCTGGTGTCTGCAAAATTTCCTATGAAATCCTAGCAAGTTCCACAACACACCTACTCTACTCTCAAAAAGTAGATCAAATTCATGTACTCATATAATAGTTTACTGCATGTTAAAGGTACTAATATCAAACTATCATATTATATTTAAATTACTTCTTACCTTACTGTAAATTTCTCACAGCAGACTACTGCTTCATTGATATTATTAGTATCCATATCTGACGAATCCAGAACAAAAGAGATCCAAAGCATGGCATTCACTATAAAAAGTTTTCTTTTATTTAATCCAGTGTGCACATACAGCAAGGATAGGAGGGTGATGCAGAAGAGTGGGCCAACTGCACTCTTGCACCACCCTCCTATCCTTGCTGTATGTGCATGCTGGATTAAATAAAGGAACATTTTTATGGTGAGTGCCATGCTTTGGATCTCTTTTGTTCTGGACTTATACTGCTGCATTGAGCACCACCATATTATTGTGGCACCGATCGCTAGTGCGTGTTTTCTCTTATAAAAGAACAGTGCCAGCCATGTGTTTTCTCTTTTATTTCAAATTTGATTAATATTTCTAACAAGCAAAACGGGGCATATCTAAGTGTGGCTAGTGTGGCATGTGCTCCAGGTTATGGGTGCCAGCAATCTATTTGGCCTTAGGGATACCAATAAGCCTTTTTGCCTTGGGGACTCCACCCACCCACTCTGTCTTCATCAGAATATTTAGACACATGGTTAGAGCAACCAACTGAATCTTTGCTGTTGGTGAAAGAATGCCTAGCAACTGCCAATGCAACTGGGAAACACTGACACAACACTGAGCTTAAGGGCAGATTCAGATGGCAATTTGCGGACTGCACATCGCCGCAACCATAATAGAAAATGCCTATTCTTGTCCGTGATTGCAGCCCCATTGAAATAAATGGGCCCGCAGCCATTCCGCAATGCGTCCTCATTCATAAGGCCATTTGAATGAGCCCTAAAAACCTAAAAGAAATACTCAAATAATGAAGTTAGTACAAACAATGCAATTTAACTGTGAATCTATGAATGAGGTCTTTTGGAAGTTACTATAGTGGGGGCAGAGGTATTTACAGTAGTTGTAAATTACCACTGTGTAGCTACTAGAGGCTAATCATACCATGTTCTCTAAATAGAAGCCTGCAATAATTGTTAAAATAATTGCTGGCATAAGGGTAACAAAATATATGTACTAACAAAATATTCAGATTTCTACTGAAATTACACTACTGAAGTTCGTTAATTTCTTCCTTGCAGCATCTGAGTCTGTACACATGGTCTCTCTTCAGTCAATGAATCCCCAAGGAAAAAGCCAGCCGGTATATCGGGCAGCTGCTACAAAGCTTAAAATTCCAGGTATGAAGTTTGCTTACTTTGATAACAGGCCAAACAGTAGCACTAGGGCTGTAGAATTAAATCCAGACCTTACTGGAGTTGGAGGACACAAGAGTGAAGAATTTCCTTTCCTTTCTATATGTGTATATATATATAGCTTTTTTTGATGATTTGGTGCAGAACATAGTAACATCATTTCTAAGGCTGAGAAAATACATATTTCTATTCAGTTCAACCTATTCTACTAAGCTGATCCAAAGGGGTCAAAAACTGAGCTCAGAAACTATAGGATGGTAAGTCTGTAACATCTGTTGTTAGACTGTGGTAGAGGGGTCCTGGAGTATCTCAACTAAAATGTGTATAATGCCATATCAGCATGGCTTCATGAGGGATCAGTCATGTCAAACTAGTTTAATATTTTTTCTATGAGGAGATAATTTCTAGACTTGAACGGAGTGAGTCAATGGATGTCGTATGTCTGGACTTCTCTAAAGCATTTGATACGATGCCACATAAAAGGATAGTATATACAATGAGAATGCTTGGACTGGGAGAAAATGTCTGTAAGTGGGTAAGTAACTGGCTGAGTGATAAAAAACAGAGGGTGGTTATTAATGGTACACACTCAGATTGGGTCACTGTCACTAGTGGAGTACCTCAGGGGTCAGTACTGGGCCCTATCCTCTTCAATATGTTTATTAATGATCTTGTAAAATTCTTGCACAGTAAAATATAAATTTTTGCAGATGACACTAAACTGTAAAAATTAATTAACACTCACTGAAGAGGACAGTATACTGCTACACAGGGGTCTGGATAGATTGGAGGCTTGGGCAGAGAAGTGGCACATGAGGTTTAACACTGACAAATCTAAGGTAATGCACATGGGAAGGAACAATGCAAGTCACCAGTACATACTAAATGGTAAAACACTGGTTAACACTAACATGGAAAAGGACCTAGAAATTTTAGTTGACAGTAAACTTAAATGTAGCAACCAGTGTCAGACAGCTGGTTCCAAGGGCAATAAAATCATGGAGTGTATCAAAAGGGACTAAATACACGTGATGAGAACATAGTCCTACCACTTTACAAATCACTGGTCAGACCACACACAGAGTATTGTGCACATGAAAGACATAGCAGAGCTTAAGAGGGTTCAAAGGCGGGCAACTAAAGTAGCAACTGGAATGGGTGGAATACAGTACCCAGAAAGATTATCAAAATTAGGGTTATTTAGTTTAGAAAAAAAGATGACTGAGGGGAGATCTAATAACTATGTATAACTATATCTAGAGTCAATACAGAGAACTCTCCCAATGACCTTTTTATACCCAGGACTGTCATTGTGACAAGGGGACATCCTCTGCATCTAGAGGAACAAAGGTCTCTACACAAACATAGAAGAGGATTCTTTACTGAGCAGTGAGACTATGAAACTGTCTGCCAGAGGCGGCAGTACTGGTAAAAAGAGTTTAAGACTGGCCTGGATATATTTCTGGAGTGTAATAATATTATAGGTTATAGTTATTAGACTGTGGTAGAGGGGTCGTTGATCCGGGGAGTTATTCGGATTGCCTGATTGGAGTCAGTAAGGAATTCCCCCACCCCCCTAAAATGAGTAAAATTGGGTTATTCATCTTCCTCTGGTTAATTGGTTGTTCTCTGTTGACATATGTCTTTTTCAGCCTTACAAACTTTGTTACTATGTAAATCTTTTTTCCTCTAGATGTAGAGGATGTCCTCTTATCACAGTCACAGTCCTGTGTATATATAGCATCCAAAATGAAAAAGTTGCTTGAGAAAGGCTTTATGCTGAAATCTCATATCTAGCAATGCATTGAGAATAAACTACACTTGGATACTTTATTATCTTAGGATTGCTCCTGCAATATTTTCTTTTTTAATGTAATGTTTTTGGGGTGAGTTGAACCAAACCCCAGCTGGCGAGCACCCACATTTCTAATAACTTTTCCTTG
This sequence comes from Bufotes viridis, assembly GCA_033119425.1. NCBI lineage: Eukaryota > Metazoa > Chordata > Amphibia > Anura > Bufonidae > Bufotes > Bufotes viridis. The sequence continues at coordinate 333,382,600 of CM065592.1, forward strand.
CAGTGCTATTCCTTTTTCCATTTGCTGGGTACAAAGAGATCACTTATTCCTTTAGTTGCCTGCCTTTGAACCCTCTCAACCTCTGCTATGTTCTTCTTTAGCAAAGGTGCTCAAAATTCACATATGTTCTTTGGTATGCACATACAATCTGCACAAAAATTGTCAGAGACTAATTTTACTTTTATATATATATAATATATATATATTTGTGGTCGGATCGGCTATCAGAAAGGTGTACCTAACTTATCTCACCCTATCTACAACAAGCAGTAGAATTATGCCATAACTGCTGTGGTAGGGCAGCCTAAAGGGGGCCATCCTAATATGAAATGACTGTAAGATGGTGTGGGTGGGTGGGTGAAATCAGCTGAATCGGCGTCAGCCTGGGCCCACAGGTGCCTATAAATAGCCTAGCAATCAGCCAGCCTAGGCTCACAGGTGCATATAAATAGCCTTGTAGTCAGCCTCCCCTCCCACAGACACAGCAATACTTGCTTAATATATATATATATATATATATATATATATATATTAGATTTATTCAAGATTCCTAAGAAATTGATGCATTTAGCCAAGGATCCAGAGACAGTAAATGCTTTAGGAGGGAGGCACCTATACTATTAATTTATGCAATTTGTTGAAAGTGCAGTGCCTATTTACATAGCTTTTAAAGGGAATCTGTCAGCAGTTCTGACCATGCTAATCTGCTGACAGCAGTAGGTAGGTGCTGGGAAAAGCAGTGAAATTATATCTTTTGCCCAGGCAGAAGTACCCAGAACAGGGTTTCACTGTGAAGTGCTCCTTGCTTCACATCCCCTCCCCTCTGTTCTGAGTTACAGTTGTAGTGGTTTCCTGGTTGGATGCTATAGCTGTCATTCAGAGCAGAGGGAAGAGACTATGAAGCAGCTCAATGCACAGAGCTGAGAACACTTCACAGTGAAGCTCCGAACTGGGTACTTGAAAAATTCATTGCCGCACTACTCCAGATTCTAGTGATTTAATTCATTTGCATTGTTTTTTTTCCCCTCCTAATGGGATTGATGGTTCACCCTTTATTATATATTCATTTAGATAAATTTATACTCAAAACACAGCACACAGTCAACAACTTTCTAATATTGTAGACTTCACCATGGATATGCTTTACTATCAATCAGGAAAAAACTGCCATTTTACTATCCAAGTGTTTTATTAACTTTAAAGCAAATTGACATGCATATAACTGAAAGAATTATTTAATATTAAAAAAATGAGTTTTCCAGTCTAGGTCTTCATTTTTATTTCCATTTCACTTTTAAGATTTCTGTTTGCTGTCAGTGTGTAGAACCACTCTTACGGCTGAAGGGCTGAAAACTGATTAGATTTTTGGGTGGGTGGTGGGCGCTGATACACTTAAAGGGGTATTCCGGTTACAGGTTACCTTCCTTGTTCCATAATAGGGTACATAAATATGGGTTTTCTGGGCAACCCCTTTAGATCAGTCTAACCAGTTTTGCTGCTGAATAATACATCATAGTGCAAGAGTACCCAACATAACTAGGAAAATGTGCAAGTCGCTGAATTGTGTAATCAGCCAAATGCTTAAGTAGATCATTAATATGTAATGTGTTATTACAGAGGAAAATTATCTTGTGGGGCCTAAGGAAGTAAGTGTGAGAGTGTTGTCTTCTCAATCGGTGCTTGTTACATGGGTGGATCCAATGTATGAAAAGTCCCCAAAGGTTGACTCAAAGAGGTAAGTTGCTGAAAATATCATACAAAGGCCAAGTTTGTGTTTAAAATATATAAGATTAAAAGGATTCTTCAACTTGGCTCAACCAAATTTTGGCTGCCTCCCTCCCACTGGACCTGTGGAGGGAAACATACATATCTGTTCTCCGCCGTTCAGTGCTGGCTCTTTCAGTCCATACCTACATGCATCCTAGAAGCTATTTTCTATGGAGCTAACATAGCTCCGAAATACCTCGGTAGGGAGCAATACTTTTGGGTTTAATGGAGTTCTCCAGTCTTAACAAATTTTGGTTGCTTCCTCTCATCACAAGACTTGTTGAGGGAAGCATGTTTACCTGTTTTCCGATACCCTATTCTTACCCCTTCAGTTCTCCTGTGCATTTTCCACGAACCAGTCCCTGCTTTTATACTTCCATCACGGATGGGCGTCACATGTATTACTGAAGTCAATGACTGATCGCAGTAATGGTGTGTCCTCCAAGCGGAATGTCGCTGGGTCACCTACCGCTGTGGTCAGTTATTAGTTTCTATGTGAGGAGTTTACAAGCAGGAACTAGAGTGCAACAAATGCAACTGGAACCAAAGGAGCCAGAACTAAGTGCTGGAGAGCAGGTAAGTATGCTTCCCTCCACAGGACTACCGGTGGGCAGTCAAAATTTGTTAATAAGCTGGGGAACCCCATTTAAGCCAAAGGCATAAGCTATGCTCCATTTGCAGGTATTTCATTGCACCCATATGCACTTAGTCTGGGTAACCTCTTAAACTCAATACTGACAGTTTGTTAAGAATGTATGTAGAAATGTTTTCAGTGTACTGTAATTCCCACTGGAGATCGGAACTAATGGGACATAAACTTTTGTCTGAAGATGGCCGTACACAGTTATCTCTCCTGATGCCCCCCTTGGCTGGGCCTAGTGTATATATTTTTTCAGTAATAGAGAAAAAAACATGCTGCCAAACATAATCTGTCTGGAGGGAGTCTGGAGCTCCCCATAAACATAAGAATTTCTTCTGGGCCCTGGTTTGACCAATAGTAGTTTAATAGGTATGGGGGCCTTTAGGCTGTCTTTCCTTTCTCAAATGTAAGAACGTTGAATGCTCACTTCATGTAGGACCATTTTCTGTTCAAGTCATGACATTCTTCATCAGTTTCGGGATGATAATTGTAGCAGAGTTGCCAATACATAATTTATCAAAGCCAACAATAGTCTTCAAACATATTAATTTTATTTTTAACTTAATGAAGATAAAACGCTTGATAACCAAGGTCAGAGTAAAGAACCATGCCAAGTTCAATTGTCTCTAAGGACTTGTGAACTCCAAGAGCATCATATAATGCTGCTTCAGAAGAATTAGTTCTCACTTTGTGTTTTCTGATGGTAACTGGCCATATTGGGGATCTCAGCAGTGGACCTAAACCAGACAAAGATTTAAAGGGAATAAAATGTTATTAAAATGCAGAATGTTTTATTATAAACATTAACTTTTTGCATTTATGTTTTTACATAGTGTTTTTTACATTTTTAACTGTTTGACTAGTCACTAAAACACACACACACACACACACACACAATAGACTAACATTTCCTGTTTTTACAGCTCACTGTTCACTGTTTACCAGCTTATTCACACTTTAGTGATTCAAAATAATAAAAAATGTGTAAAAAAATAAAAGACAGTTCAGGCATGGTAAAAAATCTGTGAAACACGTCCTGAAATTAGCATTTTGGATGCAAAAATGGTCTCAGTGTTTTTGCGTCCACAAAACAGACACATACATGTGAGTAGGGCTTAAAGCTGAAGTTTGGACTTTATCGTAATTGATTTATTGATTGCAAAATAAATGATACTGAAACAATGTCATTATTAAAAATGTTTAGGTTAGTTCACTAATTAGTACAGAATCAAAAACTAGCCATCAGTTAAACAGATGCTTCAGTCTTTGCAAAGACTACTACAGCTTCTAACAGACATTGTCGTTTGACAGACATTACACAATTCGATACCGTGAAAAGGGAGAGTCCGCACGTTGGGATTACAAGCAAATAAATACAAGACGTTCCTTGATTGAAAAGCTAAATCCTGATGCCATGTATGAATTTTCTGTTCGTATTTCCCAAGGAGAGGAAGAAAGCCAGTGGAGTTCTTCAGTTTTTCAAAGGACACCCGAATCTGGTATATATATATATATATAGCTTTTTATGTTTTATTTAGCAAAATTTGTACAGATACATGTTGTATTTCGTTGTAACAATACATTTTTTATTTTATTTATTGCATAATATATTAAACTGTGTGTGTCACAACCTAACACTTTCCAGACCTTGTCATCTTCCATTTTTGCATTCTGCCTTTCCAGAACCATAATCTTTTTTATCTTTTTCATTTTTTCATTCACATAGCCAGTGGCGTTACTAGGGCTGGTGTCACCCGGTGCGGTAGAAAATGGTGTCACCCCCCCCCCCAGCACAACACCCCCGTCCCGTCGGTGATCTGTCTCTTTAGCCCCCCCCCCCACGTCAGCTGTCTGTCTACTATCCAAACCCCCCCATCCATGTTATCACTCTGGTTCAAATTATAGCCCCCCCACCTCAACCCGCGGCGATCTGTCTTCTGTCTGCTTAGCACCCCCCCCCCACACACATATTTGCATACATATTATATTCATAGTGTCCCCCATGTGCCAGCAATGCCCCCATAGTGTCCCCCATGTGCCAGCAATGCCCCCATAGTGTCCCCCATGTGCCAGCAATTCCCCCATAGTGTCCCCCATGTGCCAGCAATGCCCCTATATTGTCCCCCATGTGCCGGCAATGCCTCTATATTGTCCCCCATATGCCAGCATTGCCCCTATATTGTCCCCCATGTGCCAGCAATTGCCTCATAGTGTCCCCCATGTGTCAGCAATAATGCCCCAAAGTGTCCGCTTTATGCCAGCAATGACCCCCCAGCGCCTCACAGAAAAACAAAACAAAACACATACTTACCTCAATGGCAGCGATGCGATGCAGGCCTCTTCTGGCCTGTGTCCTGAGCAGTACAACTCAGGCGGAGCGATGACATCATCGCGCCACCTGCACCGGCCTCTGATAGGCTGCTGGCCTTGTGCCGGCAGCCTATCAGAGGAACAGGGAAGGGAGATGCCTCTTACTTGCCCTGCTGCAGTGTTCATCCGTATCGCGATACAGATGAATGTAGGGAGATGAGTGCTTCCATAATGCAAGTGCTCATCTCCTGGTGGTGTCACCCAGGGGCGTAGCTAGAAATGACTGGGCCCCACAGCAAAAAATTTTATGGCCCCCTCCTCTCGGATCTCCTACCCCCACATACCTATCGGACCTCCCACCCCTTCCAGAGCTTCCACCCAAACACCCCTCCAGGACCTCCCATCCCAACATCCCCACACCCCTCCCTAGATTCCCCCATCAGTGTCCTCCACACATCCCCCCCATCAGTGTCATCCACACATCCCCCCCATCAGTGTCCTCCACACATCCCCCCATCAGTGTCCTCCACACATCCCCCCATCAGTGTCCTGCACACATCCCCCATCAGTGTCCTCCACACATCCCCCCATCAGTGTCATTCACACATCCCCCCATCAGTGTCATTCACACATACCCCCATCAGTGTCATCCACACATCCCCCCCATCAGTGTCATCCACACATCCCCTCATCAGTGTCCTGCACACATCCCCCATCAGTGTCCTCCACACATACCCCCATCAGTGTCCTGCACACATCCCCCATCAGTGTCCTGCACACATCCCCCCATCATTGTCCTGCACACATCCCCCCATCATTGTCCTCCACACATCCCCCCATCAGTGTCCTCCACTCATCCCCCCATCAGTGTCCTTCACACACACCCCCATCAGTGTCCTCCACACACACACCCCCATCAGTGTCCTCCACACATCCCCCATCAGTGTCCTCCACACATAACTCCATCAGTGTTCTCCACACATCACCCATTAGTGTCCTCCACACATACCCCCATCAGTGTCCTCCACACATCCCCCATCAGTGTTGTCCACACATCCCCATATCAGAGCTTCATATTAACCTGCTATACTTATATTATGGCTAAAAACCTCAGTAATAGTTTACCATATATAATACATTTATATATATATATATATATATATATCAGAAGTATAAATATATATTATCCTACTTCTGATATACATGAATGCATAATTTAGCCTCTATTTCTAAAAGGTTTCCACCAGGACTCGAACTCACAACCTATCACATCAGAGGCAAAAACCCTAACCACTGAGCTATGGGGCTTAATTCTAAGTTGAGCTGGAAAAACCTCATAGTAGTATTTCATGTATTAGGTTAGGTATTCCTATATAGCAGAAGTATAATTAAATAAAAAAATAAATGTGTAATTACTATATATATATATAGAGAGAGTAATTACACATTGATTTTGTGTCATACATTTTTTTTACAATTACTGAAAAAAAATATGTCAATTATACTTCTGCTGTATAGGAATACCTAATACTTGATAAACTACTATGAGGTTTTTCTACCTTAGTTTACCATTGAGCCCCATAGCTCAGTGGTTAGTGTTCTTGCCTCTGATATGAAAGGTTGTGAGCTCGAATCCTGGTGGCAACCTTTCAGAAATAGAAGCTAAATTAGATTAAAATACATTGGGTGTCCCCAAGCATACTGACAATGCTTGGGGATACCCCTTCATGTTCATAGCACTGACTCCATATATGGACACAACCATATATGGAGTTAGAGATCAGACCGGGATTCCCTGTACAGCGATCAATCCTGAAGTGCAGTGAATAAATTATCTTCTGCGGAGCCTGCACTGGTGTCACCCGGTGCGGTCCGCAACGCCACTGCACATAGCCGTCACTGGCTCTGCATCTGTGATGCGGGGTGCAGACGGCCGGTGCCCATGTATTGCGGACCCGCTGCATGCTGGCCGCAATGCGGCCAGATGAGACCTAAGGCAGATAGTGACACCTCATAAAATAGTTATTACTTTACATTTCCCATATGTCTACTTCATGTCTGCATCATTGTTTAAATTACATTTTATTTTTTAGGACTTTAGAAGGCTTAGAATTTTAGAAGCAAGAAGTCACTTTGTGGGGCTTACATAGTACAAACCACCTATTAAAAAAAAACATTTTAGAAACTACACCCCTTAAGTTATTCAAAACTGATTTTACAACCTTTGTTAACCCTTTAGGCATTAAAGGAAAATGGAGGTGAAATTTCAAAATGTCACTTTTTTTGGCAGATTTTCCATTTTAATCTATTTTTCCTGTAATAGAGCAAGGATAAACAAACAGACAAACCTCAACCTGTTTATTACCCTGATTCTGCAGTTTACAGAAACACCCCACATGTCCTAAATTGCTATATGGGTACACAGCAGGGCGCAGAAGGGAAAAAGCACTGTTTAGTTTTGGAGAGCAGATTTCACTGGGATAATTTTAAGTTGCCATGTCACATTTGAAGAATCCTGATGCACCTCTAGAATGGAAACCCCCAAAAAGTGACCCCATTTTAGAAACTGCTGGATAAGGAGACAGTTTTATTGGTACTATTTTGCGGTACTTATGATTTTTGATCGCTCAATTGTACATTCTATTGAGGTAAGGTCACTAAAAATGCCTGTTTTGGCACAGTTTTTTTTGATGGCGTTCACTTGAAGAGTTCATTTTTTGTTTCAGTTTTACATAACAAATCATTTTTGAAAAATAAAAACATGTTTTCGTGTCTCCATTTTCTGAAAGCCAGATTTTTTAATTTTTCTGCAGAATGTAACCACACATTCCATTTAACCTCTTAAGGACGCAGGGCGTACATGTACGCCCTAGCGTCCTGGTACTTAAGGACTCAGGGCGTACATGTACGCCCTGAGAAGTTCCGATCACCGCTGCGCACGTGGCGGTGATCGGAACAGGATGCCTGCTGAAATCATTCAGCAGGCATCCTGTGACAATGCCGAGGGGGGTCCTGTGACCCCCCCGTGTCGGCGATCGCAACAAACCGCAGGTCAATTCAGACCTGTGGTTTGTTGCGCTATGTGTAGTCTCTGATCCCCGCGGTCTGTGACCGCGGGATCAGAGACTACATAAGCGCAACAAACCGCAGGTCTGAATTGACCTGCGATTTGTTGCTGATCACCACTGAGGTCACAGGACTAAAATCTGCCCCTAATTGTAAATTTTAACCCCCCCCTGCACCCCGCCATCTTAGTGTCCCCCCGGGCGGTGCAGGGGGGGGCAATTGCGATCCCCCACCCGCCTCCTTTCAATGCATTTCCCTGGTGTCTAGTGGGTATAGCAGGGGGTCAGCACATTGCTGACCCCCTGCTATAAACTGCTGACATCTGTGCTGCAGATGTCAGCAGTTTAACCCATTCTATACTGCGGTCCGTACGGACCGCGGTATAGAAGGTGTTAACATGGAGGGAGCTCCCTCCCTTTCCCATCGGGGGGCTTCTGTACCTTTGCAGCCCCCCCGATGGGATAGGATAGTAGAGGGAGGGAGCTCAACTCTCTTCCCATCACCCGCTGCTCTGTAATGGCAGCGGGTGATGGTTACCATGGCAGCAGGACGCTTTCAGAAGCGTCCTGCTTGCCATGGTATAGTAACTCTGGTCAGACTTCTGCTAAAGGCAGAAGTCTGACCAGGCTGTACTAAAGTAAAAAAATACAGTGCAGTACACTATATAGTGTACTGTTCTGTATTATATAGACACCAGATCCACTGGATCTATAAGAACCAAGTGGGTCTGGGTCAAAAAAATCAGAAAAATACATATCACTGAATAAAAAAATAAATAAAACAAATAAACTACACATATTAGGTATCGCCGCGTCCGTAAAAATCTCCTCTATAAAAATATCATGTGACCTAACCCCTCACGCAAATACCGTAAAAATCACAAAAATGGTGTAAAAAGCCATTTTTTGTCACCTTACATCACAAAAAGAGTAATACCAAGTGATCAAAAAGGCGTATGCCTCCCAAAATAGTACCAATAAAACCGCCATCTCATCCCGCAAAAAATGAGTCCTTATATAGGACAATCGCCCAAAAAAATAAACAAAATATGGCTCTCAGACTATGGAGACACTAAAACATAATTTTTTTTTTCTAAAATGCTATTATTGTGTTAAAGTAAAATAAATAAATAAAAAGTATACATATTATGTATCACTGCGTCCGTAAAAACCTGCTCTATAAAAATATCACATTATCTAACCCCTCAGGTAAATACTGTAAAAAAAAAAAAAATCACATCTCACAAACTGTAATAGCAAGCGATCAAAAAGTTATATGCACCCAAAAATAGTGCCAATCAAACCGTCATCTCATCCCGCAAAAAATCTCAGACTATGGAGACACTAAAACATTATTTGTTTTGTTTTAAAAAATGATAATATTGTGTAAAACTTAAATAAATAAATAAAAAGTATATATATTTGTTATTGGCGCGTCCGTCGCAACCTGCTCTATAAAAATAACACATCACCGAACCCCTCAGGTGAACACAACAAAAAAAAAAAAATACGGTGTCAAGGGCCATTTTTGTCACCTTACATCACAAAAAGTGTAATAGCAGGCGACCAAAATGTCATATGCACCCCAAGATAGTTCCAGTCAAACCGCCATCTCATCCTGCAAAAAATGAGCCCCTACTTAAGACAGTCGCCCAAAAAATAAAAAAAATATATGGCTTTCAGAATGTGAAGACACTAAAAAAATCATTTTTTTCAAAAATGCTGTATTATGTAAAACTGAAACAAAACCCCCCAAAAAGTAGCCATATTTGGTATTGCCACGTCCGTAGCAACCTGCTCTATAGAAATAGCACACAATCTAACCTGTCAGTTCAACGATGTAAATAACAAAAAATAAAAACAGTCCGAAAATAGCTATTTTTTTGCAAATTTTCCATTTTAATCAATTTTTCTTAGTAAAAAAAGCAAGGGTTAACAGCCAAACAAAACTCAATATATATTGCCCCGATTCTCTAGTTTGCAGAAACACCCCATATGTGGTCGTAAACTGCTGTATGGCCAAACGGCAGGGCGTAGAAGGAAGGGAACGCCATATGGTTTTTGGAAGGCAGATTTTGCTGGATTGGTTATTTGACACCATGTCCCATTTGAAGCCCCCCTGATGCACCCCTACAGTAGAAACTCCAAAAAAGTGACCGCATTTTGGAAAGTACGGGATAAGTTGGCAGTTTTGTTTGTATTATTTTAGGGTAAATATGATTTTTGGTTGCTCTATATTACACTTTTTTTGAGGCAAGGTAACAAAAAATAGAAATTCCGAAATTTCATCTCCATTTGCCAATAACTCTTGTGGAACACCTAAAGGGTTAACAAAGTTTGTAAAATCAGTTTTGAATACCTTGAGGGGTGTACTTCCTTAGATGGAGTCACTTTTTTGGAGATTCTACTCTAGGGGTGCATCTGGGGGCTTCAAATAGGACATGGTGTCAAAAATCCAGTCCAGCAAAATCCGCCTTCCAAAAACCATATGGCGTTCCCTTACTTCTGTGCCCTGCCGTTTAGCCATACAGCAGTTTACGCCCACATATGGGGTGTTTATGAAAACTACAGAATCAGGGCAATAAAAATTGAGTTTTGTTTGGCTGTTAACCCTTGCTTTGTTACTGGAAAAAATGGATTCAAACGGAAAATTTTCCAAAAAATCTAAATTCTGAAATTTTATCTCCATTTGCCATTAACTCTTGTGGAAAACCTAAAGGGTTAATGATGTTTGTAAAATCAGTTTTGAATACCTTGAGGGGTGTAGTTTCTAGAATGGGGTCATTTTTGGATGGTTTCTATTATGTAAGCCTCACAAAGTGACTTCAGACCTGAACTGGTCCCTAAAAAGTGGGTTTTTGAAAATTTCTGAAAAATTTCAAGATTTGCTTCTAAACTTCTAAGCCTTGTAACGTCCCCAAAAAATAAAATGGCATTCCCAAAATGATCGATACATGAACTAGACATATGGGGAATATAAATCAATAACTTTTTTGAGCGGTATTACTATGTATTTTAGAAGTAGAGAAATTGAAACTTGGAAAATTGCTAATTTTTCCAAATTTTTGGTAAATTTGATATTTTTTTTATAAATAAAAATAAAATTTTTCGACTTAATTTTACCAGTGTCATGAAGTACAATATGTGACGATAAAACAATCTCAAAATGGCCTGGATAAGTAAAAGCGTTTTAAAGTTATCACCACATAAAGTGACAGTGGTCAGATTTGCAAAAAATGGCCAAGTCCTTTAGGTGAAATATTGCTGAGTCCTTAAGGGGTTAAAGAGTACTGCCACTTTTCTGACTTGTTTACATTAGTACATTCATGTATTCCCCATAATATAACAATTCTGGAGCTTCTTTACTTGTCTTACAACTCTGCATTGTGCTCTTCTGTTATTCCTCATAGAAATTTGTGAAAAAAATTGACAACTGGTTGTTGCCATTCCCCTGTTATAGGTGTGTGCACTTCATAGTCTAATACTGCACAGACTGTGTAGGTATACACCCTCAACTGGTAACACCCAGTTGTCAATTTCAACTGATACATTTCTAATTAAATAAAATTAAAATAGGAATAGCAGAGGACCGGCACAATGCATTATAAGGAAAAATGCTCCAGATTTGTTGTATTATCAGGAATAAATGTAAGGAGAGATGGTCCTGTTTAACAAAACCAATAGAACACAATTGCTGATGATTGTATTTCATATTCCTTCACTTACTATAATTAGGGTTAATTAAATAATCTGACTGTCTCATACAGAGATATCCATTTTCATTTTTCAGATCAATCTGCTTAACTTGCTTAATCTAATTTATTTTCAAAGCTCCAGTAACTGCACCTGAAAACCTTTACGTGGAACCCCTCAAAGGCAAACCTACATCTGTGAGGGTAATGTGGGAGGAGCTTACTGACAATGCTGGAAAAATAAAAGGTGATCACAAATCTGTTCTATTATAGTCCATAATAAGGGGTTGTCCGCCGAAAAAAATATTCAACAGTTTCCATCCCTGCACCTGGATCTGAATTCTTTTGAAATTGCATGTAATTAAAAATTTAGCATATCCACTGAGTTATTCAATAAAATATATTTGCATAGCGCCACCTGCTGTTTGTTCTTTTTCTTATTTCTTTGTCCTGATCACTGAGATGGCCGCACATGCTCAGTTTCATCCTTCAACTATCTCCTGAGTTGTGATAGGGAGAGATGAGACACGGCCCCTTATCTGCAGCAGAAAAGACACTGCCCTTGAGCTGCAAGCTTGATAAAAATTCTAGACTGTCATGTAGTAAAGGATGTCTGATTTTCATTCTTTACATTAGTCATGGGATAACCTCTTTAATTGTTTTTAAAATCTTCCTGTCAGGTTTTCCAACGATACAAATACATAAAGTATTTTTGACTACTGAATTAAGATAGGCTCTATCATAGCTACATACCTGACCCCTTATTCCTCTCATATTCAGAAGCCAAGGTCATTTTTGTTAAAAAAACGAAAAGAAATAAATATTTTGATGCAAAGCAGTTTATAAATTCAACCTGTTTTTACTCAAACAGCACAAAATGTATTAATACACCAGTTACTAAACAGCAGTGGGATCTTCTAGAAAAAGTTATTATAGCAAGTAATCGTGTATTACATACTAATATTTTTAGGCATTGAGACAGTTTCCAATATAATTCATTAAATAAACATTATAAAGATATGTTCAGACATGGTAGATTTTCTGGAGAAATTTCTATGATAAAAAAATCAATACATGTCAGTCGATTTGTTTCCCAGTCATCTATTTGGGCTGCCTGGGCTGCCATTGTTAAACAGTCAATGTTTCTGGTAAAATATTGCAGGAGCAGAGGACCATAGGCTGGTAAAGGCCCACGGCCTATGAGAGAGCTGAGGAGTCATTAGGGAACATGCACTCTGCTCTCTTGTAGGACTCAGGCCTAAACCTGCCTGTGGATAGGAGACTGCAGATAGAACACGCATAGGAGGAGCATAGAGAAAGGGTGAGGTTTTTATTTTTAGTTTAAGGGGCACAGAGGGGGAATTTTAGTGAGTAGGGCTGGCCCAGTTGGGGTGTGAATATGAATTACAACTCAGTGAGACTTGGGGTAGAACTGTATAGAACTGGTACCTACCACTACATGGTTACTATATGGTGGTAATATTGGCTTTTGTATAGTATATTATATGCATAATCAGTATGGACCAATATTTAGTCACTATGTGGTGGTAAAACATGTTTATGGTCTTATTATCTAGTATTATTTGCCTCATATTGTCATGGTGGTAATGCTAATTTTGGTATAGTATTTTTTAATTTAGTATCAGTATGGTGGTAATAGATGTTCATGGTCTTGGCAGTATTATATGTATTTTATATATTTTTATCTTGGTAATGCTAATTTTGGTATAGTGTTTTTTATTGAGTATCAGCATGGTGGTAATATTCAGATCCTATGTGGTCATGGTGTAGTGGTATTATTTGCTCTTTATATAGTGTTATAATTGGTAATGTTGGTCTTCGTATACTGTAGGGCATCTCAACAGGTTAGGAGGCGCAATAATTTGCAACTAACTTTATGCTCCTGCCTGAAGTGTAGATACTACTGATTGTGCCAGTGACTCTGGGTTTCCAGAAGAATTTTAAAAGTTAGTGGAATGTTCTATTGTTTAGCTCATTTTTTAGGTATTATCTCAGATTTTTTACTTATGAAGAAGTAGCAGAAGTATTTGTGTCTTCAGGCACATAAACAAATACCTCAGCATCATTCACATACTTTACTTTTTTCATTTGATATACAGTATAATAGTCACGGACTCACTTTATATTGCTCGATTATGTAATTGTTGTTTTGTGAAAGCTCCACTGAGATTTGCCATTTATTTGACCTCTCTTTGTAAAGTGCAGAAAGATGGACTTAGACAGTAACGTCCAGCACAATGTTATAATGCATAGAACATCTGTTCATTTTTTTTATTTCTACAGAATACATAGTGTCATATGCTCCTGCAATGAAGCCATTTGGAGGCAAATCCATACCATATTCAGGGACAACCACATCTGCCATAGTTAATGATCTGCAGCCTGGTGAGCGGTACATTTTCAAAATACGGGCAGCCAACAGGAGAGGGCAGGGCCCTCAATCTAAAGCCTTTACAGTCACCATACCGGCGGGTAAGCACATACTTTCATTAGGAGTTACCCATCTGTTCACTGTTAATTCATGGTTTTATTGTTCTGATCTGACTCCAGGAATGTTCTACAAAACCATTCATTGTAGACACAGTGCTAATTTTACAGCTAATAAAACATACAATCAATTTTTGTCTGTTTAATAGTATTGCTAAGTTTATGGCAAATGCTGTAGCAATATAATATAGTCTCTCCTTAGAATAAGTAGCTCTTTGTGCTGGAATCGTAGAGGAATATTGAACATAAATAGGAAGTGAGCACCATGTGTGAGCAGGCCAGCACTGAATGACTAGGACATTGATGGCTAACCTCCGGCACTCCAGCTGCGGGGAAACTACGACTCCCAGCATGCTCCATTTATTTCTATGGAGTTCTGGGAACAGCCGAGCAAGTGTACATCTTGGGAGTTGTAGTTTTACCAAATCTGGAGTGCTGGAGGTTAGCTATTACAGGACTAGGAGCCATATGTCGGCTGCATTCAGAGGTGCATTATTATTATACGGGACAGTATAATATAGTAGACAGAGACTTGGTTTATCAAATTCTATTGTCATTGACACACGTTATAAAGATTGTGCGATTCTACTCTGTACTATATCTCAGACTGTGATCGTCCTGAATTTCATCAACATACATCTATCAAAATGACGGCTTGACTAATTATCAAGGGTTCAGACCAGTTAGGACAGATATTTTAGCAGCCTTTCTAGAAGCTGGCACCTGAGTGGCTTGTCATGGATCCTGATATTTACTTATGTGCAAGTGATTTATCAAAGCCATGACTGAAGCTTCAGCCTTTAGACTCAGTTATAGACAACATATCCCCTTAGACCCATTGGCTCATAAGTAAAATTTCCTTAAAATTAGCTGAAAAGGAGTAGGACCCTTAAAAAAATGCCTCGTTTAATTAAATTCTCCCAATGGATTCCAGTCCTAGTGTCACCAGCTGTAGCACATTACCATGATCCATCTTATAAATGTCCAATTAGGGACTAGTTACCTCCTTGAGCATTTTACATCGTAGCTTAAATCCAAACAAAATGCTTGAGAAATAATAACATACAAGAATTAGAAAATTACTAAAGGGTTTGTGGGGGTTGAGCTTGGCATTTCTGGGGTCGCAAGCAAAGTTATGTGTGTGGGCCCTAATCAGGAAAGCCAGCCAGGAATTGCTATTCCTGTTAATGGTTCCTTGTCTATCCACAACTGTATCTGCATCATCAGGACGCCGATACAGTTAAAAGTTGTAGCCTGGGCCGATTCTAGCTTTTCTGCTGCCTGAGGTGAAAACTGAAATGGTGTCCCCATCCCAATGCCACATTTTCAATCCAACCCCTCACCCCAAGCCCTACTGCTAAAGGCATATTTTAATTGGATATTACCTACAGCACTACATACCTCTTACATGCAGTGGCATCTCCTCTGATGTTGATGTCCTCTTTCCTCATCTTCTCCATTTAGACCAGACCGTCATGACAAAGTATTTCAGACGCTTCTCATCTCTTCAGAGTTTGCCACTAAGACATGATAGTTTCCTTCCATAATTCCTAGTGACCCAACAGTGTTGTCCTGGTGCTACCCCCAATACTGTGCCCACTGTGCTCCCAAATGCACCCAAATACAATACTTGCTAAATAACAGTGCCATACAAATAGTCTCCAAAGTGCTCTCAAAATCAGTGCTCCCACCAGTAGTAATGATGCAGTTATTATGTTAACCTGTAATGTCCCCAGTATTACAGTACCCCAGTAGTGCCCTTCATATGTTTAATGCTCCTAGCATTTTTAAGGCCCAAGTAGTATGCTATATGTCCCCAGCATTGCACCCTATATTATTATAATGTCCCCTAGCAGTGCCCCCTGTATTACTATTTTGCCACCAGTATTTAATGCCTCCAATATTTATAATTTACCTCCTGTAGTGCCCCCCTGTATATATAATGCCCCCTCTCTGTAATACCCCCAGTAGTGTCCCCTGTATTTTTATGTCCCCAATCAGTACCGCCTTTTTTATGTCCCCCAGCTGTGCGCTCTGTATATTTATGTCTCCCAACAATGCCTCTTGTATTGTTATGTCCCCCAGTAGTGCCTTCTACACATGTTTTATGTCCTCCAGCAGTGTCCCTTGTATTTTTAGGTCCCTAGGAATTACTGTAATGCAGTGTCCCTTTTATTTATAATGCTCTCTACTCTGTACTGTGCCCAGTATTGAAAGTACTTACCTCACTCTTGCTCTGTGCTGACATCTGCAAACCGTTGCCATGTCATCATACCACCTGTGCAATAGGTTGTGTTAATCTTGGCAGCCCACGCTGTTGTACAGCATCATAGGCTTCAGGCCTAGCCTGAGGCCTATAAGAGCGAATGGCGCTGCCAAGGCAAGATGTGGTGATTATGATTCCATTACCCTGATCCTACTTGCTGCCAACCCCTATTTCATATACCGCTTACTACTATTCATTATAATGGTGCTAATTACCATCCAGGGCCAGTTTTAGACAAAATGTGGCCCTCGGCAAAATCAAAGTGGGGCCCCAAATCTTGTAATAATGTCCTAACAACACAGTTAAATTCTGTCGATTCCGGCCCTCCCTCACAGAGTTACACCCCATAAAGCTCCTCACAGAGTTCTTCACCCTCAATGCCTCACAGTAATGAGTTCCCCTCACTCACGGCATCTGAGTGTGTTAAAAACCGGAAGCATTAGATTCCTCTTCAGGCGCGCTTTCCCCCAGCGGACATTGGGGAAAGCACCCTGTTCTATAAATAAGCCACAGCCTGTACTAGGCTTCCAGGCTCATTGTTAGTATATCCCAGTTCAGGCCACTAGATGGCAGCACTGAACTGTGATATAGTGATTTATATACAGATTAATGGAGCAATTTACATCTGATGATTGTAAGTTGTGGTCCACTTGGGGGACTTAACAAAAAGTAAAAAAAAATTACAAAAAACTTGTGAAAATATGAAAAAAATATGAAAAATTTAATAACCCACATCCCCTAAAACGGGTCGCATTATGGGCATTGCTGCATGCGAAATCCCCCATACTCTTAAAATATAAAAAAAAGGTTAGCCCATATGGTGAATGACTTAACAAAATTTTTTTTTAAAAGGCCGATTCGCGTTTTTTCATCACTTTATCTCCCAAGAAAATTGAATAAAAAGTGATCAAGTCATACACACCCCAAAATGGTATTGTCAAATGAGTCCTGATGTGGCTTAGCTTGCTGCAGTGAGTGGGCCTATAGAAGTGCTAAGCAGGGGTGCTGTTAGGGTTGCCACTTTTCCCCAACAAAAAATACTGGTTACACAAGTTAAAAAAGTTAGTGTGGCTTAATACAGGTGTTATTTGATCGTATTTTACTTATGCTCCATTTTTTTTTCAATAAAATCAAACATCTCACTGTTGGGGACTCCATGTGTATTTAAGTTTTATTTAGCCTCTATTTTTAAAATGTTTCTGTGGTGATTTGAACTCACTACCTTCTACATTAAAGGCAATAACCTTAACCACCTATAGAGCTCAATGCTAAGTCATTCCTGAAAAACCTCATAGAAGTTTCTCTTGTGTTAAAAACCTCATAGAAGTTTATCTTGTATTATACAATGACCATGCCTGGGTATACCCCTTTCATGTTCATAACACTGACTTCATATATGGTCACATCCATATATAAAGTTAGAGCAGGGACTCCTAAGACAGGTAAATTCCGGGCTCTGGAGTCCCGACTGTTCAACAATCTGATCTTCCCGGACTGAAGCAGGGGGGCCCTGGGCATTTGCCCAGTTTGCCCCCCCTAATGCCGGCCCTGTTAACATTCATGGGTCACGTCTGTTTTACTAATTTCTGTATCAACATTGTGATCTTCTCAATTTCAGATCGTACCCCTCTCCTTTAATCCAGAGCTCCTTATCTATGCCTATGCCCGTGAAACCAATGGTACATTTCTATTACTTACACCATGACCCAGGTACCTGGGCCAAGAAGACTCTATGTGGGAGATTTATTAAAACTTAACAGTAAAACTGTCTTAGTTGTCCATAGCAACAAATCAGACCTCAGCTTTTATTTTTTTCCAGATCCCTTTAGGAGATGAAAGCTGAGAGTTGATTGGGTTCTATGGGCAACTAAGGCTAGCTTAGCTGAATGTACTGATGACTTTCCCTTACCAAACCATTGCTTAATTCTGGAGAAAAATAACTTTTAAACAAATTGCAAGCGAGCAGTTAAGTGCACCAAGTGCACCCTTGCTCCTCCTGCTTCCAGCCCTCTCCCTTTTGATTGACAGGGACAGACGAGATGACCTTGCAGGAACCTGGCACTGCCAATAAGTAGAGGGAGAAGCTGCCAGGGGAAGTGGGAGGAGCAAGGGTGCACAAAGTGGATTGCACCCACCCTTGGTGCACTTAACAGGTCTTCTGCATATGGATAAAAAAAAATACTTTTCTCTAGAATAATGCAATTGATCACTAAGAGAAAAGTATTGTTGCATTCAGCTGAACTAGTGCTACATGTCACTGTGCCTGGTTCAACAGGATGATATCAGGAACAGAGGATGGATGTGGTTACCGTTTTTAGAAAGAACCTTCCCATCATTAGTGCCAAGAGTGACTGGAAGTTCTGCCTGTCCTCTGATCTTAAATCTATAGTCGACACCCTGGATGTGGATCTTAATTTGTTGCTTAAAGGCTATGTACATCTTTTGGGACAATTTTTTTAAAATGTATTTTACTAATTTTGGGCTAAAAATCATTTTCTCAATTGGTCCTTATTAAGTCATTTATTGGTCATAAAAACTTGTTTAAGCCACATTCTTATCAGTAAGAATTGAGCTTTAATGAGTGTTTATAAGGTCAGAGATAGAGCCTGTCAGCTAAGAGAAAATGTAGATCCTGCTAGTAGGTAAACTCAAAGCTGTGCGGAGAATACGGCTCATCATTTTCAATAAAGACCAATTGAAAAAATAATTTTTAGCTGAAAATGAGTACAATGCAATAATAAAAAAAATTACCACCAAAGGTGTACACAGCCTTTGGCCTACTGCACATGACTGTATCTGGATGCAGTCAGTGAGTTTCCCGCAAATTTTGTGGGACCTACTGTAAAAAAGCCTATTCTTGTCAGCAAAATGGAAAAGAATAGGACAGGTTCTATAATCTGTGGCCCAGCCACACAGATGACACAAACCAAAAATATGGTTGTGTGAATGAGGCTTTACGCACAGACAGAAAAGCGCCTCTGTTGATTAAAGAATTAAACAATGAAATCAAACCAAATGGCAGTTTCTCCTTCTATAAAACTCACAAATCTCTCCTTGAAGACCAATCCCACTAAAATAGTTAACATCCTCAGCAAAATAGCTTTTTTCTCTGTATGTGAAGTCAAATATTACTCTTTTTTTTCTATGGTTTCCCATCTACCTCTAAAACAAGAGCAGATGGAGCTTGTGGATATATAGACTTCTCTGAAAGCGGTCACTCTGAACCTGCTAAGTCCTTAAAACTAGCCAAAGTCCCAGGGTCTGGGGTCTAATGGCTTTTTTATACTCTTCTTTTTTTTTTTTTTACAAGAAATAGTGATCAGTTTGGTCCCCCACCTAGTATACATAGTTAATGCCCAATGCAATTTACCTTTCCTATCTCCAACCTCCCTTTATACTGCAATCTCCATGGTATACAAACATAACAAAGACCACTGTAATCATCTTAAAGGTTTTGTCCACCTTTTAGATGTTGATGGTCCTTCCTCTGGATAGGTCATCATCAATATCAAATTTATGATGGTCTGACATCTGAAGGACAGGTAATCAATACCTAAAATGTGGAAAACCCCTTTAATTATCTTGCCATATCTTTATTAAATGTACAAATGAAATAAACATTTTGTCCAAAATATTAGATTTTATTTGCTCCAACAGTGTCCTTATACTTTTGAGACCAAACAGGCTTATCAACAAAGCATTTAATTCCTTAGCATAGCACTACATGAATTTAATCCTCCAAATATAGGGATTAGGCAACAATTTCCTGTAGTGGCTCACAGCCCGTTATACAAGTCCCATTGCCATAGTCTGCAACACAGGTTTCCCCTCCTCACAGTGTTCAATAGAAAAGAGTACAAGGCAAGGATGCCCTATTTCACCCATCCTTTTCATCCTGGCCGTTAAACCTATAGCCATGCTTATCTGAAGTTATCCAGATATTAGAGGGGGCAAGATTGCAGACATAAACCACAAATGAAATCCTCTCTTCCTGACTGAACCCATCTCTTTACCTAACCTCCAACTAATGCTATCTAACTTTGCCTCAGTTTCGAGCCTCACAATTAACCCTATTAAAGGGGTTGTCTCATGACAGACAATGGGGGCATATTGCAAGAATATGCCCCCATTGTCTTATAGGTGCGGGTCCCACCACTGGGACCTGCATCTATGTCGGGAATGGAGCCCTGCAAGGTGGTGGCTGGAGGACTCCAGTCCGGCCACCACCAAGCACACTCCCCATAGAAGTGAATGGGAGCGCACTGCGCATGACCGGCCACTGCTCCCATTAACTTATATGAGCCCAGTGGAAATAGCCGTGCCAGCACTTGGCTCTTTTTGGCGGCCCCATAGAAAATGAATTGAGGGCAGTTGCGCATGCGCAGTGCGCCCTCCAACACTTTCGGGCCTACGTTCTCGATATAGGTGCTAGGACCCGCACCTATAAGACAATGGGGGCATATCCTAGCGATATGCCCCCATTGTCTGTGATGAGACAATCCCTTTAAGTCTATAGCTCTTAATATCTGTCACCTATTTTCGAATATACTCTTTTAAAAGATAATTCTCAATCTAGATGGTTCATCTCACACCTTTCTTACTTGAGTGTTAAGCTTTCTCCATAATATTCAAAGTTAAATTCCTCTCACTGACCCCCACCCCCTTGTGATATTTTTCTTGGCTTTGCTGGACTCCTGGAGGACTTTGAATATATACGTACTGGTTAACTTAAGTTATGTTAATGTGATAAAAATGACATGACTTACAAAATTATTGTATCTCTTCTACAAGTCTCTACTAGTGATAATGTATGTCAGGTAACCCCCTGACCTACTGTACAATCACTTAAAAAGCCAACCACATTACACGTATGCAGAAATTAATAATTTGGTGTAGCACAAGAAATCAAAGGCAGACTTAAAAGTGTCAGAACAAAACTGTACAATTGATAAATGCTCCCTTTATTTATAAAAAAAAGGCATTGCTTTCCATAGCAAACAATGAGAGTTCAGCTTTCATTTCTTAAACCATTGTAAAAAAATAAAACTACAGTGATTTTTCCGGATGTATTTGTTTATGGATGTTTTAGATATTCACAATTTGGTTTTATGCAGATTTTAATTTTTTGATTAATCATGCTGAAGTAATTACAATTTTTGTACTTATTTATAAGGTTATCATAATGTCTATGCTTTGTAGGTGCTACTTCAGTGAAGAATCTTTATCATCAATCTCACAGTGAGACTCTTTCTAGAGAGGAAGAAAATCCTGAAAATGTAATTTCTTCTGAATCTTTGGAAGAAGATACTCCTAATTCTTTCCCAAATACCAATTCTAGGGGGCATGATGTCAACACTCACTCAACAGAAGTTACTGATGACATAGAAACCACAACATTAATTCCTAAAATTTCAACACCAAGCCCAAGAAGACTATTTCGGCCAAATCGTTTTAATTCAAATGTTGGCAGAAGACCAATTATACCAAATTCATTGAATGTTGGACGCAGAATTATTGGACGTAAACCTACACCACAACCTACAGTAGTAGTGGATGACAATGAAACTAAGGATTTAGAAACTGTTGACTCAGATGATGAAGACATAAAAGAAGATAAACATTTTTCTAAGACTGGTGAAGAAAGATCTAATGAAAGCAGAGAGAATATAAATGTAGATTTTGAAGATACACAGAGAAAAAATGTTGACCATATGCATGATTTAGAAAAAGTCAAATCAACTTTGCATAAAGCTAATCCAGCAAGGAAAGAACCAACATCTAAATTTCCGACACATGATCGCATAAATTCTGACCGTTATGATACTAAAGACAGACACTCAGATACAGGCTCGCTTGATTTAAAAACTAAAGCATTAAATGTTCATCGTTCATCAAAAATTTCTGACCACAAAACTAGAAAAAACACAATGGGGAGAGGAGTTGTAAGAGAAGTTTCTACAACGACTGTTTCTACCCCCTCTACAACAGCCATTACTACTACTACAACTACTACAACAACTGCTACTACAGCTGCTACCACAACTACTACTGAAGCACAATTGACAAGTAAACTTAATAAACAGAATGTAGTAGTCCCTCATAAAAAAGAAGAATCTTCTAGTAAACAGCAACACATCCCATCTTTTTCTGGAAAATCTGCTTTATCTCTACTAGAATACTACAGGAGAAGAAGTTCTCAGGTCAAAACTAATCTTGGAACTAAAATAGCATCTAATAGAGAGTCAATAGAGAGACAATTTCAGCCAGTAACAACTACTCAAACTACTGCATCAACTACAGCTATGACAACCACATTAGCTCCGAAGGCTGTAAAAAAAGATAATCAAGGAAATTTACTTGATCTCTCTGCTAGTAAAGAAGATTCCTATAAACCATCATCTCATGCCACGTCTGACCAAGAAATAGACAGACAAAAGGCAGAAGAAAGGCGTTCAGCAATTGCTTCTGCCACTAAAATTTCCAAGAAAGATGACAAGAAAATTTCTGCAACCCCCAAGCAAAAGACAGGAACAAATAAGCCAGTCAAAAAGAACTATGCTGTTCTAAAATCTGAGCCTCTGCCAGAAGTAATAACATCTAAAGAAGGTCAAATTCCCTCCATTGCCTCAAATTCAAATAGTGAAAAAACAAGTCATTCTTATAAAGAAGACAAAGACCATTCAGAAGAAAAAAAAAGGACACCCAATATATACAAAAAGCAAAGTTCAAGTTTAGCTCTTCACTCAAAACCAACAACTGAATCTAGCTTGGGTTCTGAAGTTTTACACAGCAACAGAAATGTTGACTCAGGGAAAACTTTAGAAAAGCTTCATGATTCTTCATCATTATCTCGTGGCTCTTTGGTGCAATCACATAATACTTTTGATATAGAAGAAGACAATGATAGCCCACATCAGGAAAGAATTTCTACATCGGACAAAGAGTCTCTCTCTCTTTCTAGATCAATGCATGTTTCAAAGTCAAGACCAAATTATAGGACCCCTGGCAGTATCATGCAGGAAAATGAAAGAAAATTGAGTAAGGTTTCATCTTCCAGAACAGATGTACCAGTTCAGCATGTTCCTGAATATTCAACAAAATCAGATTTTTCAACTTCAGACACAAAAGATGTTATTTCAAAACAGCCCTCTTCTGAAAAAATGGAAAATCCCACATTACCTGCAAAAGCAAGATTGTCTTCATACTCTAATGTTCGTTATCTTAAAAGCAGACAGAGAAATGGTAATAGCAATAACAACAAACAGTCTCTGGAAACATCTTTTACAAAGTTGGAAGATGAACGGACATTAAGTGCCCCCCCTACCTTAAAGGAAAATAGTCATAATTCCCCTGCAGTTTCTTCCTCTTATATGAATTCTAAAAGATTTGGTTTATTAAGGAGAGCAACTACAACTATCTCTCCAACAAGTCGAACTCAAAGCACCACCAGAGCCTCACCTTATCGTTTACTTCCATCAGTGGCTCGACAACTGCATTATGGCAGATCACCAGTACATACAACTACAACTCCCCCAACTACAACGCCTGCACATACTGCTTCTCCAACCTATCATCTTTCATTGCTACGTCAAAGAATGCTTAATTCAAGATTAGGATCCCCATTACGGAGACAATTTACAAGACCTTCTCAAAGACAAGGTAATATACTCTTTCCTGATGCGTAAATTGTTGCTCAAATTTCTTACCACATCAAAAATATTGTCTTAGTACATGCTTCTATAGTCAGTATATTATTTAAACATACTATATCTGAAACATAAAAATGCTTGCTCTGTGCAATGGAAGCTTAAAGAGGTTGTGCAGTAAGTAGATATTGATGACTCATCCTCAGGATAGGTCAAAATTTAGATCCGGTATTGGATTTCTCCGATCAACGTTTTGAAGAGGAAAGGGCGCTTGTATGATCACTGCGTCCGTTTTCAAGATTACACTGCGTTTGTCTCACTTGTAGTGATGGGACAATGTAATTACAACTGCTTATCCCATGATAACTGCTCATCTGATTACTCTGTGCCACCAAGACGAGCGCGATTATGCACAGTGTATTCTTGAACAAGCAGCACTGCCTCCTTTTCAAACAGCTGATTGATGGGGGTCCAGGTTGTTGGACCATCGCTGATATGATATTGATTAGCTATCCTGAGAATAGGCCATCAATATCCAGTCCACTGCACAACCCCTTTAAAAACCTTTGGACTGAGAGAAAACAAAAAGTAAAGCACTACATGACTGGTTTTATATTAAAGGAACACAAAACACAGAGATTAATGATAAAAGTAAGCCGGATATAAAATTGACCACATTGTTTGGCAGTCCGTAGGATTTTCTTGTACAAATCTTGTAAAGAACAATTAACTTTCTCCTGATCTATTCCATTGTCAACTGGCAAATGGACAAGCAGTCGGTTTGGCCAAGGGCATGACTTAACAATCTTTGCCATCTGTTACATAAAGAACAGTTAGGCAAGGTGTCCAGTTGCAGTCAGTTGTCTTACATGACTGAGAGAAAGAGGAGGGGGTAAATAAATATTCTGCTGGAAGACATATAAAAAAATTCTGCTCTACTACATCAGTGGGGATCCGACACCCAGAACCTCCATCAATCAGCTTTTTTCAGCTGCTGGCAACAAATAACTAAACAGTGGACATAACTTGATGCAGAAAACAGCTGCTACGTCGGAGAGCTGAGTGTCGGACCACTTAAGAGCTGAAATAGGAGAACTGTCTAAAAGCTGGAATACACTCTTAAAGGCCCCTATACACTGCCCAAACATTGGGCAGGTCATCGCTAACAAGCGCTCGTAGAGTGATATTCTGCCGGTATATAGGTTACCCTCAGATGGTGAATCTGAAAATGAATGAGAGTAGTATTTTGAAATATGGTATTTCTTAAGTTAAATGATACAATCAAATTCAGTTGATTTAAACAACTTCTGGTAACTGCTACACAGGGACAGTGTTGGTGTTACTGGGACTGAGGATGGAATATCCTTCCATAATGACAAGTATCATATCTGCAGTTATTCTCTTAATGCTTTTTGAATTTAAGTCATTGTGCCTTTTTTCCAGGTAATAATGGAACACCAAATATGTCTTCAAGGTTTAATACTAATGGGAACACACCATCTTCAAATACTGGGAGCTTTAGTGGACAGAGGATGATTTATGGTCCAGAAGGAACAAAGTGGGTAGGGCAACCTTCTCTATAAATATATATACTCAAGATGAATAGTAATAATAAATCCATAGCATTCTGTCCCCTACTTCTTTCTTCAGTGACAAGAGTCCAGCTCATTATAACTGCGCAAGTTAAAGCGATTTTCTGGATTTAGGATGTAGTTTGCCTCTCCTCAGGATTGGCTATACATAGCAGATTGGTGGGAGGCTGACTCTTGACAGTCAGCTGTTTGAAGGTCTTTGGTGCTCCTGCAAACAATGTGGCCTCTTCATTGTTTGCATGGGGCCATTTACCTTCATGCCATCTATTTAGTAGCAACACATAGCAATAATAATAAAGATGTCATTTTAAAAGGAACTCTGCTCAGTGCTGGACTTTTAGTGTTTTGGCTGTAGTAAATTTCAGTTTCATCCCATTCAAGTCAGCTAACTGAAGCTGCAATACCCTGCATCGCCACTACTAGGTAGGTAGCATGAATGTATACCAAGGTAATCTATGAAGAGGCTACAACACTTCAACAAGCATTGCAGAGGAACTGATCGGGTGACTTGTTGTGTTGTGCTTGTCCCAAGATCTGATATTGAACCCAGAAAATACTTTTAAAGGGTTTCCACCTTTGTTACATTGATGACCTTTTCGCTAGCTCATCATTATCAGATTAGTGGGGTCCAACACCCAGCACCACCAACGATCATTCATTCATGATTAACTTTTTCTGGGAGAAGAATTAGAAAAAACTGTTTTTATGTTATAGGAAGTTTTTTGTCGTTAATTTTTTGGCATAAAAAGCATGATAACTTTATTCTCTGGGTCAGTACAATTACAGCTATGCCAAATGCATATAGTGTTTTTTATGTTTTACTACGTTTATGCATTAAAAACCCTACTTTTTTTTTCTACAGAGTTGTGTGAGGGCTTGATTTTTGCGAAATGCCTTGTAGTTTCCATTGGTATAATTTTGTAGTACATACTTTTTGATCGCTTTTTACTTTTTTTTGGTGGTGAATAAGCAAAAAGAAGCAATTTTGGCATTTTTTTATATATTCTTTTTACAGCGTTCACCTTACTGGATGAATTACATGATAATTGTGTAGTGTGGGTGGTCATGGACACTGTGATACCAAATATGTGGATATTTTACTTTTGCAATTATTTTCACAGAGATGGAAAAAAAACATACTTTTTAAAAATTTTAATTTATTCTTTTCTTTTACTTTTTATTAACCATTTTTAGCAGTCCCACAAGGGGACTATTTCTGTAGTACTTTGTATTTTAATGTCAGTACTATACTGACAATAACCAGCAGTCTGCGCCAGAGAGCCATTGCCTGCTGGGAAACTCTGGAGGCAGGCCTGGGACCTTCACTAGGCCCAGCCTGCATGCACTGACATCAGCACCCTGCGATCTTGTTTACAGCGTTCCACTGGGAGAAAGAGGGAGTCCACTTCCTCTGTAACTGCTTACATGCTGCAGGCACTATTGCCTGTTCGTACATGGGAACATAAATTGCTAAGTAAATAGGAGAAAGAGGAAATAATTTATCTGTACAGTATTTTAAATAAATAAAACAAATTGCACAGGTATGAATTTTTCATTTATAATTTAATACCTCAACAGATTTGTATTGCAACTTTCAGTTTCCCATCAAAGCCATTGATGGCACATTAATAGCATGTGCATACCATATCCGTATGTCTGCAAGTCCGTTCCGCAAAAAAATAGAACACGTCCTATTCTTGTCCATTTTGCCGACAAGGACAGGCATTGTTACAATGGACCCGCAAAAAAACGGGTGTAACACGGAGCTCACACAGAAGTCATTTGTTTTTTTTGCGGATCCTTCTTTTGCAGACCGTAAAATATTTACGTTTGTGTGCATGAGCCCTAAGGGTACTTTCACACTAGCGGCATAGCTATCCGGCAGTGCACGGGTACTTGCGGCATGGCGGATCCGGCAGGCTGTTCACCCGCCGGAACAGCCTGCCAGATAGCTATGCCGCTAGTATGAAAGTACCCTAACTGGGGAATGAACAGAACACTTACATGGTGACCTCCTTTTTATCTTTTTAGTCTCAGATGCACTAATTCTGTGACTCTTCTTCTGCTATCCAAGATGCTATCTAAGATAGCTGTACTGCTTCTCGAGATTCAGTTCAGATGTGGTTCGCGGAATTTTTGCAAAAGTTTGGTTCGGACCCAAATCAGTTCGGCCCGAACAACAGTTGTTCCAATTGCCCTGAATGTTGGTATATAGCCCCCTCTAGCCTTCTAGGACTATTTTTTATGATTTTCTAACCCTCCTCAAGCTCTGTCATGCAATGACAGCAATAGTAAATGTTGCCTGAGTGACACTGACATACATAGCTGTGGCTAAACGCAAGTTTGACGGCGTTAACATACAGTGTGTAAAAACACCCCGTGTGTTATGCTTTTTCATATTCCCCAAATTTCCAAAAAATTGTCCCTTATTGAGGGCAGATGTTGTTTAAACACACCCAGTGTTATGGGATAAAAAAAAGTGGCTTGCGGGGACCAAGTCTCCAAAAATGATGCCTTCACAGGGTCTGAATGTCTACCCATACGAGACGCACAAGTGTTGATTGTCACAAGAAAAAGTGGCTTGTTGTGAAAGAGCTTATAAAAATTCTCACTTTTAATTGGGAGCAGAAGCACTGCAGTGTGGATATGGAAAGTGTACGGATAAATTGATGTGCCCGCAATAGTAACGGAAGCAGAAGCAGCATAGCATGGAACATACAAGGCTGTCTATAGGTAGTAGTAATATTAGTAGTAGTGTTAGCAGTAGTAGTGGTAGTAGTGGCAGATGCTTTGTGTTAAAGGTGTTGGCAGTAGGGGATTAGCAGCAAGGAGCAGCAGCAGCTGAGGCAGCAGTAGCCATATGGTACATGTTGGCAAGCAGGTCCCACCATGATAGAGGCAGCAGCAGCCTTATGCAAGACGATAGTCTGCATGCCGCTGCAGTGGCAGCAGCTGGACAGAACATGATGGTTGGCAGGTTGCAACAGTGGCATGATAGTGGCGGTAGCATGATGGAGGCGGCAGCAGCCGTACAGAACATGATGGTTGTCAAGTCACAGCAGTCGCATGATGGCGGTGGTGGCATGATGGAGGCATCAACATTAGCAGCAGTTGTACAGAACATGATGGTTGGCAGGTTTCAGCAGTGGCATAATGGTGGCAGTGGCATTATGGAGGAGACAGCAGAAGCAGCTGTACAGAACATGATGGTTGGCAGGGTGCAGCAGTGGCTTGATGGATGCAGGAAGACAGCAACAGGGGCAAGATGGGGCACTGCCAGCAAGGCCAGATTTATTCACCAGCCTCAGCCGGTGGAGTGTGAAAATCCTCCCTAAGGTCTAGGCTTTTGCACTAGTGTTTCTATTTTCCGATATTGATGATCTATCATAGGGTCTCAATACCAGAAAAAATGCTTCACATTTTGTTCCCATTAATTATCAATGGGGACAAAACGTAACTGAACAGAATGGAATGCTCCAAAATGCATTTCGTTCCATTTCCATACCGGAGAGCAAACCGCAGCTTGCTGCGGTTTGCTTTCCATCATGGGATGCAGAGCAAAACGTTTTCTCCGACACAATAGAAAACGAATCCGTCCCCTATAGACTTTCAATGGAGTTCATGACGGATCAGTCTTGAGTATGTTAAAGATAATTCAACCGGATCCATTCATAACGGATGCAGATGGTTGTATTATCAGCAACGGAAGTGATTTTGCTGTACCCTGCCGGATCTAGTAAAAACACTAGTGTGAAAGTAGCTGAATCTAGGGTTAGTTCCTTTTTTTTGACAAAAGTGATGTTTTCGACATTGGAGGGGGACATCTTGGTCCGTTTAGATGTCACCACACCCCTCGCGACACTGAAAACCCTCTCCAAAATGACACTGAAGGGTGGGCAGGAAAGAAGAAAGAGAGTGTGCTGTGCCAGTTCAGGCCACTGTTCCAGTCTGCCTGCTCAGGAATCCATGGGTTCAGGGAACAGGATATGCGCTAGAGACTGGCCAGAGTTTAGGTAGGCCTAAACCTGGGCATTTAGATGGGAAATGTTGGCCTGCTGGCTGGCCTCAGCCTGGCACAGCACATGGAAAACTGTTCTATCATGTTGAGGAGACTGAAATGGCTGGTAAGAAAGTAATTTGTCCTCCCTTTCTGTGAGGGAAAAAAAATTCCCTCATTTTGCCTTAATAGCGGGGATCTAAAAGCATAGCTATCCAGTAATCCTCAGACTGCTTGATGTCACCAAACTGCCTATCATTGCGTAAGCAAACGAGTCTACAGGTCGCCATTCTGGCCAGCATCCCCCAAGGAGCTATTTTTTTCTACTTCTGCCCAACACTGACACAATTGGATGTCGTGGCCAGTGTCACCATCATCATCATCCTGTTTCTCCTCCATCTCTGACTCCTCTTCTTATTCCTCAAGTGGCAGCACCTCCTCCTCCTCCCCCATGGGAGTTTTTCATTGTGGGTCCCTACAGCTACAGAGCAGACAGCAAGATGCATTAGCTGTTTTTCTTCCCTTGTCGCCACCTGTTGCATGAACGTCAGCGTCTGTTCAAAAATACATATGAGGGGTATAAGGGACAACTGCGGCATGAACGGCATGAGCTGCCACTGCCCGACCTGGAAACAAAACATGCTCACTGCTGAGACGGTCTGGTGCATGACAAAATTGTTCACGGCTTTCCACTGCGTCGTACAATGTGCAATGTTGAATTCCAGAGAGTTGAAACATCGCGGATTAAGCAGTGTAGCTGCAGTTCACTGCAGAGGCTGCAAGCCCAGCAGAGTGTTCCTCACCATGTGAGAAAGACTGAAAAGAGGTACAGTCTCCTGGACATTGCCAGCACCTTGCACAAGCCAGTGCATTTTTTTAAAAGGCAATGCAGGGAGCATGTGTTATTTCGTCCCAGGTTCATGGAGGCCTATTGTTACTGACCACCTTTCCCAGTTGGAGTCTGTGGAATGATAGCCAGCGGGATGTTTGCTGCTTGATGTACTTGAGCTGCAACTGCTCACTTGTGTAGCTACTGTTACCGGGGCTCTGGCTATTTTTTGGGAGGTATGTGGCCTCTTCTCTTTATTGCTGCTGCCACTGCCCTTCCCCAATAATATTGCCTCCTCCTCAGCACCCCAATCACCACATCACCACTGTTACCACCACCATCAACACAGGTATGCATAAGGTCCCCAGATTCTACCCAACCTCCTCCTCAGGGCAGCCCATATTGTTATGGCTCTCACACAAGTCACCAACAGGGATACTATCTTGAATATCTGCTGTAGGGCATTGGTAGGTTTTCTTGCCATTTCTTAGAAAAAAATAAATAGTGCCCCTCTAGGAAAGGCCAGTGAAGACTGAGAGGGCTCCACTGAAAGCCTTCTTTTCTAGCTGCAAGGAGGATGAGAAGGAGGAACGCTGTGATCTCTGGTTCCAAGGAACGGTGTTGGACTCCAAAGTCACCTCCACATCATCCTGCTGTGACTGAGAGGAGTGAGCCATCCAATCCACAGTATCATCCTCTTTCTCCTTAACAATTGATATTGCCGTTTGCTCCTTTGTCTCGTTCTCACAACTAAAAACGACCGCCAGAAGTACAATCGGGAAATCCTTGGTGTAGTGTTCGTCGATTTGTGCGCAATTCCTCCAAAATAACGTCACAGAGACGTTCTTAAGTAGGATCCAATAATGTGCCTGCCTCCAACAGCTAGGTGAGGTTTATTTATACCAGAAGATGGAAGGCGGTCTTACAATCATGACCAATGGGGAGGCAGGTGATTGGCTGAAAGGCGGTCTTACAATCATGACCAATGAGGAGACAGGTTATGGTATGAAGTGATTGGCTGGCGAAGATGTGAATGAACGCGCAAACTTATGTTCGCGCGTTCGCACACTTATTCACGCACTTTCCGCTGCCGCGCTTATCTTTGTGGATAAATAAACCTTTGTTCGACGGTCCCCATCTCTCCCGCCCCAGGCAGCGCTACATGACACTGTATCCTGCAGTAATACCAGGCCGGGCACAAATCAGCTACAGGTCGGGATGACCAAACCATTGTGCAAATGTTTCTGCGCGATGCGAACGTGAACGAATCTGCGCATCTCCATAGGATTTGATGGCGACCATACGGCAAACAATAATTTTCCACAATTCCCCCCTTTTTCGCCATACCTCATCATTTCAGCGGCTCCCTAACACTACAATCACTCAAACCAGACCTCTAAAGGGAATACCCTTTGGAACACCCTTGACCGCGACGTCCGGCAAGGGTGGTGACAGTGAAAAGTCTCTAAAGTGTCTCTAATGAAGAAATGCCTTCAAAAAGAAGAGTGATTCTCCATGACGGTTCCTTAAAATGCGGTGGTTCTTCTTGGGTCGGTCCTTCTGGAGTAAGAATCCGGCGATGGTTCTCTGTGATCATAACGTGGTCCTCTGAACGGCTCCTCGCGACTCGATTTATCAAGCAGCAGGTCATTCTCACTGCCACATAGAAAATAAATAGAAAGCACAGCAGTAACAGGACATACACTCCTATTTCCTTAAGCCACGATCGATCCTATAGAAAACAACATATCACCGAAGCCCCCCAGACCTTTAAAGGGGTTCCAACCTTCATCTGAAATCACACGTGCTTGCCCCTGTAACGCCTTAACTCTATCTAGATGGGCCTGAACCTTGTCACCAGTATCTGCCACCCAGGTGCAGCAATCCTCCCCGATGAATTCACAGAAACCCCCCTTTTCAGCTAAAAGATAGTCGAGAGCCATCTTCTCCTGGAGGAGAAGAGTTTTTAACTGTCGCTGTTCGGAGAAGACTCTTCTCATGGCTTCGCCTGTCTCATTGAACATCTCATCCACTATAGTAGAAAATTTGTTCAGCTGCTTCATAAGTTCTCTACCCCATCCGGTCCATGCCGGAAACCATGCCCAAGCACGGTCCCCTGCAGAGAACAGCTCCCTCCTAGTCCTTCTTCCTATACTCACCCTCCTCTGCACCATCAGATCTTCGTGATCATCAGCAATGTAGGAGGCAGGCACTAACCTGACTAAGGAGCATGACCCTCTAGCATTCGTGGGAATGACTCTGTAAGCAGCCTGCCCACACAAGAAGTAATAGGACCCAGTTAGAGAGACACAAAGATCATTAGGGTTCCGGTTACAGGAGTTGAGCAACAGCTGGATGGATAAAGAGATGCTGCACCTTCCTGAATGTCACACCCTCCCCCCAGCAGATATAGTCGTGTCTGGTGGTTAGGTTGTTACGATCAGGGATTCTATGGTCGATCTGGACAGTGATCCCAGATGGGCATTCGGTCTGACCCATGGACAGCTCCAAATCCAGAGTTGATAGTAAAACAAATCTGGGGTCACCCTATTTGACCGGATACCCAAAGGGGTCCACTAAGCCTACGACAAGTCTCAGGGCTGACATCAAGACCATAAGTGACGTTAACATCTAAGAATGTATGATTGAACTCTATGGATAGATGACACTCCACAGATTTACCTAAAGGGTTGATTTTTCTCATGCCCACCCTGATGTCATAAAGGGCATGAACTGCCGCCATGGCCAGGAGGCTCTGACGCAGAGGTGGTTTGGAGCACACCCAGCAGTTGGATCTGTTGGACGTCTTTGCTAACTGCAAATGCATCCTAAATAACAATTTCGGATGTGACTCCTCATAACATTTTCCAAAGTGCATTAGACAAAAAAAGAAAAGGAATAAGAGGCACCTGATCATTGCGCTTTGTGGTCCAGTAGCTTCTTGCAATGGCTGGCGTGGATCCACCCGTCACGTTCCTCGACCTTGAGGGAGGTTGGTGTTTTAACGACCACCCAATCGCCTTAGTATGGAATGCAAACCAGTTATAGATTCTGGATCAGGAATAGATTCATAAACTCTCTGGTGTATCTTTTGGAGTTACCTTTGAAGAGGCTGCACATACCCTGTCAGCTGAGAATGTAAAGATGACAGCTGCTGTGGAAAGTACAACCCTGTCTTTGGTCTACTCCCGAACAGCCCTATACGGTTGTGAAACCCCCATAGCAGTTACGCAAACATGCAACAACAAGTATCTGGGCAGCTATTATTGGAAAAACACCAACCATATACACCAAAAGGTTCTTTCAGTAGTTTTTTTTTACCTGATATCAGCAGATTGGAGTACACAGATTTCAATTCACAAAGAGCAAAACCTTCTCAAAAATGAGAGTAAGGAAAAGGATTTTCTTACCTTATGCCGGCCTTTTTTGCTTTTTGAAAATGAAGCTGTGTCTCTAAGTTCTGCTGATAACGGCACCACTCTAAGTTGACATGGCCCAGGAACTGCCTCTGTCCCATTACCTGTCCTGAACCTGCCTCTTGCTTTTGCTGATCCTTCTGTTAGCCAAGTAATGTATGCTGCTGGCTCTGCTCTGCTTCGCTGCAGACTCCTCTAGGCATGCAACTACCGATGATGACAGTTGGGAGGGAGCACATGTTACTAGAGGTCAGGGATGTGTGCTAGAGCTAGGTGAGGGTGACATAAATGAGCAAACAGATGTAGATGATCATGTAGCCGATCACACCTGGGAGTTGAGTGAAGAGAGGGCATTGTCATCATCAGGGGGTGAGGGTGGCAGCGTGCCCATTAGACAGCAGGGTGGAAGTGCGTCATGAAACAGCAGGGTGGAAGCATGCCCATGAGACAGCAGGCAGAGATCTGCAGCCAAACGCTGAAGGGGTACATCGTCTGCTATTCGGGAGACTACCTGTCAGGAACACACTAGCAATGCACGGGTTCATAAAAGCAGAGGCAGGCAGGCATCATGCAGTGGTGGAGGGAAAACTCCATACTTGACAGTGTGGGCATTTTTCACCAAGTCGCACAACGGCCCTGCGTTAACACATGGAGCGTCGCAATAAAGTGGCGTGGGAAAACCGTGCCACTCATTTAGTGTTTCAGCCTGAAGCAGCAACCACTGCATCTCCCACCGGCCCGCACCCCCTCTCCAACAGCCAGGGCTTGACGATGTCAGCAGAAGGAAGCTGTCAGTCCTTCCTTTCAACTTTAATGTCATCTATTCCTCCTGATGCTCCTCCTCCAAATCCTCGTCATTTGTTTCAGTGTGCGTGCACTCATCCAACGGCCCAGAAGCTGAACGTGCACCTGGGCAAATTGGGGCAAGTCCTTGGACCTCTCAGGTTCTGATAGAGTTCACGCCAATGCTGACGTATGGAGCTGTAACTATGGTCAAGGTCAATATATGTTGTTCACAGCCCACTGGATAAATGTCGTTCCAGCCAGCCACACCGGCAACTTGGCCAGGTGATGGCAATGCTGTCTCCATGTTGTAATCGTGGGATTTGTGCACCAATGTCCTCCTCTGCCTCCTCATCCTCCACCTTGTCCTCACTCTCCCAACTAGGCACAGTTCAAAGTGGTTCTCCATCATATTATCTATGCAAAGCTAGGTGTTGTCATACGGTTCTGCACCTGGTCAGCCTTGGAGAACTGAGCCACATCGGGGAGAAACTGCTCGCCATCATCAATGAAGAAATCGAACACTAGCTGTCTCCTCACCAACTGGAGATAGGAACCATGGCTACTGATATTGAGAAGAACACTTTGTGCTGCATTAGTAAGGGCTGACTCATGCTCCTTGCATGGCGCAAATCTTCAATCTTGTAGTCACCTGGTTCCTCAAGTCTTTAACTTAACTGCAAGAACTGTTAAAAATGTCCAGAAAACTGTGCATGCGCTTCAGACACTGTTACCGTGTAAAACATGCCCTCCTTGAGTTGCAAAGGCAAAATGCTCTAACCCAGTAATGGGCAAACTACGGCCCGGCGGACCTTTTTTTTCGGCCCGCAGAGCTGCTCATGCAACTGCGATGGGAAGTGACGGAGCCGGGGTGGAGCTCAGGCGATTGAGGATTGCGGCTTCCGGATTCCATGCTTCCTCCTCCCTGACAGGTATTTAAAGAGGACCTTTAATCTGGATATCGTGTGTGTAATTATTATATTACCTTATCGGGCGGCCCCCACTGGTGTCGGAATTCCACGTTAGCCCGCTGTGCTCCCCGTTTGTTTCGTCGCCTCATATGGAAATGAGGCGACTCGGTTATACTAGGCGGGACTTGGAAGTTCTCCTGGCAGTGGCTATTTTCTCCCTGGCTTAGGGCACATCCAATCAGAGCATCCCATTCTTAGCCAGGGAGAAAATGTTGAAGTCACTTTAGCTGGTGGCCTGTCCCTTGTCACAAGACCCAGAAACAGCACCACAAGAAGTGCAATTGGAACTAATTGATCTTCAATCTGATGCTGTCTTAAAGGAGAACTTCCACTCTCTTGCACTAAAAGAGTTCTATGCCTCACTTAAAGAATTTATGTTTCCAAACCTCCGGGGGATGGCGCAGAAGATGATGACCTTGTTTGGCTCGACCTACGTGTGTGAGCAGACGTTCAGCATCATGAACATAAATAAATCCCGTCACAGATCCCAGTTAAGTGACTAACACCTCAGATCTATTCTGCGAATTGCAACAACAAAGCTAATTCCAGACTTTGATGCCTTAGCAAAAAAGGGAGACCAACAACACTGTTCCCACTAAAATTGAAGGTGAGTTATACATACTATGTTATGAAAGAAATACATTGCATAAAAGTTTTGTACAATAACTCTTTTTATGCTTTTCTACCTTAAATTAAACTAAACCTTTAATGCTACGAAATTTTAATTTAATTTATATTAATTCAGACAAACGCCCATCCATCTACTCTTGGTCTGACCCTCGGGTCCAATATATAAACCCATTGTGGCCCACGAGTCGAAAGGTTTACCCACCTCTGCTCTAACCCAACATTGCCTGATGCAACGTTTCCACCCGTTGGAACTCCACTCTAGATATATTCGACCGCCTGTATGAGCAGAGGAAGGAGGTTAATGATTTTTTAATGCTGGAGATGAACAGGTTTACTTCTTGGTGTAACCTCCATGTTAGCTAATGGCAGCTCATGCGTGACACATGCCATTTGCTCAGGCTCTTTGAGGAGGCCACTTTATTCATACACAACTAGGTGGTTTATCTGCCCAAGTGAGAGGAGCAGGAGGAGCATGAGGAGCTGGAGGGCCATGACAAAGATGACGCAGATGACTGCAACAGACCATTCAGTATGCAGTGGAGATGGAGACAGGCACAAAAGACCAGATGCATGCTGTCATGTTTGTGTAGTGATAGCCGAATTGTCAGGATTCGGCAGAGGGATGACTACTGGCTATCCACATTGTTAGACTCTTGCTACTGGTAAAAAATTGGGGCATTTTTTTGACTTTCTGAGAGGGATGCACACATTGATTACTACAGAGACATGCTGTGTCGTTGGTTGGTCACTGCCTACAAGCGCCATTGCCCATCTTCAGGAAGGTCTTACTGGGGGAACCCGCTGTGCTCACGCTCCACTGCTATGACTAGTGTGTTTGTGGGGGGGAGGGTTCAGGAGCAGCACCGGCTCCATATGCAGCAACTTCAGTCTGGAGTTTCTGATGAGCAGCATTGTATCTCTGTTTTGGACCCACTCCTGGTATTGGCTTATAATTACTGATTCTCTCATTCATTCCACCCTTTCCAGATCTTCAGCCATTTATCGTATGTACCTCTTTGTTTAAAGAGGATCGCCTCATAATTTTTTACTTTGTTTACCAACTCCAGCCATTTAATATAGTCTGGGGGAGACTGAGAAAACCATGTCCTGGATATAATAAGCCTTCCCAAGAACATTGTTTTTATCAATAAGCAGCACTTTGAACTCTGGCATTCGACTTCAGATAGATCGGTTGGACACTTTTTAATTAAAAAATCCACCAAGTCTCTCTTTGGAGGATTTTTCGGTCCCAGTCTCCCCCCTCAATGGAGGTGGGACTACCTCAATGCCCATAAACCGGATCTTTGAGTAGTCCCCTCCATGGGTGGATATCATATGGCATGCCAAGGGGGTATCTTTTGCATGACGAAAGTCCCCCAGATGTTCACCTATCCTCCTGTGCAGCTCCAGTCTTGTCTTGCCCACATATTCCAGGCCACATCCACATTGTGCCCGGTATATTACTCCTCTTGTGCAGCAATTCACAAATTGTTTGATCTCATAAGTTTTATGGGTCACATAACTCCTGAAGGTATGGCCCTGCCTAATATACGGGCATGCAACACAGCCACTACAGTGGTACGAACCGATGGGTGGTCTCTGCCAATGTGTTGGCACTTTCGTTGTACCTGAGTAGTGGCTGTGTACAACATGATCACGTATATTGCGTCCTCTGCGGTAAGTAACTTGCGGATTGGGGTTCACCACCTTAGCTATATCAGGATCCAGCAAGAGGGTTCCCCAATGTCTCATCAGGATTCTTTTAATCTCCTCCGCCCCTGTGTCATATGTGCCAATCAGGCGTATTAGATTTTTTCCACCACCAGGTCCCTTTGGATGCAATAAACCTGTGCGGTTAGAGGTTAGTGCTCTTTGATACGCCTTTCTCAGCACATAGTCCGGAAAGCCCTTTGCCAGGAACCTCTGGCGGAGATCCTCTGCCTGTTCCTTAAATTGCCGGATAGTGGAACAATTCCTCCTCATGCGGAGGTATTCTCCCTCGTTTGAGTGGCTCCGGATGGTAGCTCCCCCAATCAAGGAGGGAGTTAGTAGCCGTTGGTTTTCTAAATGTTTCCGTGCAAATTTCCCCCTCTGGTCCTCTGACAATATGAATATCCAGAAACGGCAGGGACTGTATGGATGTTTCATGTGTGAACAGCAGACCCAGGTTGTTAACATTGAGGGTCTCTACCAGTTGTGAGAAGGTGTTCACTGACCCCCGCCAGATAATGAAGATGTCATCAATATATCTGGCCCACATCACCACTGGTATGGTGAGCGGGCTAGGGGGATCAGTGAACACCACCTCCCTCTCCCACCAGCCCAGGAACAAATTAGCATACGATGGGGCACAGGGACTCCCCATCGCTGTGCCCCTGAGCTGGTGGTAGTAGTACCCATCAAAGACAAAGAAGTTACATGTCAAGGTAAAATGCAGCAACTTCAAGATGAATGCATTTTGGTTGGCAAACTGGCAACCCCTAGTGGTCAAGAACTGTTCTACAGCACCAAGGCCCAAAGTGGAATGGAGGAGTATAATGCTTCCACATCTATGGATGCTAGAAGGCAATCATCTTCCAGCGTTACTCCCTCCAATCTTGGTCACTGGTGTCCCTCGTATAAGAGGGTAGTGCCTTGACAATGGGGGCCAGTATATGGTCAACATAGATCCCCACATTTTGGCTGAGGCTATTAATCCCTGAGACTATCGGCCGTCCTTTGAGGGGGGACGTCCCTTTGTGGATTTTTGGTAATGAGTAGAAGGTTGCTACTGCAGGTTGCCGACACTCCAGGAATTCATATTCAAGGTAAAATGTTTGGACCAGCGGAGCTTCCTTACAAATAAGTGTAGGTCTTTAACCCAATTAAACAGATTAAAGGTTGGTGTCGGTACAAAGGAGAGGCCTTTTTTGAGGATGTCAGTTTCCACGGGCGAGAGGATTCTTTTAGACAGGTTCAGGATCTGTGTGGGGGATTCTGCAGTATGTTGGCGTCGGGAGGTGATTTCCATAATCGCAGATGATAGGGCACCGTTTGGTCTAAAAAACCACGGCTACCGCTGTCCTGGCTCCCTCTCCCCCCCCCTTCCTCTGAACCTCCCCCTTCCTCTTCCTCGGGGTCTCTTCCCCCCGTCCCTTTCTCCCTCTGAGACCTCAATATCACTTGAAGAGATGTCAGAATCTACTTTTTTGGGGGCTTCGCAGACACCTCCAGCATTGAGTGTACTCTATTGTCCCGGAAATCTTGTAGGTCACGGTTAAATTGTTTGTGTTTCCGTTCCTTCAAGTGATATTCGAATTTCTCTATTGTGTTTTTCAATTGGAGCTCCTTACTTCCAAAGTCGGGTTCCTGTTTAAATTTGTTTACGGTCTCGATTACGCCTTTCAGGCAAGAATCCAATTCTTCCAACTTTAGTTTTTCCTCTTCCAGCAACAGGTTCATAAACCGAAGGGAGCTCTTTGTGGCTTCCTCTTCCCACTTAAGGGTTAATCTGGAGCTTCTACAATAGAGGAATCCGTAGCCCCCGGGGGACTATTTTCTGCCTGATGTAGTTCGCCGGGGGATGCACCTCCCACTAAGTGCGTCCTGCATATCCAATAGGTCAGGCCTCACGATTCATGCAAACACCTATGTTCCACTCTATGGATGATTGCTGAAAACTACAGGTAATATACACAATGCATAACCCGACGCGTTTCTCTGGTCTTGCCAGTTCATCAGAGGTCAATAACACAAAAAAGCATGTGTTATTGCATGAATCGTGACGCCTGACCTATTGGATATGCAGGACGCACTGTGTTCTTTTTAAGCATTGTGTCAGTGTGGTTGCGTCCCAGGGCTCTGGGTACACAACACCTGACTTTGGGTGGGTCTGTGATTTAGAGTCTCCTCCTCCCCCCTCTTCCCTTCCCCTTCAGGATGAAGCTGGGCAGTCATTGCACTGATCAGGGAAGTACACAGGGACGGCAAAGGAGGTGTGCGGTGGTTAGGATAAGGGACCTAGAGCTAGGGTGTGCAATAGGGGCTGAGACCCAGTACCTCCCACCCCTCCCATCCTATCCCCAACCCTAGAGACTTTACAAACCCATCTGGATTGGGGTAACAGTACCCTGTTCACCTACAATTGCACATGGCAATTGATTCACTTATGGGCGTTTTACGTATTATTAAAAGTTATGTTTTAAAGGTAACCCACTCGCCTTTTCAGTTTTTGAAAGCATATAGTAGCATATTTCAGTCCAACAAGAAAAATATATTCTCAGGTCACTTCTGCAGTTATTTCTGGTGAAAGCGTATAGGAGAGTATTTCAGTACTACAAGAATAATATATTCTCAGTTCACTGTTGCAGTTATATCTGGTAAAGCCTTTACTGGCGTATTGCAGTAGAAAAAGAAATATACATTTGCCATTCGCTGGTGCACTTATATGTAGAAAAACCTTTATTGACGTATCTCAGTAGAAAAAGAAATATACATTCGCTGGTGCACTTATTTGTAGAAAAACCTTTATTGACGTATATCAGTAGAAAAACTAAAACTATATTCAGCGTTCACTGTTGCAGTTATATGTGGTAAAGCCTTTAGGGGCGTATTTCTGTAGAAAAATCAAGATATATTCAGCGTTCAACGCTGCAGTTATATGTGGGAAAGTCCTTTTTGTGGTATGGACTGAATTACGTTGTGGTGAAATTTTGTATTTATGTTTCACACTGCGCGCTTACTTGATGACGTTCATAAGAGCGGCGCACCAATACAGGTGAATACACTATGCACTAACCCTGCACAAAAATGCGAACTAATTCATACCAGCCCACATCATTCTGTGGTATTGCTTACTGGACACTACAGGTACTTCTTTGCAGCACAGAAACCGCACGAGGACCGTGTCTCGCTCTTCCAGCACGGACCTACTTCCTCCTCTACGTCCCGTTCACTTCAGATCACTCCACCTCAGCTGCCATTGTTTTTTTTAAACTGACAGCCTTTAGTGTCGTATATACGTGGACAAAGAAAAATATACCCCACGTTCACTGTTCGAGTTATATGTGGTAAAGCCTTTAGTGGCGTATATCAGTAGAAAAAGAAAATATATTTGGCAATCAGCGCTGCAGTTATATGCGGTAAAATTTTTTTGAGTTATTTTGGTGGAAACAAAACTAGTATTCAGCATTAAGCGCCGCACATATATGCGGTAAAATCTTTTTTGAATTATTTCGTTGGACAAAAATCTCGTATTCTGAGTTAAGAGCTGCACTTATATGCTGTAAAATATTTTTTGAAGTATTTAAATCTTGTATTCTGTGTTAAGCGTGGCAATTATATGCGGTAAAATCTTTTTAGAATTATTTTGTTGAGCTAAAATCTTGTATTCTGCGTTAAGTGCTGCACTTACCGTATTTTTCGCCCTATAAGACGCACCTAGGTTTTTGAGTAGGAAAAAAAGAAAAAATATATTTTGAACCAAAAGGTGTGCTTTTGGTGGGTTTTGGACTAATGGTGGTCTGTGGATGACACTGTTATGAGGGATCTGTGGATGGCACTGTTATGGGGATCTGTGGATTACACTGTTATGGGGAGATCTGTGGATGGCACTGTTATGGAGGATCTGTGGATGGCACTGTTATGGGGGATCTGTGGATGGCACTGTTATGGGCGCATCTATGGATGGCAATGTTATTTGGGGCATCTGTGGAAGGCACTGTTATGGGGGCATCTGTGGATGACACACTTATGGGGGATCAATATGGGTATATCTGTGGATGGCACTGTTATGGGGGCATCTGTGGATGGCATGACACTGCTATGGGAGGATCTGTGGATGACATATATATAGCATCTTATGTTATGTGTCATCCACAGATCCCCCCATAACAGTGTCCCTGTGTAGTGAATGGTGGCCGGCATCTGGTTTTGTAATGGCAGCGGGGCCCGTTGCAGTCACTGTATTCTACTACACCGGGCCCCGCTCACTGTAGTATAATCATATCTAACCTGTAGGTATTGGTAAACTATTCAAATCCTCTGAAATCCAGTGCCTGTACTACTTACTACTAACTTCGTAGCAGGCAGGAGGCCGTGTGGGCGGGCGGGTGCTGGCAGCGTTACTCACTACGCCATGCTCCTGTGCCGCCTGCTTCATTCATAAAGTGGGCAGAGCAGGTGCGTGACATAGTAAGTTACCCTGCCACCCGCCCGGCCTGCCTACTGCCTGCTACGAAGTTAGTTGCAAGTACTACAGGTGCTGGAATTCAGATGAGTTTAATGGTTTAACAATACCTACAGGTTAGATATGATTATACTACAGTGAGCGGGACCTGGTGTAGTAGAATACAATGACTGCACCGGGCCCGCTGCCATTACAGAACCAGATGCCGGCTCCCAGCCCCTCCTCCCTCTCAGCTGATACACCCACCGGCCACGATGCGGCAGGGCGGGGTATCAGTGATTGCAGCATTCGCCCCATAAGACGCAATGCTATTTCCCCCCAATTTTTTGGGTAAAAGGTGCGTCTTATAGGGCGAAAAATAAGGTATATATGGTAAAATCTTTTGTGAATTATTTAGGTGGAAATAAAAATTTCCACCTCCTCCATCAACTTCCTCATCTCTTCATTATCATTGGACACACTAACTTTTTAACCCCCCCAGCTATATATATATATATATATATATATATATATATATAATTGGTGCCAGCACCACCTAGGAAGCGAAAAAAAAGGTAAATGACACTGTCAGCCTGTTAAAGAGAATTACAGCAGGATACCACAATATATTTGATATGACATTTAGCAAGAGTTTAACATGCCCACATATAGCACAGGCTATCAAGATGAATCAGGTGTGGATCAGCCAGGATTTCCACACACCAATGCCTGATGCATCAGACTAGATCATCCATGGTGCCACACCAACAATTTGAAAAAAGAGGCCGGTTTCTTCTGGCTACCTGCCTTAGCTACTATTCTGATGCTGTTACCCGTCTGATGCCACACATCAGATGCCAACTGCTCCTTCTTTCTTTCATCTTCAGCTGGTACTGGTATTGCCACCCACCTCCTCAGTGTGTCACGTTGCCACTGTGTGGCCTCCTGATGGTGCCGCCACCTCCAGACTGTCATTGTGCTGCTCTGTGGTCTCCTCATGCTGCTGCCACCTCCAGACTATGTCATTGAGCCACTCTGTGGTCTCCTCATGCTGCTGCCACCTCCAGACTCTGTCATTGTGCAACTCTGTGGCCTACTCATGCTGCCGCCACCTCCAGACTCTGTCATTGTGCGGCTCTGTGGCCTCCTCATGCTACTGCCATCGCCAGACTATGTCATTGTGGTCTCCTTATGCTGCTGCCACCTCCAGACTCTGTCA
The DNA here is from genome assembly GCA_033119425.1 of Bufotes viridis. Classification (NCBI taxonomy): domain Eukaryota; kingdom Metazoa; phylum Chordata; class Amphibia; order Anura; family Bufonidae; genus Bufotes; species Bufotes viridis. The sequence goes on from CM065592.1 coordinate 333,426,076, forward strand.
TCGTGCAACTCTATGTTCTATTCATGCTGCTGCCACCTCCAGACTATGTCATTGTGCCGCTATGTGGTCTCCTCATGCTGCTGCCACCTCCAGACTCTGTCATTGTGAAACTCTGTGGCCTATTCATGCTGCCGCCACCTCCAGACTCTGTCATTGTGCGGCTCTGTGGCCTCCTCATGCTACTGCCACCTCCACACTATGTCATTGTGGTCTCCTTATGCTGCTGCCACCTCCAGACTCTGTCATCGTGCAACTCTATGTTCTACTCATGCTGCCGCCACCTCCAGACTATGTCATTGTGCCGCTATGTGGTCTCCTCATGCTGCTGCCACCTCCAGACTCTGTCATTGTGCAACTATGTGGCCTATTCATGCTGCCGCCACCTCCAGACTCTGTCATTGTGCGGCTCTGTGGCCTCCCCATGCTACTGCCATCGCCAGACTATGTCATTGTGCCGCTCTGTGGTCTCCTCATGCTGCTGCCACCTCCAGACTCTGTCATTGTGCAACTCTATGGTCTACTCATGCTGCTGCCACCTCGAGACTATGTCATTGAGCTGCTTTGTGGTCTCCTCATGCTGCTGCCACCTCCACACTATGTCATTGTGGTCTCCTCATGCTGCTTCCACCTCTAGACTCTGTCATTGTGCAACTCTATGGTCTACTCATGCTGCTGCCACCTCCAGACTATGTCATTGTTCCGCTATGTGGTTTCCTCATGCTGCTGCCACCTCCAGACTCTGTCATTGTGCAACTCTGTGGCCTACTCATGCTGCCGCCACCTCCAGAATCTGTCATTGTGCCGCTCTGTGGCCTCCACATGCTACTGCCAGACTCTGTCATTGTGCGTCTCTGTGGCCTACTCATGCTACTGCCATATCCAGACTATGTCATTGTGCCGCTCTGTGATTTCCTCATGCTGCTGCCACCTTTAGACTCTGTCATTGTGCCGCTCTGTGGCCTACTCATGCTGCCACCACCTCCAGACTATGTCATTGTGCCGCTCTGTGGTCTCCTCATGCTGCCGCCACCTCCAGACTTTGTCATTGTGCGGCTCTCTGGTCTCCTCATGCTGCCGCCACCTCCAGACTCTGTAATTGTGCCGCTCTGTGGCCCACTCATGCTGCTGCCACCTCCAGACTCTGTCATTGTGCCGCTCTGTGGTCTCCTCATGCTGCCGCCACCTCCAGACTTTGTCATTGTGCGGCTCTCTGGTCTCCTCATGCTGCTGCCACCTCCAGACTCTGTCATTGTGCCGCTCTGTGGTCTCCTCATGCTGCTGCCACCTCCAGACTCTGTCATTGTGCTGCTCTATGGTCTCCTCATGGTGCTGCAACCTCCTGACTCTGTCATTGTGCAACTCTGTGGTCTCCTCATCCTACTGCCACCTCCAGACTCTGTAATTGTTCCGCTCCTTGGCCTACTCATGCTGCCACCACCTCCAGACTATGTCATTGTGCCGCTCTGTGGCCTAATCATGCTGCTGACACCTCCAGACTATGTCATTGTGCCGCTATGTGGTCTTCTTGCGCTGCCGCCACCTCCAGACTTTGTCATTGTGCCGCTCTCTGGTCTCCTCATGCTGCTGCCACCTCCAGACTCTGTCATTGTGCAACTCTATGGTCTACTCATGCTTCTGCCACCTCCAGACTATGTCATTGTGCCGCTCTGTGGTCTCCTCATGCTGCTGCCACCTCCAGGCTCTGTCATTGTGCAACTCTATGGTCTACTCATGCTGCCGCCACCTCGAGACTATGTAATTGTGCCGCTCTGTGGTCTCCTCATGCTGCATGCTGCTTCCACCTACATACTCTGTCATTGTGCAACTCTGTGGCCTAATGCTGCCGCTATCTCCAGACTCTCTTATTGTGCCGCTCCGTGGCCTCCTCATGTTGCTGCCACCACCACACTATGTCAGTGTGGTCTCTTCATGCTGCTGCCACCTCCAGACTCTGTCATCGTGCAACTCTGTGGCCTACTCATGCTGCCGCCACCTCCAGACTCTGTCATTGTGTGGCTCTGTGGCCTCCTCATGCCACTGCCAGACTCTGTCATTGTGTGGCTCTGTGGCCTCCTCATGCTACTGCCATCTCCAGACTATGTTATTGTGCCGCTCTGTGGCCTACTCATGCTGCTGCCACCTCCAGACTGTGTCATTGTGCCGCTCTGTGGTCTCCTCATGCTGCTGCCACCTACAGACTTTGTCAATGTGCCACTCTATGGCCTAGTCATGCTGCCGCCATCTCCAGACTCTGTCATTGTGAAACTCTGTGGCCTCCTCATGCCACTGCCAGACTCTGTCATTGTGTGGCTCTGTGGCCTCCTCATGCTACTGCCATCTCCAGACTATGTCATTGTGCCGCTCTGTGGTCTCCTCATGCTGCAGCCTCCTCCAGACTCTGTCATTGTGCCGCTCTGTGGCCTACTCATGCTGCCGCCCCCTCTAGACTGTGTCTCTGTGCTGCTCTGTGGTCTCTTCATGCTGCTGCCATCTCCAGACTCTGTCAGTGTGCAACTCTGTGGTCTCCTCATGCTGCCGCCACCTCCAGACTATGTCATTGTGCCGCTCGGTGTCCTCCTCATACTGCTGACAACTGCAGACCCTGTCATTGGGCCACTCTATGGTCTCCTCATGCTGCTTCCACTTCATCACTATGTCTAGGGCCACTCTGTGGACTTCTCATGCTGTTCTCACCCTCCCCACTTCATGACTGGTCCACTATTTTGGCTTTCGGCCTGGCTGACATCATTTATTTGACACTTCTTCTGATCTGTCAGAAGTAAGAAAAGACGAGACACACAACGGATCCTGTCTGTGTAGAAGCTTTAAGGCCTGTATGTTTTCACCAGAATTGGCTTATGATTTGGTAGCCAAAAGCAGGAGTGGGTAGGAATCACAGAAGACATGCAAATATTTCATTCACATCTCATCTCTGTTTTAGATCCACTCCATTTTTTTTTTCCTTCATGAATACTGATGTATTATTTAGCAAATGCTAACCGAGTGAAGGTATATCCTCCACAGACAGTATCCGTTTTTTCTGGATAATTGTTCTGACGGATCAGAGAATTGGGAAAATTAATCAGTGACATCAACACAAACTTACTGCTGACACCCTCTCCACTCTGTCGGGGGGCTCTACCTGTATAAGTGTTTAATAGAACAGGTTCTGTAGACATCTATGTGGAATCAGCTGATGAGGGTGTAAAAGGAGTGTGCTTCTTCTTGACACTAACATCTACCTGTAAGGCTGAGTTGATACTGTACTTGAGTTATTTGGTCAGTTTTGGCCCCGTGACCGCCCAAATAAGTGAAGTGTGCAGTGATTCTAAAAGCGACGCCTGTCATCTGCATATCATACGGACTCACAGTATTATTCCACTACCAAAGCAGACTCCCTATGCATGTTACTGCAAGGCACAGTGTTCTACACCACTATAAAGGCTCTCAGCAGCAAGGAAATAGCTGTTTTTTAACGTAATTCACCGCGAATATATTCGGATCGAATCTAATTTTCCACAAATAATTCGGAGAAACGGTAAATCGTATTTTTGAAAAATTTGTTCATCTCTAATTACATTCAATGACCCCCCCCCCAAAAAATAAAAAATAAAAAAATTGGAACTGTGTGTGTGTGTAGATGATAAATGGATTTAGTCCCTAATATTTCATTCTCAATTACTGATGTATACAGATTTTTTAAATTTAATCTTAAATATGTGAGATGACCAGACAGAGAGTTCTCACTGCTATTTTGTATACTATGCTAGATAAATGATAGAACACATGTTGGACAGTTTTCGCTTATTCCACCCCCCATCCCGCAAAAATAGGATTTCTGTGAAAATTGGAAAAAATAAAAGGATGTCCACGCATGTAGCTGCTTTTGAGGTTTGCAGCAGCAGCACTTCTGCTAGGAAGCACTGAAGCCACAGATCCTCACTCCCTGCCTGACAGCTTCCCTGCTTGTCCGTATTCAACACACACAATTCTTTTTCTTGTAAGACAAGATACCCTTATTCACAGCCCAGCACAGAAGGGTCATGTGAGCACCCTTTCTCCTTCCTCCATAGTGCTTTTTTCCTGCTGACATGTGCACTAAAATTACGCTATGTGTCAAAGATTCGGGTTCGTCTGCGTTCGAATAACAGCACTCATAGTTCACTCATCTTTACTGTTCATCAGTAGCTCAAGACACTTCCCACTTGTCCAGCCCTTGGATTTGCCAGCACTGTTCATGTGAGAGGTGCTGACCAATCCAAGGGCAGCAGGAACTGTCTAGGAATACCAAGTGCTCAGTGTGAATAAGGCCATCTGAGAAGTGGTACAGCCATCTTTGATGGCAGAAGAGGAGCCTGTTAAATTACTGGATCTACGGCTAAAAAGTTAAAAAGGATGGAACCATGTAATTGTTCTTTTTGTTCCCCAGTTAATGTGAATTCTTTTTATCTTGAACCGGAGGGTCACTTTAAGTGAATTTTGGGTTAGGTAGGCTAAGTTGCAGGCCTCTTTGGGAGTTGTCATGTTTCAGGGAAAAAGCCAAATGGGACCTCCTTGTTTTTTTTGTATGTCCAAAACCTTTCCAAGTTTTCTAAAGGTTATTATCTAATTATTATCTTTTATGAATTTCTATGAATGAATGACCATGTTCATTGTATACAGTTGAACGTTTTTTTTTTTTCAAATCCTATACAGTTTACAGTATTTTATTAAATCCTTCTTAAAGTCAAACCTATGACTATTATAGTGATATCTGTGGTGCACTATTGCAGTGAATAATTCTTTTAAGATCCGGTCCAATAAAAGCCTTGTTAAAACCAAACTGAATGTATTGGGTGCTTTATATGTTTATATTGAAAAAACTATGGAAAAAATAGTCTGCTCTGATTCAAAACAAATTACTAAGAAATTTGCAATGTTATTCTATCATCTAAAAGAGTTTATTACACAAAGGCTATAATATTATTCAAAATACATTTAAGTAATATTAAAACTACTTTCAGATTATAAATAATTTCTATTCTTTTAGTTTTATTTATATTTTATTTTCATGCATTTTCATTTCAGGTTGTAGATTTAAACCGAGGAGTGATTCTGAATACTGAAGGACGATATCTTCAGGACTCCCAAGGAAAGCCTCTTCGCATAAAGTTGGGAGGAGATGGACGAACCATTATTGGTATATTCTGGATTCAACATGCCATGCATGCAAGGAACCTCTAAAAATGTAATTTGTAAACATAAATGTACTATTTGAAAATTAATAACATTGCTCCTTGACAGATTTAAATGGCACCCCTGTTGTCAGCCCTGATGGATTACCACTCTTCGGGCATGGAAGATTCAGTAAGCCAGTGGCAAGTGCTCAAGACAGACCAGTTCTGAGTCTTGGAGGGAGACCTCTTAGGGGTCTTGAAGTGGCAAGAACAACCAGACCTACCACCACAAGGATGACAACCACTCCAAGGACAACTACAACAACCCTTCCTCCAACTACTACTACTACTACTACTACTACTACTACTACTACTACACCTGAACCAACTACTATTGAACTGACTACTGAAGAACCAGTTAATCCTACTTGTGCACCGGGTTCTTTTGCACAATATGATGAAGAAGGAAATATGATTATGGGGGATGATGACAAGCCAGACTGCTACACAGAAGGTACCTGAAATAGAGTAGAGATTATATATATATATATATATATATATATATATACAGTATAGTTAATCTTTTGTATTTGTTCATAGGTTCATTTGTGTTTTTCATTGTCTGCTGTAAATTTTAATATAATAAACCCACAATTTAGCATAATCCAATTTTAGCTAGTGTTGTTTCGGTGACTTGGGTTGAGAATTTCTTTGGGGAGTGGGTCATCTTTTGTGTATTTCTTTTAGCTTTTATTCTTTTTATAATCTGTCCCAAGAAACTCAAAAAGGATCATTGAGGTACTTTATAAACATTTTTATTATTTTTATTTCATTTTTTTTACACTATAATTAGTGTTGAGTTAATCAAAGTCAAATAAATTGACTCTGAATTTCATGAAAAATTTGATTTGCTGCAAAGACGAATTTCCCTCAATTAGAGATAAAAAAACAAAAAAAAAACATACTCGCCTTATCCATTTGCATGCGAAGAGGCTGTCGCTGCCTTCTAGATTGAAGATACCGCACGAAATCTCGCGAATCGCGATATGACACAGTATGACGTCACTATGTCGGCCAGCATGATGTCTCTGTGCGAATCCTGGCAATCAAATGACTAGTCATATAACTACCAAGACCAATACATTTCCTGCCCTGTATATGTGTAAAAAGAGAACACAAACTTTTGCTCAATAAATCCATCTGATAGACTTGTTCATAAATAGACTAACGCACACTTAATTTGCCTCTGCTGCCAACCAGACTTACTTTAACTTAATGATGTAAATTTTAGCTCTGGTGTACACCAGCTAGAGTGGTGCCCAGAGTGCCAGAGATGCACCTCATTTATAAGAGGCATCTGCCTGTTAATAAATTAGGAACATCTCACTTCAGCACACAGGGGATCAAGACTGGGGTGGGGTACACCAGTCTTGATAAATCTCCCCCATTAAGTTTTTTTTGCTTAAGATTAGTAATCTAAAAAAATTAAGACAACCTTTGTGTGTATTCAAAATGTTTGGACTATTTGATACTGTTTTCAGCAGATGAATAATTCTGAGATAACATTTACTGTTAATTCTTTTAACAGATAGCTACTCTGGCCAAGACCTAATTGTTACAACTGAAGCTGCAGAAAAGGTGACATACTTTGATCTTGACCAAGGTAAACATTTTTGACCATACATCATGTTGGAGCTCTATTTTATGGAAAATTTGTTCTACATAGGGTAGAACTAGAACTAAATCTAAAACATATATTATTCACTGATTAAAAATGAAAATGCCAGTTTTTGTTTACAAATAAAGTCATGGGAAACATGAATAGGTTTAGAGTTCTAACAAGTTTTATAGAACTCTATGAGGAAGATTTATCAAATCGGTGTAAAGTAGAACTTGCTTAGTTGCCCATAGCAACCAATCAGATTCAACCCTTCATTTTTCCCAGCTCCTTTGGAAAAATGAAAGGTGGAATGTGATTGGTTGCTATGGGCAACTAAGCTAGTTCTACTTTACACCAGTCTGATAAATCTCCCCCTATGTGATAATATTTAATTAATTGCTTAAAGTGAACCTGTCACCTCCAAAACACATATTAAACTAACATCATTACCTTACAGTAGCCCCCAGTGTGTTCCTAATCATGTGTTTCATTTCTCCATCGGTTGCTGCATACTTTATAAAAACGCTGTTTTATTCTCCGTTTTTGCTATCCTCAGAGTCAGCTTGAAGTCAAGGGGGCAGCGGCCTCCTTGCTTCAAGTCAAGCTAATCCTGCCCCTTACCCGTCTTCTCTTTACTTTGAGTGACATTCTGCCTTGAGGCTGGGATCGCTGAAATCTGACGCATGCGCGGTGCGCTCCTTGTTACTCTGTGATCCCGTCTCCAGCCATTTCCATTGTGCGCGGGCCTGGCGATTTTGGTCTTCCGCGTCAGGGTCAACACTGGCTTAGTGATCCCAGCCTCAAGGCAAAATGTCACTCAAAGTGAAGAGAGGACGGATAAGAGGCGTGCTTAGCTTGACTTGAAGCAAGGAGGCTGCTGCCCCCTTGACTTCAAGCTGACTCTAAGGATATCAAAAACAGAGATTAAAACAGCGTTTTTATAAAGTATGCTGCAAACGATGGAGGAATGAAATACATGATTAGGAACACACTGGGGGGATTGGGAAGAAAGAATCCAAAATATTCTACAGGAGTTGGAGAAAAATCTCACACTACTTAGGGCTCTTTCACACTTGCGTTTTTGCTTTCCGTCCTAGAGTTCCGTCCTTGAGGCTCTAGGTAGGAAAGATACTGATCAGGATAATCCTAATGCATTCTGAATGGGGGATACTGTAAAGTAAGCTACAATTTTGGAAAGAAATCCCTTCAGGATGCATCAGGATGTCTTCCTTTCAGTATGTAAACGTTTTTTGGACGTTGACAAAACCATAGCATGCTCCAAAATCCGGAAGACATGCCGTAACGCCAGATCCGGAATTAATGCCTATTGAAGTGCATTAATCCAGATCCGGCATTAAGCTAAACGACGTTTTGGCGCCTCGCCGGATCCGACGTTTAGCTCTGTGCATGCGCAGCAGCAGTTACGATCGGGGCCCCAGTGTAAGCTGGGGCTCCGATCGGTTACCATGGCAGCCAGTACACTACTGAACCAATAGAATGATATCAGAGTCAAAAAACAACAAATGAAAAAATATAAATAACAATGCGTCTTTATTAGAACAATTTACAAAACATGATTAGTACAAAAAGTGTTAAAAACAAGTAAAAGCAATTACACAAAGAGCGACACACCACATAGCACAATCAGAGTATGGCTGGTGAAAATTAATAACAACTATGCGCAAATCGCCCCTTGAGAAAGCTGACGGCGAAACGCGCGTCGGGGCGCGTTTATTCGGCGACACTGCTGTGACCCATTGCTGGTGTGTATATTATTATGTTGTTTATCTTGTGCGACTATCCTCTTGTTCACTGTTGTTAAATTTCTTATGGAGACCGGTTACTTAGCTCAAATCAGCAATTGTCTGTTTTGTTGAGTCCCAATTATTTACTTGGTGTGTACAATGACTGAGGATATTTGTGCATAGTTGTTATTCATTTTCACCAGCCATACTCTGATTGTGCTATGTGGTGTGTCGCTCTTTGTGTAATTGCTTTTACTTGTTTTTCACACTTTTTGTACCAATTATGTTTCGTAAATTGTTCTAATAAAGACGCATTGTTATTTATATTTTTTAATTTGTTGTTTTTTGACTCTGATATAATTCTATTGGATCTCTATGCTGTTTTTGATATTGGGTCTTATACCAGTGGGAATCATTGTTGGTTTAACAAAAAAGTACGCTACTGAAGTCCTGACTGCGATTGTAAGTACTCTGCAGCAGTGTATCACCTGCGCTGCCGCCTCCGGGCGCTCCTTCATGACATCATGACTTGTGACGTCATGAAGGAGCGCCCGGAGGCCGCAGCGCACTTAAGTACACTGCTGCGGAGTACTTACCATGGCAGCCAGGACTTCAGTAGTGTCCTGGCTGCCATAAGAACTGGAAAGCATTTCTAAGACTGATCAGGAAGTGCCCCCGCTGGATGTGAAAGAGCCCTTAGCAACAGAATCTGTCAGCACAAGGAAGAAGAGATTCCTACTGAGCTGTAGAAGTGGTAATCAGAACAAAAATGACGCTGTGCTGATAGATGCAAGCTAGTGAAGCCAGTAGCTTCCTAAAAACACAACCTGACATCCAGTATGTACTGTATTACTTGGAGGGACACACATAAGAAAATGAGAGCAGGTTGTCATATTGAGGGTATAAAAATGAACAGGGGGATTATAATTACAGACTGAAACTTTTTTAATTCAAGGTAACTCCTAGAATATGTAAAATCATGTTTTCCTATGCCAAAGTTGTCCATAGCCTTTAAAACAAGCTCATAGGCAAACTGTAATATTGTTATTTCTAGATTATGAGTTTATTGAAACTACACGTCGTCCAATACAGACAACAACACGGCCTCCAATTATTATAGAGGAACCAGAAATAAGGTCATTTGATGACAATTTGGTATCTGAATATGATGCAACGGGCAAGAAACGATTTACTGGTAGGTACTTTACTGGGATTAGACTAGATATACATTATAATTTATTAGTATACTCTTTATTTAAAATGTACAATTTTGAATAATGTGTCAAACCATGTGAAGCTTCCTGTACATGTTGTTTTCTTCTTGTTTGCCTGCACTAGATTAGCAGCTGAAGAGAATTACAAAGCTAAATGGCTCAACACCAATAACCTATCTCCTATTACAGGAAGAAATCTATTACTATTCATGACGTGGTTATTACAATTTCTTGTGTTGACTATGCATGTTGATTGTCTTAATTATACCTGAGGTGCTATTTTTTATAGTCAACATTTTAACAAAACCTTATTTGAGGACATTTACGATGTAGCAGCAGAGGCGTAGGTATAGAGGGTGCAGTTGACCAACTGCCCCATTCGAGGACACTAGCACTATGAATATGAAACTTGGGGGCCTCTATTTGAGATTTTGTATCAGAGCCCAGGAGCCGAATGTTATGTTTAGATCTTTCATGATTATGTTTAGACCTTTGATACCTTAATAAATATGTTTCGCACTGTTTCCTTATTCCTAGCTCCATACGTATCATATATAAGTAAGGACCCAAATACTCCATGCTCCCTAACTGATGCTCTAGAACACTTTGAAGTGGAAAACCTGGCTGATCTGTTACCTAAAGAAATGAAAGAGGGAGTACTACCGCCTCAAAACATCTCTTATAATATCACTGTTGTGGCAGTTGAAGGTTGCCACTCCTTTGTCATTTTAGACTGGGCCAAACCGAAAAAGGGTGATTTTATCACAGGTAACAGCTTTTATTTTAATTTACATTTCATTCAAAGAGTTTACAATATGTGGGGTACACTATAAGGTCTTTTGCACATGATCAGATGTATTTTACAGTCCACAAAAAATGGATCCGCAAAAATTCGAATGACATTTGTGTGCATTCCGTATTTTGCGGACTGGAACAGCTGGCCCTTGATAGAACAGTGCCATCCGTAATGCGGATAATAATAGGACATGTTCTTTTTTTTTTGCGGAACGGAAATGCGGAAACGGAATGCACACGGAGAACCTTCCGTTTTTTTTTGCGGACCCATTGAAATATAGGATATCCGGATATGGTCTGCAAAAAACCCAGAACGGACATGGAAAGAAAATACGTTTGTGTGCAAGAGGCTTAAGACTGTGTGTATATAGTAAGTTAGGTTGCAAATGCAATAATGTGCAATTTTGTTAACTGAGCCCTGCTAATATCTGCGAAACTAGAAAAATAATATATGTACAAAATGTACCCTGACGCCTCACTTTTCCAGCATATAGGCAGGGCAGAGTGCTGGTTGCAGAGTGCTGTTGCATTTTTTCTGTGTTTGTATGTATATTTCGCTACGTGCACCTGCTTTCAGGGACGTGCTGACTGACCCCCTTTTTTGTGTAGAAAAATAATATAGGTGACTTACCAGTGGTCACAGCCTTGTAAAATAATATTATATATCACAATGCTGGAAGCAACTTTCTTACATTAAATGATATATTACTATTATAGTTCAGTGGGTGTAAGTATAATCTTTACATTTTAAAATTACAAAAGAAAAGGCTAATTATTTTCTATTGTTGAGCATTGAAATGTTACCCAATTGTATAGCTCACATGTATTCCTCTGTTGGCAAGAATTTTTCATTAGTTGGACACCAGGTTGTAGAGGAACAAAATGTAACTCAATTAGAAACACAGGGAATTAATTACATCTAACAGAGGACACGAATGGCATGCAAATCATTGCTGAACACTGGTTTAAATAAGCACATTTTACAGGGAAGTAAAATGCAGTAGTCAAAATATTGATAATTAACATAATCTTCATTGAGATTAGTGAGTCACAAAGGACTTGGCATGAATATGAATAAATCATAGCTACTTTAATTGTTAAATAACCGGGGCGATTTATTTTTATCTTAACCACCTCCCGACAGCCTAAAGCAGGGATGCGTCCTGCGGGCGGCCGGGATGTTCCTCCTTGACGCATCGGCGCGTCATCTCGCGAGAGGCGAGATTTCCCGTGAGCGCGCGCGTTCACAGGATCGCACTGGCAGGAACTTTAACTACAGCCTGCCATCGCTGATAAACTCCTGATCACCCCATGTCACCCCCCTGATCACCCCCTGTCACCTCCCCTGTCACTAATCACCCCCCTGTAAGGATCCGCAAAACACGGACACCGGCAATGTGCTTTCCGCATTTTGCGGATCCGCACATTGCCAGAACTATATAGAAAATGCCTTTTCTTGTCCGCAATTGCGGACAAGAATAGGACATGCTCTATCTTTTAGCGGAGCTGCGACCTGATGTTTCGGGGCTGAAACCCGGAAGTTCGCGGCTGCAGCTCCGCAAATGCTGATGCGGAGAGCACATAGTGTGCTCACCGCATCACCGCCGGCCCCATTCACACTGAATGGGTCCGCATCTATTCTGCTGAATTGCGGAATAGATGCGGACATTTTTGCGGACGTGTGAATGGGGCCTTACTTCGCAAGCACTCCTATGTCCTTTCCACTCTTTTTTTTTTTTGCACATTTTTTTGCAGAGATTTTTTTATCCACATTGATTGATGCAAATGAAGAAATCTGTGCCGTTCATTGTTTTTTTTCAGCCCAGAGGCTGAACGGAAAAAAAGATCTCATTACCCGTATGCTCAATATAAGGAGAATAGCATAAACTCCTAATGCTGGCCATACATGTAATGATTGCGGAGACCCTCAAATGCAAGGGCAGTACAAACACCTCACATGTGACCCCATTTTGAAAAGAAGACACCCCAAGGTATTCCGTGAGGGGTATGGTGAGTTCATGTAAAATTGTATTTTTTGTCACAAGTTAGTGGAATATGAGACTTTGTAAGAAAGAAAAAAAAGTCAATTTCTGCTAACTTGTGCCAAAAAAATAATCTTTTATGAACTCGCCATGCCCCTTATGGAATACCTAGTGAGTGCTTTACAAAATGGGGTCACATGTGGGGTATTTATACTGCCCTGGCATTTTAGGGGCCCTAAAGCGTGAAAAGAAGGGCATTTTTACGCATTTGGATTCCAAACTACTTCTCATGCTTTAGGACCACCAAAAATGCCAGGGCAGTATAAATACCCACATGTGACCCCATTTTAGAAAGAAGACACCCCAAGGTATTCCGTTAGGGGTATGGTGACTTCATGTAAAATTTTTTTTTTGTCACAAGTTAGTGGAATATGAGACTTTGTAGGAAAAAAAAATGATAAATTTCTGCTAACTTGGGCCAAAAAGAAAATCTTCTATGAACTCTCCATGCCCCACACTGAATACTTGGGGGTGTCTTCTTTCCAAAATCGGGTCACATGTGGGGTACTTATACTGCCCTAGCATTTTAGGGGCCCTATAGCGTGAGAAGAAGTCTGGAATCCAAATGCGTAAAAATGCCCTCCTAAAAGGTACTCATTGGAATTTGGGCCCCTTTGCGTACCTAGGCTGCAGAAAAGTGTCACACATGTAGTATCGTTGTACTCAGGAGAAGTAGGGCAATGTGTTTTGGGGTGTATTTTTACATATACCCATGCTGGGTGAGAGAAATATCTCTGTAAATGACAACTTTTTGAAAATTTTTATACAAAGTTGACAATTTACAGAGATATTTCTCTCACCCAGCATGGGTATATGTAAAAATACATCCCAAAACACATTGCCCTATTTCTTCTGAGTACGGCGATACCACATGTGTGCGCCACTTTTTTGCAGCCTAGGTGCATAAAGGGGCATAAAGTCCAATGAGTACCTTTAGGCTTTACAAGGTTGCTCACAATTTAGCCCCGCCCAAAATGCCAGAACAGTAAACACACCCCATTTCGGAAAGTAGACACCCCAAGGTATTCACTGAGGGGCATAGTGAGTCCGTGGGAGATTTTTTTTTTTTTTTTGCCAGAAGTTAGCAGGAATGGAAACTTTATTATTATATTTTTTTTCCTCAGAAAGTGTCATTTTCTGCTAACTTGTGAAAGAAAATGAAATCATACATGAACTCACCATGCCCCTCCATCAATACTTTGGGGTGTCTTCTTTCTAAAATGGTATCATTTGGGGGGTATTTATACTATCCTGGCATTCTAGCACCTGAAGAAACATGACAGTTGCTCAGAAAGTCAGAGCTGCTTCAAAATGCGGAAATTCACTTTTTTGCACCACAGTTTGTAAACAGTATAACTTTTACCCAAACCATTAAATATACACTTATTGCATTTTTTTTTTATCAAAGACATGTAGAACAATTAATTTAGAGAAAATTTTATATAGAAATGTAGTTTTTTTAAAAAATTTACAACAGAAAGCGAAAAATGTCATTTTTTTGCTAAAATTTCAGTAATTTTTTATTAAAATAAAAAAAAGTTAAAATGTCAGCAACAATTAAATACCACCAAATGAAAGCTCTATTAGTGAGAAGAAAAGGAGGTAAAATTCATTTGGGTGGTAAGTTGTATGACCGAGCAATAAATGGTGAAAGTAGTGTAGTGCAGAATTGTAAAAAGTGGTCTGGTCATTAAGGGTGTTTAAGCTAGGGGGGTTGAGGTGGTTAAAGCAGTATTCCTATCTCAGAAACTGTGGTCATATCGCCAGTATAGTGCTTGCTTGTCTATTTTTGGAACTCCCACTGAAATTAATGGAGAGCACATGGGTTGTGCACTGTCCTTTACTTTAGGTGTGCCCGTAGTGGAGATAGATGTGGGTCATGTATAACATTGGTGGCTCATCCTAGCGAGGTGCTATAACCCTTTAAGTATATAGCCCTATAAAATGAACAAGACTATACTGTAACAAATAACGATTAAATCTAATCCATCACAGATGGCACAAATTTCAAGAGTAAAATTAAATTGGTGTATGATATGGTGATGATTAGAGATGAGCGAATTTTAAAAAAATTCGATTCGCTGGTTCGCCAAATTTTTTTTAAAAAATTTGGTTCGATACAAATTTATTTGTGGCGAATTTCATAAAAAAATGGATATTTCCTGGCTGCAGAGAGCCTTTATAGTGGTGTAGAACACTGTGTCTTGCAGTAGAAGAAGCGCACTCCTTTTACACTGTCGTCAGCTGATTCCACATAGATGTCTACTGAACCTATTCTATTAAACGCTGATACAAGTAGAGCCCCCCGACAGAGTGGAGATGGAGAGGGTGTCAGCAGTAAGTTTGTGTTGACGTTATTGATTTATTTGCCCTTCCTCTAATCTGTCAGAATAACCCCCAAATAACGGATGCTGTCTGTTGAGCATCCACCTTCACTTGGTCAGCATTTGGTCAGTAATCCATCAGTATTGCTAATGCCAAAAAAACAGGAGTTGATCAAAAACAGAGATGACACGTGAATGGAATATTTGCATGTCTTCTGTGTTTTGTACCCACCCCTGCTTTTGGTTACCAAATCACAAGCCAATTCCGATGGGACCATACAGGCCTTACAGCTGCTAGCTGATCCGTTGTGTGTCTCATTTTTCCTAGCTTCTGACAGATCAGAAGAAGGGTCAAATAAATGACGATGTCAGCCAGGCCAAAAGGCAAAATAACGGCCCAGTCATGAAGTGGGGAGGGTGGGAACAGCATGAGTCCACAGAGTGGCCCTATGACATAGTGGTGAGGTGGAAGCAGCATGAGGAGGCCACAGAGTGGCACAATGACAGTGTGGAGGTGGCAGCAGCAGCAGCATCAGGAAGCCACAGAGTGGCACAATGACAGTGTGGAGGTGCAGCAGCATGAGGAGACCACAGAGTGGCAAGGTGACATAGAGTGGAGGTGGCAGCAGCATGAGGAGACCACAGAGTTGCAAGGTGACATAGTGTGGAGGTGTCAGCAGCATCAGGAGGCTATAGAGTGGCAAGGTGACAGTGTGTAGGTGGCAGCAGCATCAGGAGACCACAGAGTGGCAAGATGACATAGTGTGGAGGTGGAAGCAATATGAGGAGACCACAGAGTGGCAAGGTGACATACTGTGGAGGTGGCAGAAGCATCAGGAGACCACCGAGTGACCCGGTGGAGAGGTGGGTGGCAATACCAGTACCCGCTGATGTTGGTGGGTGTAAAAAAGAGCACTTGGCATCAGATGTGTGGCATCAGGTGGGTGGCAGAATTAGAATAGTAGCTGAGGCAGGTAGCCAGAAGAAACCGGTCTCTTTTGTTAAGGTTTGGGTGAGGCAGCATGGATGATCTAATCTGATGAATCAGGCATTGGTGGGTGGAAATCCTGGCTGATCCACGCCTGATTCATCTTGACAAAGGTCAGTCTCTCCATATTTTGGGTGGACAGGCGAGTTCTTCATGGGGTAACTATGGCCCCCGCCACACTAAACACCCGCTCTAATGCCACACTACTGGACAGACAGGACAGCTTTTCCAGGGCAATATCTGCCAGTTGCGGCCACAAATCCAGTTTGGCTGCCCAGTAGTCCAGCGGATCTTCAATGTGGGGTGGCAGGGTGCTGCCCAAGTATGCCACCACCTGCTGGTTCAGGTCCTGCTCCAGGTCTACCGTGTAGCTACGTAGCTGCCGGTCTCCTGTTCTGTCTTCAGCTGGGTGGGGGGTGAAGGACCTTCAGTGATGTCACTGAGTCACATGGTCCAATCACTGAAGGTCCTTCACCCCCCGCCCAGCTGAAGACAGAACAGGAGACCGGCAGCTACGCGATCAAATGAAGTAGGTGAGTTGTTGTTTTTTATTATTTTTAACCCTTTTTTGCCCCTTTTACTTTGCATTCTCTATTGAGAATGCTATTATTTTCCTTTATAACTATGTTATAAGGGAAAATAATAAAATGTACAGAATACTCAACCCGAAACCGGACTTTAGTGATGAAGTCCAGCTTCGGGTCTGGGTACCAAACATGGCGATTTTTCCCACGCACTTGCAAAACGCATTAAACCGCTTTGCAATCACGTGGAAAAATTGTGCATTTTCCCGCAAAGCACCCGCCTCTTATCCGGGCGTCAACATGACGCCCATGTGAAAGAGGCCTAATTCTGGTGTTTTTGCTATTCTTTGCTAGTAAACACTAAAAAATTAGTTATAGGGAACTTGCCACCATGAAAATGCTACCCAACCTACATACCAACATCATACTACAGATCAGTATGTGCTGAGCAGATTGATATATGTATTTTTGTGGAAAGGTTTAGAATAACCTGCAATTATTGATTGAACCTTTGCGTTTTTATGCTTAGGAGTCCAGTAGTCAGACCTATTGTCAGTCTTCCCCATATCAGTGTGCATACAGAGATTTCTTTAACTAAGTAGGACCACCCACTGGACATTTAAGTATAGAATAGGCAGAGATTTAAATGAATAAAAAAATCAGTTATACTGCACATTTCCCTACAACACTATATACACTCCTCAACGCTGAAATTTCAACACAAAAAATGACATGCTGTAAGGTTATGCAAATCAGGGAAGTAGCAGGTGTCACTAATATGATCACATTTTCAAGCACCTAGCTCCAATCTGTGGAATGTGGAAGAGATATGAAGCTAGACCGAAAGCAAAGTTTTTTTAGCCACGTGAAACTGCAAAAATTGGATCAAGTCATGTGGGGTGATTGCCACTTGTCACAAACTGAGGGGGACAGAATCGTTGAACTGAGAGACTTTGGTTTATCACTCTGGCAGGTCACTACATTCATAGTCTTAGATGTCAGCATTGTTCAACGCTGCCTAATCCAGTGGTAGGGAGAACAAAGATTAACTACAATAACAACAAGAGGTCCACAGAGGAAAATCTCTGCACGAACAAATTACCTGATTAGAAGAATGAAGCTAAATGATCTATTCTGTACAACAAATTAAATTTGGCGTCACATTTTAAGGCTAGGGTGGCAAATAATGTCTAAACAAATCATCAACACGACATTGGGCTACGAGCCAAACATCCAGCTACAGGTGTTCCATTGACCTCATGCCAGCACTCTCAAAGGCTATCATGGTACACAGCAAGATGGGAATGGAGGTTGGAGTGGAAGTCTGTCCTCTTCAGAGATAAGTCCTGCTTTTGTCTTGGATGCAATGGTAGCCGGAGATCACATGGGCAATGCCATGGAGAGGCCTTCACAAAGGAATGTCACAGCAGTCCTACTTCCAGAATTATGGTGTGGGATGGCATAATGTTCGATAGCTGAAGCCCTCTAGTCCTCATTTCAGGTACACTAACATGACATTGATTTGTTTGTGGAACCAGTTGTACAGCCATTTCTCCAACGTGTCCTAAGTTCTCCAAAGGAGACGTTTTTCAACAAGACAGTGCCAGGCTGCATGTTGCTCATGCTAGTGTGAGCAGCCTGCGTGGCCTAAATGGGCTACTATTGCCTGCAGAATCTCTGGAATTGTCTCCCATTGAGCAGATCTGGGACGGCAATTGCAAAAGGAACTGCCAGCAATGGATCTTGATGATTTATGTGTCCAAGTGCATTTAGCATGGCAGAACATTCCACAGACAACTGTCAACCTTTTCCCAACATCTGCCGTACATGTACAGCTGATGCCAGGTCTTTAAAGATGGCGCCCACTCCAGAGCAGAGTGAGAGCCATAGCTGTCAGGTTTCTGCTGTTTCACATAGCAGACACCTGAGACTAATGTCTGTGACTGACAATAACGCTGATTGAAGACATTTAAAGCCCCAGATGTCTTGGTCATTTGTGACAACAGCATCTAAGACAGCTTTTCTCAAGGCGATCCATTAAGAATAGGATCAAGAGAAAAGAGGATGAAATAATAATAAAAAAGAAACAAAAATTTGAAATGGATTCAATGCCACAACTCACAATAGGAGAAGAATATAGTAATACAAAAGAAAAATCAACATTTAATACCTTGGATGAAATTATATTTGAAGATATAGAAAAGATCAGTGGAGAACTTACTACACATAATGTGAGTTTGGAAGCATCGATAATACAAGAGGACCCTAGAGACAGAACTGATCACATTTCCCTTACCCCAATAGTGCACAATAATAAGAACTATAGGAAAGATAAAAACAATAAAAAGAAAAGCCCCTTGGAAACCTCAAATAGATTTGGTCCATTGGAAAACATGTCTATGAATGAACAGGAAAATCAGGAATCGATAGTTTCTAAACCAGAGAGGGTTAAAAATATAAGCTATAGTGCCGCAGTTCAAAGAAAGGTTAGAAATAAAACTCCTATACCTAAGAGGAATATGAACATACCTGAATCAGACAATATAGATAAAAATAAAATAAAAAAAACATTAAAAAAAGATTTTTTTCAAGCCAGACCTTTAAGAAAAGAGCAAAAAAAGGGACAAGGAAAAAGAAAATCTCAAAAAGGAGATTAAAGTAACTGGACAAAAAACTATGATTTAAGAAAATATTTATGAAGCAAGAGTGATACTAGATTACTACAAAAAGGATTGAATTTGCACCATCTTCTCAATTCCTTCTATTTGCATTCATAGGTATTAAAAAATTCCACAGCAATCTTGCTCTTAGGAAGTATTTTTAAATAAAAAGAAAAAATTATGACAATAAAAAATAGTAGTAATGATAATGGGAATAAAAAGACAAATCAGAATTTTTTTTATACTAATCTGAGGAATAAATCAAATTTTTATCCGATAAATGAATATTCTGGAGCTATTGAAACTTTTGAAGCCTTTTTTGTACCCATAATTTGAGTAGGGAGGAACAGAAAAGTATAAAAATGTTACAGATAAACAATGATGTGATTATCCGCCCTGTGGACAAAGGGGGGAGGGGAGGGTATTGTTGTTTTAGACTATGAACAATACCATGATGAATCAATGATATAGAAACAGGTGGAGCCCACTTGGAGAGCCACCCTCCATGAAGACACTTTGACTGACCAAGCGAGTAAAGATGTGAACTTCTGTTTATTCAAGGATGACAATGCGTTTCGGGGCATACAAAGCTCCTTTTTTAAGTATAAAAACCATATATACACATGTATGTCTATATATATAAAAACAATGTACAATATGATATGATGTAATTTAACACAGTTAAAATAAAAATTGAAAATGGAAGATAGACCAGGAAATATATGCAGGAAGCAAAAGAGGATAACATTGGGGAACAGGTAAACGATATAACGCCAAGGCGGTGATGGCAAGAAGAGTAAAGTACATGTATAAATATGGATGGTGTTGGATAAATGCATAATTAGAAACATTAAAATAATTATTTGTGCTGCATTAGTTTATATGTCTCGCCAAAATATTTTAATAAATAAATAAATTAATCTCGCTAAGGTATTAGAAGTGTAAATAAATTAATTCATAAATGCATATATAAAAAAGTATTTATACATGAATGAATATTTCAAACCATTAATAAATAATAAACTGTGATTATTGATTATTGGTTGGGGGAGAGGTTGCGGAATATATAAATATGGATAGTGTTGATTAATTACATAATTAGAAACATTCAAATAATTATTTGTGCTGCATTAGTTTATATTTCTCACAAAAATATATAAATAAATATAAAATATATATAAATAAATAAATAGATACATTAATCATGCTATGATATTGGAAGTGAAAATAAATGAATTTATAAATATATATTAAAAAAGTATAAAAAAATACATGAACAAATATTTAAATCGATCAATGATTATTAATCTGTGATTATTGGTTATTGGTTTGGGAAAGGTTGCAGGATGGAAAAATGTACAAATATATGTATATTCCCATTGATGGATAAGAACATAGGACATGCTGTGGCACTCAGATAAATGAGTGAAGAGGATCATGGGGATGCTAATGTCAGTGGTATGCGTGTGTAGATTAAATAAGATTGATTGAAAGGGGGATGGATTGTTTATTGGATAGGAAGTGTATTGGTGGGAAATGAAGGGAATGACTATAAGAAAAGTAACTGTGAATGGACATAATAGCGTGACCTGAAACAACAATGTAGCGCAACAGATCGTGCACTGAAAGACAGGTGTAGCAGTCTGAGGGGAAGATGCTGACTGCTTGCGGAGACCAGGGGACCAGAGGCTGAGGACAAAAGTGCACGGGGGAATCACTAGCAATAAATAAATAGCTGGGGAAGGCAGGACAAGCAGCGACTCGGCCTATTCTCGTGGCTGTATGAGCCGCCTTCACTGGTAAGGGGGCTCATACCCACGAACCTAGAAGGCTAGGAATCCCTGCATTGCCCTCAACAAGTGACAAGGCAGAGACCTCCTGTTCATCCATCATAACGGATGACAGGCGTCTCCAGAGACCCAGTAGCTGACAGGGAGAAAGACAGAATGCCGCAACTGCACAGCAGGTAAGTACACAGCTTAAGAACAGAACACTGGAAACAACCAACACTTACCTGCCGCAGCAGAGAAGGAAAGACGGCAGCAACATCTACCCGGACCTCCATGCGAACACCAGATGCACGGAAGCTCCAGGCAGGAAAGCACACTGTCTTGTAGAGTAGTCCCCCCTCTGGGGAACCAACCCCCTTCCGGAGGACACACACACAAGAGTGGAAAACATCAAGCATCCATGCAGGCCTGTACACACCTACATGAAACAAACACCCAGACGTATAACAAACCTCCAACTCAAACCCACACCATAAACAACACACCAGAAGGGGAAGGAAGACAAGGAGAAAACACACAGTATGACATCGCAGATGACATTGCTGAGAACATCGATGTCAAACTTGGATGGCCCTCAGATCTCATCCATGCACAGAGAAAGCATCTCACATGCAAGGCAGACAAACCAACTGAGCACATTCTCCAAGCCAAAGGATATAAAGAGACCTGGGACCACACCCAACTCACCAAGCACACACCATTAACTCCGTGCACACCAGGATGGGGAGGGAAACCACAATTAAAGGGAAAGAGTCCAGCGTGCATAAAATACAACACGTCGCCAACTGCAACTGCATGTATGGCGGAAGTGTCATGGTCAATCACCAGCAGACCCTGACAAAGCCGTGAGAGGAAGACAGTAACTGGGAGGTTAGGTATATATGGGTGGAAGATAAGGAAATGGATAACCGTATGGAGGAAATTGCTGGAATGAAAGATGAACTGAGGAGGAAATATTTGAATTTGTTTGTAGCTAATGGACTTGAGTGGGTGGTGTGGGAGAAGAATAGGACCTAAACACAGTTACTTTCCAAAGATTCATTCAGGCCTTCTGGTTCCAGGGTCTGCGTTTTGAAGATACAGAACATCTCGTTTTCCTGAGATATTGGAAATGGTTGGAACAAGTGCTTGGTATGTGTTCTATACCTATTATATAGGTGTTATAATAAACTGAGTGGGATATATATAATGATATTGTAGAAAGTGTCTGGAGACTACATGCTTCGTGTAGCCATTTGTGATGTTCCAACGGTGTTTATTGATCCTTTCTCTCAAGCTGAAGGGTGGTGCGGCCTATGTATTGGAGTCCGCAGGTACACTCTAGGAGACAGATGACATATGAGGAGGAGCAGTTCAGGAAAGTCTTAATGTTAAAACGTTCGCCTGTAATATTACTACTGAAATTGGACTTCTGTGATGATATATTTAGGCAACATTTACATAATCGGTGGTCACATTTAATAACTGCCAAGAAGGTTAGGAAAAAACATCATTGATGGGGTGTTTTTCTTTATTTTGCACAGTTGACTGGGGGCTAGAAAGTTCCTAAGTGTTTGGGCCCTTCTGAACGTAAGTTGTGGCTTGAGTTTAATATGATCCTTCAAAAATGGATCTGCCAACAGGATCAGCCAATGTTTGGTAAGGATATCCTGTAGGACTTTTTGTTTCGCAAGTGGTGATGAATGTGGACCTGTAGCCCTCCGCTCTTTGGGGGGCCCCTTGTCCCTTCTGTTTTGGTATTAGGCACTGTTGAGTATATTTTTTGATCCTTCGAACGCTGCCTTAACGATGTTATTAGGGTAACCTTTGTTAAAGAACCGGCGAGTGTAGATATGGATCTGGGTTATGAAGTCTTCATCATTGGTGCAATTTCTTCGGATGTGTTTGAACTGACTGAATGGTATATTATTTCTCCACTCTTTGTGATTTGTCCAGGTAACTGTTTCCATCAACTTTGAAAATACACTGATACCTTCTTCCGTCGGTGGGAGGTCTTTATTAAAATAGTTTTCAATAATGCGGAGCTAATAGAAATAATGACACCCTTTGTATACTCAGAATGGTATCTGAAAAGGAAAATAACAAATACCCTAGGTAAACTTCAGATAGATTGACCAGGAAAAATGTGGTTTCAAGAAGAAGTGATCATGAGGTGAGAGTAAGGGAGGGTGGGTGGTTGATTTCATGGTTCTCCTGTTTAAGTACCGATGTCTAAACTTTGTTGCTATGGCATATAATACTATATGTACTCAGTGTAATATTTGACTTTGTTGTTTTTGATTTTCTGGATGCCTGTACTGATAAAACCCCCAAAAAATTACATTTGAAAAAAAAAAAATATATGTTTTAGTTTCAATGGATTCTTCTTTAAAGAAGAGTATGAGGTCTAGGTATTCGATACATGTATTGGAGTAATTTGCTGTAAAGGAAAGGCCAAAGGTATTGTTATTAAGATGTCTGGTAAAGTTGACTGCCTTGTCAATGTTCCCGTCCCATATAATTAGCAAGTCGTCTATATACCGCCTGTAGAAGATGATATTTTCCGACCAGGCGTGTTCGCCATAGATGTATTGTTCCTCAAACTGTCCCATATACAGATTGGCAAAACATGGCCCAAAAGGTGTGCCCATTGCGGTGCCTTTTACTTGTTGGTAAATTTCGTTCTCAAAAGTGAAGAAGTTATGGTTCAGTGTGAAATGTATTGCCTCTTGTACAAATGTGCTTTTGTGGTGGGCATGGTGTTGTCAGTTGAGCGGTAGTGACGAATTGCTTCTATTCCTGCAATGTGAGGAATATTGTAATAGAGCGCTGAAACGTCTAGGGTAACCCAACTGTATGGATCTTGCCATTTAACTTCTTTCAGTGATTAGATGAGGCTTGATGAATCTTTTAGATATGATGGTAGTTTGATAACGTATTTCTGCAGAAGGATATCCACATAGTGAGACAAATTGCACGTGAGCGATGTGATCCCGGAAATAATTGGTCTTCCTGGAGGATTGTGGAGGGCTTTATGTATTTTGGGTAGATGGTAAAATAGTGCCAGATTTGAATAATCCACAGTGATATGATCTCTCTCTTTTTTCGTTTGGACCTGTTTCTCCTCAACATCCTTTAGTAAAACTGATAATTCTTTTGAGTAGTCCTTTAATGGGTTTTCTGTTAAAATTTTATAGTATTCTTCATCCTTTAAAATTCTATAGGCTTCTGTAAGGTATTCTGTTCTGTCTTAAATGACGATTCCTCCACCTTTATCGACATTCCTAATTACTATTCATTCGTCCAGCATTAAATTCTTTAGGGCCTCTTTTTCGGATGTGCTGAGGTTGTTCGGAATCTTTAAACCTCTATTTATATTTCTCAAATCTTTTGCAACTTTCTGAACAACAACAGACAAAATATTCCGAAAGGTAGACCGGAGCCACCGCCATGTAATATCAAGCCTCACCTCTTCTCTCCACATTAACTATTCAGATACTCAGGACATTTCTAAAACCTGAGGACCTAATCAGTCCGCTATTTGGTTTTGATTCGTCCAGCATTAAATTCTTTAGGGCCACTTTTTCGGATGTGCTGAGGTTGTTTGGAATCTTTAAACTCTATTTATATTTCTCAAATCTTTTGCTACTAGAGAAAAAATGATCTCTATATAATTGCCTCTATGGTGGGTGGGGTTAAATGTAGACTTTGGTTTTAAACCCGTATTAATTGCTTCTGGTGCATCGGCTGGTTCAGTTGGGGAAATTTCGGTTTCGGTTGCAGAGGCTTCAGTCCTGGCTTCTGTTCTCAGGGTCTTGATCTCAAAGTGCTGTGGAGTGTTATTTTACGCATAAAACTATTGAGGTCAACGAATAATTCAAATTAGTTAAATTTGCCTGTGGGGCAGTACGAGAGGCCTTTTTGTAGGAAGCTGGTTTTCTCTTTGTGGAGTACATGTGTGGAAAGATTATAAATTTAAACTAGCGAGCTGTCCTGTTCCTTTTCTGGTGTCTGTTTTCACGCTTGACTTAGTTCCCTTGGGGTTTTAGTTTGTTTTTGTTTCCGCCTCTTCTTCCTTGACGGGATTTCTTCTTCATTTGAGGCCCCTTGTTGATACTGATCTGATGTAATCTGTGGTCCCTGGTGATTGCCTGAGGGCATACATTGCTTCCAGGGTCAGGGCCCATGGAAGGGGTAAAAAATACACGGATTGAGTGATGTTTGTATCTGTAACATCACAGATACTAGTGTTATGGGTGGTGATGAGAGAATCATCAGATAGGGGGAAATGAACAATACTTGGTTTTGATGATAGGCGTAAAAGCAATCCCGGAAGCGCCAGGTGGAGAACAGTTGCCTTTATGCTCTGTAGTCGTGGACCCAAAGGTTGTAGGTGGGAAATCGAGAAAACCCCTTTGGGGGATTTCAGAGTCAGATGTCGTGATTGGTCGGTATGAGTGATATTAAGAGGAAGTCGGTTTGGCGGTGTAAACCGAATAGCAGACTGATTTGGTCCTCGGGTTTTAGAAATGTCCTGAGTATCTGAATAGTTAATGTGGAGAGAAGACGTGGGAGTGGCCTGAGGCTTGATACTGTTATTGTTACTGTTCAGAAAGTTGCAAAAGATTTGAGAAATATAAAGGTTTAAAGATTCTGAACAACCTTAGCACATCCGAAAAAGAGGCGCTAAAGAATTTTGTGCTGGACGAATCAAAAGTAATTAGGAATGCCGATAAAGGTGGAGAGATCGTCATTCAAGACAGAACAAAATACCTTACAGAAGCCTATAGAATTTTAAAGGATGAAGAATACTATTAAATTTTAACAGAAAACCCATTGAAGGACTACTCTAAAGAATTATCATCTTTACTAAAGAATGCTGAGGAGAAACAGGTCCTAACGAAAAAAGAGAGAGATTATATCACTGTGGACAATCCAAATCTGGCACTATTTTACCATCTACCCACAATACATAAAGCCCTCCACAATCCTCCAGGAAGACCAATTATTTCTGGGATCACATCTCTCACATGCAATTTGTCTCACTATGTGGATATCCTTCTGCAGAAATAAGTTATCAAACTACCATCATATGTAAAAGATTCATCAAGCCTCATCTCGTCACTGAAAGAAGTTAAATGGCAAGATGCATACAGTTCGGTTACCCTAGACGTTTCAGCGCTCTATTACAATATTCCTCACATTGCAGGAATAGATTCAATTTGTCACTACCGCTCAACTGACAGCACCATGCCCACCGCAAAAAGCACATTTGTATTATAGGCAATAAATTTCACACTGAACCATAACGTCTTCACTTTTGAGAACAAAATTTACCAACAAGTAAAAGGCACCGCAATGGGCACACCTTTCACACCAAGTTTTGCCAATTTATATATGGGACAGTTTGAGGAACAATACATCTAAGGCAAACACCCGTGGTTGGAAAATATCATCTTCTACAGGCGGTATGTAGACGACTTGCTAATTATATGGGACGTTAACATTGACAAGGCAGTCAACTTTACGAGACATCTTAATAACAATACGTTTGGCCTTTCCTTTACAGCAAATTACTCCAATACTTGTATTAAATACCTAGACCTCGTACTGTTCTTTAAAGAAGAATCCATTACAACTAAAACATTTTTCAAGAAAGTTGATGGAAACAGTTCTCTGGACTACAGGAGCTCACATCACAAAAAGTGGAGAAATAATATACCGTTCAGTCAGTTCAAACGCATCCGAAGAAATTGCACCAATGATGAAGACTTCATAACCCAGAGCTGTATCCTCACTCGCCGATTCCTTAACAAAGGTTAGCCTAATAAAATTGTTGAGGCAGCGTTCAAAAGATTAAAAAAATATACTTAACAGGAGTGCCTAGTACCAAAACAGAAGGGACAAGGGGCCCCCCAAAGAGCGGAGAGCTATAGGTCCACATTCATCACCACTTACAAACCAAAAAGTCCCACGGGATATCCTTACTAAACTTGGCTGATCCTGTTGGCAGATCCATTTTTGAAGGATCATATTAAACTCAAGCCACAACTTACGTTCGGAAGTGCCCAAACACTTAAGAACTGTCTATCCCCCAGTCAACTGCGCAAGATGAAGAAAAACACTACATCAACGACGTTTTTTCCTAATCTTCATGGCAGTTATAAATGTGACCACTGATTATGTAAATGTTGCCTAAATATATCATCACAGAAGTACAATTTCAGTAGTAATGTTACAGGCGAACGTTTTAACATTAGGACTTTCCTGAACTGCTCCTCCTCATATGTCATATATCTCCTAGAGTGTAACTGCGGACTCCAATACATAGGCCAATACAAGGACCAATAAACACCGTTGGAACATCACAAATGGCTACACGAAGCATGTAGTCTCCAGACACGTTCTACAATATCATAATAAAGATCCCACTCAGTTTATTATAACACTTATAGAACACACGCCCAGCACTACCAAGCTCTTGTTCCAACCATTTCCAATATCTCAGGAAAACGAGATGTTCTGTATCTTCAAAACGCAGACCCTGGAACCAGAAGGCCTGAATGAATCTTTGGAAAGTAACTGTTTTTAGGTCCTATTCTTCTCCCACATCTCCCCCTCAAGTCCATTAGCTACAAACAAATTCAAATATTTCCTCCTCAGTTCATCTTTCATTTCAGCAATTTCCTCCATACGGTTATCCATTTCCTCATCTTCCACCCATATATACCTAACCTCCCAGTTACTGTTTTTCTGTCACGGCTCTGTCAGGGTCTGCTGGTGATTGACCATGACACTTCCGCCGTACATGCGGTTGCGGTTTGCAACGTGGTGTATTTTATGCATGCTGGACTCTTTCCCTTTAATTGTGGTTTCCCTCCCCATCCTGTTGTGCACGGAGTTAATGATGTGTGCTTGGTGAGTTGGGTGTGGTCCCAGGTCTCTTTATATCCTTTGGCTTGGAGACTGTGCTCATTGGTTTGTCTGCCTTGCATGTGAGATGCTTGCACTGTTCATGGATGAGATCTAAGGGTCATCCAAGTTTGACATCGATGTTCCCAGCAATGTCATCTGTGATGTCATACTGTGTGTTTTCTTCTTGTCTTCCTTCCCCTCCTGGTGTGTTTGTAACGGATCGACAGGCACCCTGACTGGGTACCTCCGTTGAAAGATGCTCCTAGCGCTTCTTGAGGATTCCAAGCGCTCTAGCCGACACCACAACCACCAAATCGGAGAAGCATATGAATGCGGTAAACAGCCGAATAGGAAAAACCATACGAAGAGGTTTACACTCCTAGCAGTCAAACTGGAACAGCATACAATAAATCCCCCCCAATAACGAGACGACACTTCGTTCTGAGGGTCAAGCAGGAACTTCTTTTATGACCACACAAGCATTTCCTTTTATACACATTTTCCAACAAGGTTACCACCCACGTGGTATAAACATAGCAGCCAATCATTTACAGTTTCACATTTTAAACAGAACCCATTCGTCAATGTACATTTAACAACCTCAATGACATTGTCCATGATCCAATCAACAACACAATGACATTGCCCGTGATACAATCAACAACACAATGACATTGCCCGTGATCCAATCAACAACACAATGACATTGCCTGTGATACAATCAACAACACAATGACATTGCCCGTGATACAATCAACAACACAATGACATTGCCCGTGATACAATCAACAACACAATGACATTGCCCGTGATACAATCAACAACACAATGACATTGCCCATGATACAATTAACAACACAATGACATTGCCTGTGATACAATCAACAAAATAATGACATTGCCCGTGATACAATCAACAAAATAAAAGTTAGGCAATAATAGGTGTTCTCTTCCAGTTAACAGTCCCAGGGGCAGAGACAGTAACTTTAAAATCCCATATGCCCAAATAGTGTCCCAGGGGCCATAGTCGCAGGGGAGGAGGCGGTGAATCAGTCTTCTCCAGTTCACAGTGGCGAGGTTGGTTTCGCCACACTTCTCCCCTTTACCAACTAGACTAACAGGGTATCTGACCTTCTGCCGGTCAGTGCCCTGGTTAGTCCAGCAACCCACCCACGAAGCACAAACAGCAGTACAGCCCACCCACAATAAATGGTTACTACACCTGGATAAAGTAGCAACTTGTCCATGTCCAGGTGCCTCACCGGGGGACTGGTAGACTGCCTTGGTGGGTTGCTGAGTGGGCAGAGACCCGCGGTACTTTGCACTGGGGCCAGCGCTACCACGGAAGTAGCCTGATTGGAGCCTGGTTGTGGGAGGGCGAGACCGACGGTCTCCCCTCTGGATACACCGCTCTGTAGCTGGGGGACAGGACCGACCGTCCTTACCCCTTGTGCTGTAAGTGCAGAGACTACGGTCCCATCTGTACCGTTGGGGGGCGTAACATCTCCCCTTGTGGGTTAGGCTGCCGCTGGAGAGAGGGTGTAACAAGCTCCTCTCTCTGAACTGTAGACTGCCGCTGGGGAGAGGGGGTATCAGGCTCCTCTCCCTGACCCTCTCTCTGCTGGTGGAGGGGGGGACCAACTGTCTCCCCTTTCAATATTTTGTCCTGCGGCTGGGGTGCGAGACTGACGGTCTCTGCTCCCCGCAGGACACTCTGCCGCTGGGGAGGAAGGACGACACCTTCAGCTCCCTGGGGTACACACTGTCGCTGGGGAGGAAGGGTGGCACCTTCAGCTCCCTGGGGTATACACTGTCGCTGGGGAGGAAGGACGGCACCTTCAGCTCCCTGGGATACACACTGCCGCTGGGGAGGAAGGACGGCACCTTCAGCTCCCTGGGATACACACTGCCGCTGGGTAGGAAGGACGGCACCTTCAGCTCCCTGGGATACACACTGCTGCTGGGGAGGCAGGACGGCACCTTCAGCTCCCTGGGGTACACACTGCTGCTGGGGAGGAAGGACGACACCTTCAGCTCCCTGGGGTACACACTGCCGCTGGGGAGGAAGGACGGCACCTTCAGCTCCCTGGGGTACACACTGCCACTGGGGAGGAAGGACGGCACCTTCAGCTCCCTGGGGTACACACTGCCGCTGGGGAGAAAGGACGGCACCTTCAGCTCCCTGGGGTACACCCTGCCACTGGGGAGGAAGGACGACACCTTCAGCTCCCTGGGATACACACAGCCGCTGGGGAGGAAGGACGACACCTTGAGCTCCCTGGGGTACACACTGCCGCTGGGGAGGAAGGACGACACCTTCAGCTCTCCGGAACGCACTCAGCCGCTGAGGAGGGCGGACGATACCATCTGCCATGAACTGCAGGTAATCTGCTGTTAACTTCCTCACGGACTGCACATATTTCTCGGGGGTTTGGGTCCGAAGAAAATCAGCCGTGATCTCAGCTCTCTGTCAAATTCCTCCTGCGTGTAGCTGGGTGCCATGCTTGTTCTCCTGAAGTTGGGTACCAGTGCTAGCGTTGCCCTCAATTTGTAATTCCGTGATGTCTCCGAGCTGCTTTACCTCGCACTAGGACGCCATCCCACCGCTTGCCACCAATGTAACGGATCGACGGGCACCCCGACTGGGTACCTCCGTTGAAAGATGCTCCTAGCGCTTCTTGAGGATTCCAAGCGCTCTAGCCGACACCACAATCACCAAATCGGAGAAGCATATGAATGCGGTAAACAGCCGAATAGGAAAAACCATACGAAGAGGTTTACACTCCTAGCAGTCAAACTGGAACAGCATACAATAAATCCCCCCCAATAACGAGACGACACTTCGTTCTGAGGGTCAAGCAGGAACTTCTTTTATGACCACACAAGCATTTCCTTTTATACACATTTTCCAACAAGGTTACCACCCACGTGGTATAAACATAGCAGCCAATCATTTACAGTTTCACATTTTAAACAGAACCCATTCGTCAATGTACATTTAACAACCTCAATGACATTGTCCATGATCCAATCAACAACACAATGACATTGCCCGTGATACAATCAACAACACAATGACATTGCCCGTGATCCAATCAACAACACAATGACATTGCCCGTGATACAATCAACAACACAATGACATTGCCCGTGATACAATCAACAACACAATGACATTGCCTGTGATACAATCAACAAAATAATGACATTGCCCGTGATACAATCAACAAAATAAAAGTTAGGAATCCAGGCAATAACAGGTGTTCTCTTCCAGTTAACAGTCCCAGGGGCAGAAACAGTAACTTTAAAATCCCATATGCCCAAATAGTGTCCCAGGGGCCATAGTCGCAGGGGAGGAGGCGGTGAATCAGTCTTCTCCAGTTCACAGTGGCGAGGTTGGTTTCGCCACAGTGTTGTTTATGGTGTGGGTTTGAGTTGGAGGTTTGTTATACATCTGGGTGTATGTTTCCTGTAGGTGTGTACAGGCCTGCATGGACGTTTGACGTTTTCCCCTTTTGTGTGTGTGTCCACCTGGAAGGGGGTTGGTTCCCCGGAGGGGGGACTACTCTACAAGACAGTGTGCTTTCCTGCCTGAAGCTTCTGTGCATCCCGTGTTCGCATGGAGGTCCGGGTAGATGTTGGTGCAGTCTTTCCATCTCTGCTGCTGCAGGTAAGTGTTGGTTGCTTACAGTGTTCTGTTCTTACGCTGTGTACTTACCTGCTGTGCAGTTGCGGAATTCTGTCTTTCTCCCTGTCAGCTACTGGGCCTCTGGAGACGCCTGTCATCCATTGCGATGGATGAACAGGAGGTCTCTGCCCTGTCACTTGTTGAGGGCAATGCAGGGATTCCTAGACTTTTAGGTTTGTGGGTATAAGCCCCCTAACCATTGAAGGTGGCTCATACAGCCAGGAGAGTAGGGCGAGTTGAGGGAAGCTTTAGGAGGTGACCAGCTCCCTTTTCCCTGCCTATGGCCTAGTAATTAGTGATATTCTATGGTGGGAGGTTTCCCCCACTACCCATCATGACACTTCCTCCCCTCCGTCTCACTATTCTCCATTTTAATCAATTCCATTTTTTTATTCCATTATTAATCCATTCCAAATATCACATTTTCCCATCCGTTAATCCATTCCAAATATCACATTTTCCCATCGCTGTTCGTCCTGCCTTCCCTGCTATTTATTTATTGCTAGTGATTCCCACGTGCACTTTTGTCCTCAGCCTCCGGTCCCCTGGTCTCCGCAAGGAGTCGGCATCTTCCCCTTAGACCGCTACTCCTGTCTTTCAGGATCTGTGATCTGCTGCGCTACATTGTTGTTTCAGGTCACGCTATTAAGTCCATTCACAATTACTTTTCTTGTGGTCATCCCCTTTATCTCCCACCAATACACTCCCTATTCAATAAACATTCCATCTCCCGTTCAATCAATCTTATTTAATCTACACACGCATACCACTCACATTAACGTCCCTAGGATCCTCTTCACTCATTAATTTGAGTGCCACAGCATGTCCTATATTCTTATCCATCAATGGGAATATGCAGATATTTGTCCATTTTTCCATCCTGCAACCTTTCCCCAACCAATAACCAATAATCACAGATTAATAATCATTGATCGATCGAAATAATTGTTCATGTATTTTTTTATACTTTTTTAAAAATATATATTTATGAATTCATTTATTTACACTTCCAATATCATAGCATGATTAATTTATCTATTTATTTACTTATCTTTGTGATATAAACTAATGCAGCACAAATAATTATTTTAATGTTTCTAATTATGTAATTATTCAACACTATCCAAATTTATACATTCCGTAACCTCTCCCCCAACCAATAATCAATAATCACTGTTTAATAATTATTGATCACTTAAAATATTTATTCATGTATAAAAAAAAATTACTTATACTTTTTTTTATACAATATATGCATTTATGAATTTAGTTATTTACACTTTATAATACCTTAGTGAGATTAATTTAGTTATTTATTAAAATATTTTTGCGAGACATATAAACTAATGCAGCACAAATAATTATTTTAATGTTTCTAATTATGCATTTATCCAACACCATCCATATATGTATTTTTCTTGCCATCACCGCCTTGGCGTTATATCATTTACCTGTTCCCCAATTTTATCCTCTTTTGCTTCCCGCATATATTTCCTGGTCTATCTTTCATTTTAACTTTTTATTTTAACTGTGTAAATGACATCATATCATATTATACAACCTTTTTATATATATATAGACATACATGTTTATATATATGGTTTTTAGACTTGAAAAAAGGAGCTTTGTATGCTCCAAAACACGTTGTCATCTTTGAATAAACAGAAGTTCACATCTTTACTCGATCGGTTGTTCATTTGCGCCGACAACGTGTCTTTACGGAGGGTGGATCTACACGTGGGCCCTCCGGATTTCTATATCAATACTTACCTCCCAGGGGCTGGCAACCCATTCTAGTCATGATTAGGATTGTGCCTACGTTTGCACAACCACTTAAGGTAAGCTTAATCATCCTGAATATCCTATTTTTTACCGTACATACTTCCCAATGAGCGCCTATCCCTTTCTAGTTGCCCAATTTGATGAAGAATCAATGAGATTGTTGAATGATAAAAAAAACTATAAAAAGTTACATCGAATCCGATATAGCAATATAAAATCGCACTGAGTAAACTGGTATGAAATGGGAAGAAAAAGGGTATAATAGGGTAGAAGAGTCTAAATTTATTAACATCCTAGAACATCTACATTTTATTATTTGCCAAAAGTGCATAATTCAGAAACCCACTCACCAGGGTGACCCATAATATCGGGTATTGGAAGTTTAACCTCTAATTTGTCCAAATATGATGTTGTTTTACAAATATATGTTCAAAAACTCCCAGCTTACTTGAAGGACACAAAGCACATCTTATAAATTCTGGAGACTATAGAGTGGAAATCTGACTACATTTTAGATACTTTAGATGTCACATCTCTCTACACTATAATAGAAAATAATAAAGGTAGGGAGGCGGCAGAATATTTTTTAAACAAAGAGAAAAATTACTACATGAACAATTCCAATTCATTGGGGAGTGTATAATGTTTATAATAATTTATCGTAATTATTTAAAATGAGGATACTTTTTATTTGCAAACATGGGGAACTGCTATGGGGACCAGATTCGCACCAAGTTTTGCTAATCTTTATATGGGGAGGTGGGAGGAGCTTGCCATTTACTCTTATGGCGTGCTCCGCGTGAATCTGGTCCTCTGAAAGAAGTTAATTGACGATATTGTTTTTATATGGAGGTGGGTGGGAGATTCACTTTGGGGATTTTTAATAGATATAAATAAAAATAATTTTTTACTTATAATTTATGCCAACTTTAAGTAAGAAGGAAGTACATTTTTTGGATCTAACTATATTGATTCGAAATAGTCAAATACATACTTATTAATATTCCCCTCAGCCAATATATCAGACTGAGGAGGAATTAAGGTAGAACAATTTGAAAAAGAGGCAAATAGTCTTTATATGAAATTTGAAGAAAAGGGCTATAAAATTAATGAATTAGAAAAAATAAAACAAAAAGTAAAGCAGATTGATAGAAATACCCTTTTACAAAAGGTGACCATGGACAATGAAAATTAAAGTAAGGAAAAGGATGAAATGGATTTCAAAGTCCCTAAGTGTTGTGCAATTATAATGATAATCATACTTATCGACCTCATAATAAACATGTTACATAGTGAGGGACAGCATATGTTGACATAGATAATAAAGGAGAGATGGAAAGCGATCATGGGAGGCTTATGTCAGAATGATATTAGTTTCATATTCCAAAGGGCTGGTTAGGAGATGGACGCTTATAAATCCTCTAGCAGTAAGAATCAAAATTATCCCTGATGAAGGAATCCGAGTATTCCAAAACACGTTGGAAGTGTGGACTCAGGAGGCATCCGTAGGTACAAGCATGTGACGTCACACTGAAGGCCCATTCTCCTGTTAGCAGCAGTGTGGCTTCTCCTCGTGTGCGCGAGCTCCTGGACCGAACGCTTAGGAAGGAGGAAGCTGAAGATTGCGCTATCTTCTATTTCTCTTTGCAAAATTGAAACTGAAATCAATCGGAACAGGACTCAGATCATATTACCAACGGCAAGTACCGGTTGTGTTTCGCATATTCTTTGGATTTGTTTTATGTCAGCTCGGGTTCGGTTTCTCTGACTACTAGTAAACATTCAAATCAACCTCATTACCCATAATAGTAATAATAAAACAGATCATTTACACAGGTGTATCCCAAAACCATTGTACTATTAAAATATAAATATACTTATCCTGTAAAGTGAACGCCATAAAAAAATTATCATCTCAGGAAAGCAAGGAGTACAAAACTATGTGAGGAAAGGGTTAAGAACCTCATTGAAAGCATGCCATTGCGTTTCAGGGCTCTCACAAATGGTCCAAAACGGATCAGAGGATCATTCAGAATGCATCAGTTAGGCTCAGTTCCGCCTCTATTCCGTTTTGGAGGCGGAACAAAACGCAGCATGCAGCATTTTGCTGTCCGTCTGAAGAGGCGGAGCCTAACGGATGCGTTTTTAATTACAATGTAAGTCAATGGGGACGGATCAGTTTTCAATGACACGATATAGTGCATTTGAAAACGGATCCGTTCCCCATTGACTTTAGAGTAATTCAAAACGGATCCGTTTTGGACTTTGTCATTTTTCTTTAAACCTAATGCAAACGGATCCGTTCTAAACGGATACAAACGTTTGCATTATAGGTGCGGATCCGTCTGTGCAAATAAACAGACTGATCCGCACCAACGCAAGTGTGAAAGTACCCTTAGTGTGTTTAGTTGTGTATGTGGCACTCATACAAAATACTGTATAAATTGAGATGTTTTCAGTATTTTGTTTCCTTTTTTTACCATTTACATATTAACATGCCTATCAATCCTGTGCTTTCCAAAATTTCATGCCCTTTTATTCATGGTGTTGAAATTTCAATGTTGAGGAATGTATCAATCTGTCCATCTCCTGTAGACTGGATTGCATTTTCACAATTATAGGTTCCCTTCAAATGTCTTTGGTGTAACCTTGAAAGTGGCATATGTTTACTCTTTGTAAGTTTGACACATGACCTGAGCATAAAGAGCACAATGGTTTAACTGGATAGTTGATCATGATTTTAAAAAGGTCCAATTTATTATATTTGTAGAATTAGTTGCTAGTTTTCTTCAGGGTCACATATATATATTGTGTATTTGACAAGATGTCTAACTCCTTCAGAACCAAGTGAAAAAATCTTCACCTTTGTGACCAAGCATAATTTTGCAAATCTGTCACTTTATGTGGTAATAACTTTTGAATGCTTTTAGATATCCAAGCGATTCTGAGACTGTTTTTTACGTGGCACATTTTACTTCATGTTAATGGTAAACTTCATGTTTATAAAAAAATTAAAATTGACACAAAATTTGTAAAATATTGCAATTTTCTAAATTTTAATTTCTACATGTTAAAGATGGATAGTGATACCTCAGAAAATAGTTATTAAAAACCATTCACCATATGTCTACTTTATGTCAGCATCATTTTAATTTTAGGATGTTAGAAGGCTTAGAATTTTAGAAGTAATTTTTCAAAAGATTTTCGAAACCGACTTTTTTAAGGACCAGGTCAGTTCTGAAGTCCCTTTGAGGGCCTTACATAATATAAAACAATCACAAATGACCCCATTTTAGAAACTGCACTCCTCAAGTTAATCAAAACTGATTTTTATAAATGTTGTTAACATTTAGGTGTTCCTTAGAAATTAAAGCAAAATGAAGGTGAAATTTAAGATTTTCATTTTTTTTCTGCAGATTTTTCATTTTAATTAATTTTTCCTGTAACACATCAAGGGTTAACACCAAAATAAACCTCAATATGTATTTGATTGTAAAACACTTCATGGGAACACAACTGTGCTCAGAAGGCATGGAGCGCCATATGGTTTATGGAGGGTAGATTTTGCTGGAATAGTTTTAGGGAGCCATGTCCCATCTGACATAACCCCATTTAGGAAACAACACACCTCAAAGAATTTATTGAGGGGCAGAGTAAGCACTTTGTCTCAACAAGCGTTTCATAGATTTCAGAAATACCTGGCTGTGAAAATGAAAAATTACATTTGTACAAGAAAATGTTGCTTTAGTCTCACATTTTTCATTTTCACAAGGGGAAAAAGAAGAAAATGCACCCCACAATTTGTATATACGGCACACCCCATATGTGGTCGTAAACTACTATATGGGCAGGATTCAAAAGGAAAGGTGCAGCATCTGCATTTCCTAATGTGGAATTTGTGGAAATTGGTTTTAAGGGCCATAACTTTTTTTTTGATGGAGCTGTGTGAGGGCTTATTTTTTCACGGGACAGGCTAAAGTTTTTATTGGTACCCTTTGGGAGTACATATGATTTATGTGCAAAAATTGCAATTCTCTTTTTTATTTTTATTTTGTATGGGGTTCCTCATGCGCTATATATGATATGATAATCTTATTCTGTGGGTTGATACAGTTATGGTGATATCAAATTTATACAGGTTTTGTTATGTTTTACTACTTTTTCAGCATAAATTCAGTTTTGTGTTAAAAAAAAAAATTATATTTTGAATCCCCATATACTAACATCCATAACATTCTTATTTTTTCACCAATGTAGCTGTGCGAGGGCTTGTTTTTTGTGAGACAGGCTGTAATTTTTATTGGTATGAACTTGGGATACATATCACTTTTTGATCCCCTTTTATTCCAATTGTTTGGAAGGTGGGGTGCCAAAAACAGCAATTCCATCATCCATTTTCTATTTTATTTTTACGGCGTTCACCACTTGGGATATATAATGTGATCCCTTTGTAGATAAGGTCATCAATGAGCAGATATTGGAAAAGGCAATTTATTATTTTTTTATTCACATTTTTATAAATTTTATTTATTTATTTTTTACACTTTTTTTTAAACCTTTTTTTTTTATCAAGTCCAACTTGGATCTTGAAGATCCAGTGGGCCTGATGGCTTTACAGTGCATTGCAATAATCACCTATTGCAATGCATTGTATTGTCAGTTTTATACTTCCTGATGGAAGAGAGAGGGAGCTCCCTCTCTCTCTTAAATCCATGGATGCCGCAGGTGGGACCAATTGCATCTGTTGCAGCAGAGTGTCAGCTGTATGTTACAGCTGACACTCTCTGCTTATGGCAGCAGCTCAGGAACTGAGCCACTGTCATAAAAAAAAAACTGCCGCACAGAGGGGCAGAAGAGGAAAGATAGTCAGCACTCGATTCTCCAGCAGTGTTGCGCGGGAAGGAGCTCACTCCACGCTGTATTCAAAAAACAAACCCAGCAACTGTCTTTTTTTATGCTGCTCTTTTATTGTTTATATCAAAACATAATGATATCCTGGACGCGTTTCGGCACACGGCCTTTGTCAGCAGGTCACAGGAAAAGATTCACAGTACATTTAAATAGCCTCAGTGACGTCAGACGCCGGTCATGAATGACCAATACAAAATAACCAATCAGCAATGTGGTTTCACTTTTAGAACCAATGAATAGACAAATGATACAAATAAACAGATGATACATATTACCATCCTTGTTCTTAGTTCATAGTAGATGTCTGCACCCCCTGCTGCAGACGGTGCAGACATCTACTATGAACTAAGAACAAGGATGGTAATATGTATCATCTGTTTATTTGTATCATTTGTCTATTCATTGGTTCTAAAAGTGAAACCACATTGCTGATTGGTTATTTTGTATTGGTCATTCATGACCGGCATCTGACGTCACTGAGGCTATTTAAATGTACTGTGAATCTTTTCCTGTGACCTGCTGACAAAGGCCGTGTGCCGAAACGCGTCCAGGATATCATTATGTTTTGATATAAACAATAAAAGAGCAGCATAAAAGAAGACAGTTGCTGGGATTGTTTTTTGAGCATAGAGGGGGCAGACGGATGGGGGTGCAGAAGGGGGCACGTGGGGGCACAAAGGGACAGAGATCATACCTCTGTGCAGGCTCTGATCTCCATGGACAGGATCTGTGGATATCAGAGACTGTAAGCATATTAACACTCTGATTGTTTACAAAGATTAACCAAGATTAACCAATCAGAGCGATCGCTGAAAAGGGACCGCTCTTATTGGTCCGGCACTTGACAGCCTCTGGTAAAAGTTTGGGTGTAACTGTACACCTAGGTGCAGGAACTTACTGCTCAACAGGTGCGCAAAGGGGTTAGTAGACTTTTAGTATTTGTTGTAAGATATTAAGATGTCAACAAACATATTTAGCTTTCGGCTACTCCTAAAGTTGTTATATAGGCAGTCATCTGGTATTTACCCTTTAACGCCTGTACAGGGATCAGGACTTTGCTACAAGGGGAATTACAAGGCTACATCCTCCTGGGCTAGTCTCTGTGTCAGGTAAAATCGTAATTAGTGACAGGCCAAGGTCAAGGCAGGCAGAGAGTGATTATATAAGTAAATGGTCCTAGTTCAGAATAGGCAGCTATGGTTCAATACGAGGGTTAGGCAGAGGTCAGGTCAGGCAGGAGAGGGTCCCAATACAGGAAATGGGCAGAAAGTCAGTATACAGGCAGAAAACAAACACATCACACCTTTGCAGGATACTAGTATGCTAGGAAACCTATTGCTCAGGCACCTTTCCACAGGGAAAGGTGCCTGAAAGGGGTATTCCCCTCTGGAACCCACACCTGTACTTAGAACAGAGCCCGCAAAGTGCCGGAGGGTGCACAGCACATGCGTGGCCACCCTCCATTAATTTCTATGGGACTGCCGAAGCCCCATGGAAGTGAATGCAGCAGTGGCGTGCTTATGCGCTGCGCTTTCCATGCCCTCTGGCACTTTGTGGGCTATGTTCTAAGTATAGTGATATGCCCCCAATGTCCAAGATGGGAACACTCCTTTAAGTAACTTAATGGGGCCAGCCATTGAAGGGTATGAATTAGGGCACACACTGGCCCTTTAAGACCCAGGGGAATGCTCATGTGCCCTACAGGCAGAGGAAGAGACCCTGTGGCCATACCTGCTGTGAGGAGGGGAGCATGATGCCAGTCCCTGCAACCGGGACAGGTGAGCAGAGCAGCTGTGGCTGTGGGCCACTGCTGCAACAGCTGCTTACATTACGCAGTATAATGCTGGCATGAACAGTAAAGGCTCCTCTAAATTTTCACATTATGGGTCTGCCATAGAGCCTCTTCTATACTTTCACAAGCCTCTGATTTCATGCAAACATTTTTCTAGTTGGGTTCCATATGAAAAAGAAAATTTAAAATGGCATGCTCCATCAGACTCCCCTTTAAGCATTATTTCTAGGTGAGAATATCTCCATAAATACAGCCCCCAAACAAGCCTGTATAGCAGAAAATGGAAGCCTATCATACATGTTCATGTATACAGGATGGCCTTGTGCATGAACCTAAACTCTGGTTTTCTCTTTAGTTTCTCCTTAAAGGGATTGTCACATCTCACACCTTGATAGCATGTTGCTAGAACATGCCATCAATGTCAGAGAGATGCAGGTCCACCTCTGGGAGCCGCTCCTATCTCCAGAATGGGCCCTGGAAGATGAGTACTAGCAATATGCCATGAATATGTGAGATGAGCCTAAATGCTATGCAATTCTTTTGGATAAAAACTTGCATTTTGTCTTTTATATTATCGCCTTTGCTGATAAAGATTCCACATATATATTGATTTTATTTTAATGCAACCACATAAGTTGAATATATAGAAGTAGGGTGTATATGGGAAAAAATGGACGGACATCTGCTTTCATGTTATTTGGTCACAGTTAGGAGTTCATTTCCAGCTACTGCAGATGGAAACTGAAACTGATCCAGATGTGGAGCACATGTACGTGATTGTTAATAATACATTAGTTGAAAAAGAGTCTTGTTAAAATACATATTGCTCCAAAACTAACTTGAGAATATATATTATATATATTTTGAATGTGAGAGTTATAGAATAAACTGCTGGTTACATAATTGCCAATCTTTCTGTAATTTGACGCTCTTTGTATGGTATAGTCAACTTCTATACATAAATGCCCTTAAAGACAATTATAGCCCATGTAGAATGTGATTTCCCAACAGCTGATACTGTGATGTGATGATAAAGTTCTCCAATGTTCCTTTCTGTAAACTATTTGAGGACATCTTTACCCAGTGAAACAATGAATAGATTGCAATTTATAAAGTAAATTAAGGAAAACATGAATAATTACAGGATTCTCTCTTAATTTACTAAAAGGAGGGGGATCCATTGTAGAAAAGCAAGTACATTTTAGACCAAATCTCCAAACTGTTACAAGTACCCTTTCAGTTGTTTAAACCGACTCATGAAGTAGCCCCCGGCTCACTGCGCACAGTGCTTCTACTTCCGGCCGCTTCTTCATGA
The DNA here is from genome assembly GCA_033119425.1 of Bufotes viridis. Taxonomy (NCBI): domain Eukaryota; kingdom Metazoa; phylum Chordata; class Amphibia; order Anura; family Bufonidae; genus Bufotes; species Bufotes viridis. The sequence goes on from CM065592.1 coordinate 333,467,356, forward strand.
ATTATTATCACAGGGATCACAGGTCAGTGAATGTAACGGAGCATTAGATTGCATAGAAAGGGGGAATATAAATGTGATTTTAACTCCTAAGACTCCTGTGCCCTGCCTTCTGCCTCCCAGGGAAGCATGGGAGGCAGAAGCACAGCGCCTGCACAGCCCGTCTCCCCTTTTCTAATAGGAGACGGATGGCCCTTAGCAACGCTCATTTCAGAGAATGCTGCTAAGGGCCATTTCAGCCCCAGTTTTCTACCAAAAATAAACCTTTTGGCTAAATAAAGTCTATTGCAAAAATGTTACCTATCACTAGCCCTACACTTTAGCAAAAAATAAATAAAAATATGACGGTTATCATTTAACCACTTCAGCCCCCCTAGCTTAAACACCCTTAATGACCAGGCCACTTTTTACAATTCCGCACTACACTACTTTCACCATTTATTGCTCCGTCATGCAACTTACCACCCAAATGAATTTTACCTCCTTTTCTTCTCACTAATAGAGCTTTCATTTGGTGGTATTTCATTGTTGCTGACATTTTTACTTTTTTTGCCATTAATACAAATTTAACGAAATTTTTGCAAAAAAATGACATTTTTCACTTTCTGTTGTAAAATTTTTCAAAAAAACTACATTTCTATATAAATTTTTCTCTAAATTTATTGTTCTACATGTCTTTGATAAAAAAGTCCAATAAGTGTATATTTATTGGTTTGGGTAAAAGTTATAGCGTTTACAAACTATGGTGCAAAAAGTGAATTTCTGCATTTTGAAGCAGCTCTGACTTTCTGAGCCCCTGTCATGTTTCTTCAGGTGCTAGAATGTCAGGATAGTATAAATACCCCCAAATCACACCATTTTAGAAAGAAGACACCCCAAAGTATTCGCGGAGGGGCATGGTGAGTTCATGTATCATTTCATTTTTTTCACAAGTTAGCGGAAAATGACACTTTCTGAGAAAAAAAAAAAAAAAAGTTTCAATTTCTGCTAACTTCTGGCAAAAAAAAGAAATCTCAGACGGACTCACTATGCCCCTCAGTGAATACCTTGGGGTGTCTACTTTCCAAAATGGGGTCATTTGTGGGGTGTTTGTACTGTTCTGGCATTTTGGGCGGGGCTAAATTGTGAGCCGCCATGTAAAACCTAAAGGTACTCGTTGGAATTTGGGCCCTTTGCGCACTCAGGCTGCAAAAGTGTCACTTATGTGGTATCGCCGTACTCAGGAGAAGTAGGGCAATGTGTTTGGGGTGTATTTTTACATATACCCATGTTGGGTGAGAGAAATATCTCTGTAAACTGACAACTTTGTATAAAATTTTTTAAAAGTTGTCGTTTACAGAGATATTTTTCACACACAGTATGGGTATATATAAAAATACACCCCAAAACACATTGCCCTACTTCTCCTGAGTACGGGATACCACATGTGTGACACTTTTTGCAGGCTGGGTGCGCAAAGGGGCCCTAAAACCAATGAGTACCTTTAGGATTTCACAGGGCATTTTTACGCATTTGGATTCCAGACTTCTTCTCACGCTTTAGGGGCCCCTAAAATGCCAGGACAGTATAAATACCCCACATGTGACCCCATTTTGGAAAGAAGACACCCCAAGGTATTCCGTGAGGGGCATGGCGAGTTCATGTAAAATTTTATTTTTGTCACAAGTTAGTGGAATATGAGACTTTGTAAAAAACAAAATAAAAAAATATATATATCAATTTCCGCTAACTTGTGCCAAAAATAAAAATTCTGTGAACTCGCCATGCTCCTCACGGAATACCTTGGGTGTCTTCTTTCCAAAATGGGGTCACATGTGGGGTATTTATACTGCCCTGGCATTTTAGGGCCCCTAAAGCGTGAGAATCCAAATGCGTAAAATGGCCTGTGAAATCCTAAAGGTACTCATTGGTTTTAGGGCTCCTTTGTACTTTGGCTGCAAAAAGTGCCACTCATGTGGTATCGCTGAACTCAGGAGAAGTAGGGCAATGTGTTTTGGGGTGTATTTTTACATATACCATGCTGCGTGTGAGAAATATTGCTGTAAACGACAACTTTTTACATTTTTTATTCAAAGTTGTCAATTTACAGAGATATTTCTCACACAAAGTATGGGTATATGCAAAAATACACCCCAAAACACATTGCCCTACTTCTCCTGAGTACGGCGATACCACATGTGTGCCACTTTTTGCAGCCAAGATGCGCAAAGGGGCCCTAAAACCAATGAGTACCTTTTAGGAGGGCATTTTTACGCATTTTTCTTCTCACGCTTTAGGGCCCCTAAAATGCCAGGGCAGTATAAATACCCCACATGTGACCCCATTTTGGAAAGAAGACACCCCAAGGTATTCTGTGAGGGGCATGGCGAGTTCATAGAAGATTTTTTTGGCACAAGTTAGCGGAAATTGATTTTTTATTGTTTTTCTCATAAAGTCTACCTTTCTGCTAACTTTTGACAAAAAGTTAAATTGTTCATGGACTCACTATGCCCTCAGCGAATACCTTGGGGTGTCTTCTTTCCAAAATGGGGTCACATGTGGGGTATTTATACTGCCCTGGCATTTTAGGGGCCCTAAAGCGTGAGAAGAAAAATGCGTAAAATGCCCTCCTAAAGTACTCATTGGTTTAGGGCCTTTGCGATCTTGGCTGCAAAAGTGGCACACATGGTATCGCCGTACTCAGGAGAAGTAGGCAATGTGCTTGGGGTGTATTTTACATATACCCATATTTGTGTGAGAAATATCTCTGTAAACTGACAACTTTGAATAAAAATGTAAAAAGTTGTCGCTTACAGAGATATTTCTCACACTCCAGCATGGGTATATATAAAAATACACCCCAAAACACATTGCCCTACTTCTCCTGAGTACGGCGACACCACATGTGTGACACTTTTTGCAGCCAAGATGCTAAAGGGGCCCTAAAACCAATGAGTACCTTTAGGATTTCACAGGGCATTTTTACGCATTTGGATTCTCATGCTTTAGGACCCCTAAAATGCCAGGGCAGTAGAAATACCCCACATGTGACCCCATTGTGGAAAGAAGACACCCCAAGGTAATCCGTGAGGGGCATGGCGAGTTCACAGAAAAAAAAATTTGGCACAAGTTAGCGGAAATTGATTTTTTTTTTTTTTTTACAGTCTCATATTTCACTAACTTGTGACAAAAATAAAATTTTGCATGAACTCGCCATACCCCTCACGGAATACCTTGGGGTGTCTTCTCTCTAAAATGGGGTCACATGTGAGGTGTTTGTACTGCCCTGGCATTTGAGGGTCTCCGCAATCATTACACGTATGGCCAGCATTAGGAGTTTCTGCGATTCTCCTTATATTGAGCAGACGGGTAATGAGATTCTTTTCCCGTTCAGCCTCTGCACTGAAAAGAAAAAAAATGAACGGCACAGATTTCTTCATTCGCATCAATCAATGTGGATGAAAAAATCTCTGCCCAAAAATGTGCAAAAAAAACAAAACGGCACAGATTTCCTCATTCACATCGATCAATGTGGATGAATAAATCTCTGCCAAAAAATGTGCAAAAAAAAGTAGTAAGGCCCCATTCACACGTCCGCAAAAATGTCCGCATCTATTCCGCAATTCTGCGGAATAGATGCGGACCCATTCAGTGTGAATGGGGCTGGCGGTGATGCGGAGAGCACACTATGCGCTCGCCGCATCAGCATTTGCGGAGCTGCGGCCGCAAACTTCCGGGTTTCGGCCCCCAAGCATCCGGCCGCAGCTCCGCAAAAGATAGAGCATGTCCTATTCTTGTCCGCAATTGCGGACAAGAAAAGGCATTTTCTATATAGTTCTGGCAATGTGCGGATCCGCAAAATGCGGAAAGCACATTGCTGGTGTCCGTGTTTTGCGGATCCGTGGATCCATGGATCCGCAAAACACATCACGGACGTCTGAATGAACCTTACAGTGGGGTAATTAGTGTCAGGGGGTGACAGGGGGTGACATGGGGTGATCGGGGTTAATCAGGGGTTAATCAGTGGGGGGTGGGGTGGATGGGTGGGGGGGTCTGTGTGGTGTTTTGGTGCACTTATAAAAGTTTCTTTGGTGGTCCCAAGCAAATGGGACCACCAAAGGAACGATCAGCAAGCATATCAGGCGCTGTTAACAAAACAGCGTCTGATATGCCAGTTCTAACTTCTACAGCCTGCCAGCGCACGATCAGCGCTGGCAGGCTGTAGCTACCTTCTCCCGGCGTGATCCTGTGAGCGCGCGCACGTGCGCGCTGCGTTCACAGGAAATCTCGCCTCTCGCGAGATGACGCGCGGGCGCGTCAAGGAGGAACAGACCGACCGCCCGCAGGACGCAATCCTGCGTGAGGCGGTCGGTAAGCGGTTAAAGACCTAGTACTGGTCCCATTCAAGACAGGGACAAAGATATAGGTGGTGTAGAGTTAGCCGAATACGCTTTTTCCACATCAGAAAACACAGTATTATAGAAAGTACATGCTGGTCAAGTTATACCTCTGGTTGAAGGGAAGGGGTTAGGTCAAGAATTTGACATGGGGAGTGTGTGTGTGGGTGCGTGTGTGGGGGATTTGCCGTTTCAATTTCTGCCTCAGGCAGCACGAATGCTATGTGCTTCCCTGCCCATGGCCACAATGCACTTAGGGAAGGGGGGTTCCAAGCTGAACTCTTGCACCAGGGCCCATGAGCCTTTAGCTACACACCTGTGTCAAGGGATTGATTAAAATACATAATTACAGTACATCAGATAAATTGAAAGGTATTGTGTATCTCATTTGTTTTAGTAAGTCAAGTCCTCCAGTTTCCCAGTGTGCTAATTGCTTAAATATAAAGAGCTGGTCGACTTTGTCAATCCAGGCTTATCGTGTAGATGGGGAGGTATGCCTCTATAGTAAAGGTATAAGTAAACAAGCTGGTGGGATGAGCATAATAGGTTAGTTATTATTATCTGGGGTAAGGTTCAAATTAGGACACCACAGTAATACCAGTTTGGGGTCCAAAGAAATAGTTGTGGAGCATATACAGTTAATAACTGTCCCTACCTCTGGCCAAAAAGCTATGAGGTTGCAGGTCCATCAGAGATGTGATACAGAGACCCCATACCGCATCTCCATTATGTATTGGAGTTCTCTTGTATTCTAATACACCTATTATACCCATGTGAGTGAGTAACAATAAAAGCTTTTTCAGGATCAGTGAAAGTAACTTCGAGCTCTGATTCCCATTTATCTAGAAAGTACAGGGTGACATGGACAGTAGAGAGCGATAAGGAAGGGAGAAAAGGCATTTAGGGGGTGATGGAGTGGATATGAGCTGTTCAAGCCAGGATAATGTGCATGTGGGATCATAAGTAAAGGACATCTTCCGTACATCTCTGCTGAAGTTGAGAAGGTGCAAACAATAGGCTGGAAGACATGTGTGGGAGATATAAAAACCTTTTCCCAATCTGGTGTTCCAGTGGCAGAGAGAACTTCTTTCATGGGAACATTCAACAACAATGCCCACACACCAGAAGGCTCTTTAAAATGGGGATGTATATGTAAAAGATTTAGTGGTGTGTCAGGATGAGGAAATTGGAGAAGGTTCAGTATCTTGTATAGAGAAGACCATACCGCCAAAGTGCCCTTCATAATCGGAGAATGGTAGACAGCGGTTGGGGGAAAAGGGCATAGACCTCATAGTGTAAGTTTTTCCTGGGAGAAAAGTAGATAGCGTCCTAGGTCAGAGCACAGTTTCTGGGGGTTGGGTGAGATTAAAGATTGACTTCTTTCCACCTTCACTGCCTTGTAGTATGAATGTAAGTCTGGGAGTCCAAAGCCTCCAAACATCTTTTCTCTGGTGAGGATGGGATAGGCAATCCTAGGCGAGACTGTACCCCCAGTGGAAGCTGGAGAATAGCCTGCTTACCTGAGTAAAAAAAAGTAATGGGGAGCCAGATTGGTACAGTCTGTAATAGATATAGAAACCTAGGGACTAGGTAGGGTTTAAGAAAGTTCTTCCTCCCTATCCATTAAAAAAAGGTAATTTTGATGGTTTTCAATTGCGTTCTGACGGTTTGTAAAAGGAGGTATAATTAAGGGCGAATTAGGTTATAATTACATTAATCTGGGTCAGCTGAGATATGAGTCCCAAGGTATTGAATATGCTTAAGCAGCCAAGAAAAGGGAGTGGACAGCTTTAGGGTATTGATGATAGAAGAGTGACAGGGAATGTTAAGAGCCTCCAACTTACTATAGTTAATTTTTAAATTGGAGACAAAACCAAAGTCTTGAAATATAGTCACTAGTCTGCAAAAAGCTACCTGGGGGTAGGACATGATTAGCAGATCATCGGCAAATGCTGCAACATTATGGGTATGGGAACCTATTTTAATCCCTTGGATCTGCAAGTCTTCTTGAATACATTGTAGTAAAGTCTCCTCCACAATAATAAATAAAGCAGGAGACAGTGGGCATCCTGTGTATGCCATTGTGTATGGGAAAGAATGAGGATAGAGTGCCATTAATCTCTAGTCTTGCAGAAGGAGCAGAATAGACAGAAAATATTGCTTTAATAAAAGATGGGAGTATGCCGTCAACAGGGCAGCCAATATAAAACCCTGTTGAATGCTTTGTCAGCGTTTGTACTGATGAGGGCCAGTGGAATATGGGAGCATCGCATATAATTAATCAAATGGATTAAACGAACTGTGTTTCCGTTGCCCGGCGGCCAGTGACAGAAGGTGGAAAAAGCAGAGATGTAAATGGAAAAATTACAACTTTTACTGAATCTTTCCCCACAAATATATACATCAATCCGCTCAGCTTCTCCTGCTCTATAACATAGTGCTTTCAGATCGCACTGCATTTTTTGGTGACAGGCCCTCTTTAAAATCAGCACCGAGTATCACATAGTTACATAGTTAATACAGTTGAAAAAAGACATAAGTTCATCAAGTTCAACCAAGGGATGGGGGACGACGAATGTTAGAAAAGGGAGTGAGACCCAGAATTCTACACATTTTTATAAGCATTAATGTCATTTACTTTTAAGAATTTATCTAGGCCCTTTTTAAAACTGTCCACTATTCCTGCAGTGACCATGTCCTGGTGTAAACTATTCCACAGATTCACAATTTTTACATCAAAGAAGCTTTAACGCCTTTGGAGACTGAACTTTTTCTTCTCCATGGGAAGGCAGTGCCCACTTGTCTTTTGAGGGGATTTTACATGGAACAGCTTCTCAGCATATTTTTTATATGGCCTATTTATATTTTTGTATAGGGTAATCATGTCCCCCCTTAAACGTCTATTCTCAAGACTAAATACGTTTAATTCTTTTAATCTTTCCGCATAACTAAGACCCTTCATGCCCCTTATCAGTTTAGTCACTCTCCATTGTACTCTCTCCAGCTCCAGAGTCCTTTCTGTGGACTGGTGCCCAGAACTGAACTGCATATTCCAGATGAGGCCGCACCAAAGCTTTGTAAAGTGGTAATATTGCATTCCTATCCCATGAGTCCATGCCTCGTTTAATACATGACAATATTCTGCTAGCCTTAGAAGCAGCTGATTGTCATTTTACGCTGTTATTTAATTGATGATCTACAACCAAATCCTTATCTACAAGTGACTCTCCCAGTGTTACTTCCCCTAGGATATATGGTGCACTTAGATGAATTACTACCCAGATGCATAACTTTACATTCATCCACATTGAACCTCATTTGCCAAATTGATGCCCAATCAATGTCCAAGTTTGTAGTTTTTGGACATCTTCCATAGACTGCATAGTACTACATAACTTTGTGTCATCTGCAAAAATAGAAACAGTGCTATTAGTTCCATCCTCAATATCATTAATAAATAAATTAAATAATAATGGACCCAACACTGAACCTTGGGGTACACCATTTATAACCTGGGAGTCGGGACCATTCTGAATAGATATCATTGACCAGAACTCTCTGGACACGGTCCTTCAGCCAGTTTTCAATCCAATTACAGACTATATTTTCTAAGCCTACAGACCTTATTTTATCTATTAAATGTCTATGAGGAATAGTATCAAATGACTTTGCAAAATCCAAGAATACAACACCTACAGCCACCCCTCTGTCCAAGCTTCTACTCACCTCCTCATAAAAACAAATCAGGTTAGTCTGACAACTTAGTCTTAGTCTATAGATTACACAAAGTATTATTTTTTCAGAGTTTATTTCCCTTTGTAATTCCACCCATAAGGTTTCAACATCCTCACTATCCTCACCCACAATTGCCTCTTTCACACTCACCTTCATATCACTCCTCACATACAGGCACACGCAACCACCTTTTCCATTGACCCTGTTCATCCTAAAGAGTGTAAAGCCCTGAATATTAACAGCCCAGTTATGAGAAGAGTCCAGCCATGTCTCAGCCACACCAACTACATCTATGGGATCCTCTAGTACCATAGACTCCATCTCCCCCATTTTTCTTGCTAGACTTCTGGCATTTGTAAATATACATTTTAAGTTATTATTTAATTTTCCACATTCAGCTCCCAAAAAGTAAATATCAGAGATTTTTATTGGTACCTTGGATGATATTGCTGATTTGTAACAGGTCCATGTTACTAACAGCTCTGTTTTTCGTGGGTGTACATTTATGTCCAGTCACCTCTTTACTTTCCTCACTAACCACAACCACCACTAAATCCCCACTGTCCCCTCCTATATCCCACTCTCTATCTAGGCTATCTAACCCCTTATTAGTATGACCCTCACCCAGATCCTAGTTTAATAGCTCCTCCAGCCGTCTAACCATTTTTCCCCCAGAGCAGCTTCTCCATCCCCATTAAGTTGCAGTCCGTCCCTACTGTGGAGCCTGTAGCTGTCAGGGAAGTCGGCCCAGTTCTCCATGAACCCAAACCCTTTCTTACTGCACCAGCCTCTGAGCCACAGTGGGAGCCACAGAGCTCCCACTGTCTCTCTGGTGGTGCTTGTGGCACTGGTAGTATTTCTGAAAACACTACCTTGGAGGTCCTGGACTTGAGCTTCTCTCCTAGTATCCTAAAATCATTTTAAGAGCCTTCCATCTCCCCCTGACTTTGTCATTGGTACCAATATGTACCATGACTGCTGGGTCTTCCCCAGCACCTCCCAGCAATCTATCTATCTGATCTGCAATATGCCGAACCCAAGCACCTGGAAGACAACACACTGTTCGGCATTCATGGTCTCGACAACAGATGACCCTGTTTGTCTGCCTAATAATAGAATCCCCTACCACCAGCATCTGCCTGACAATCTTCTTCCCACCCTGCCTGCAGTGGTCATTTTCCTGGTTGCTAGGAACAATGCCCTGCCTCAGTGTTATTGGCCCTGGGCTTTCGTTCCTAATATCAGCCAAGCAGGCATATTTACTAGGGCATTCCAGCTCAGGACTTGCCTCCCTGGCACATTTCCCTCTGCCCCTTCTTGTCACATTAACCCAACTACTGACCCTTTAGTCCTGATCTTGCCCTCCTCCACCCACCTCCATTTCACTGACCCCAGCCAGTGCCTGCACAGTGAGGTCTAAACCTCTCTCCAGGTTTGCAATGCTTCTGCATGTTGCAAGCTGCACATTTAGATTCAGGATCTGTGCTTCCAAATATGAAACATGCTTGCATCTAGTACACATGTATTCACTCTCAAATGGCTCTTCAAGGCATGCACACATTGCACAGGACACACATTTAGTAGCATTGTCCATGGAGCACATGTTTAAGTGGGGATGAACAGTAAATAGGGAAAAAGAAACAGTAAGTATCAATTTAAATTTAGACCCCTGTCTGCTCTAATTGGAGAACTTGCTAGAACCAACAAACAATGCAAAAGAAAACTCCATCAAACCTTGGTTCCTATGCCCTTGTGTTAAACTATGGCCTAATGTTAAACAATATACTTAAGTGTAATTTTCCTCACTTTTCTGTAATTTCACAGTATTCAGAAAAACCTTGCTGCACTCGCAAACCTTGCTTGCAGTTTTTGTGGCTTAAAGCTATAAAAGAGACCCTTTTTAAAGGCAGACAATTTTCTAAGAGTCTGAATGAGCCATTGAATTTGCTGTTTATTGGGGGGTGTAAATATTCACCAGTGTAACTACAGTGTTTGCAATTCTATCCTTAACAAACATAACGGCATCTGCTTACGCAAAGCAATACTAAAACCTATGCTGGCAGAACTATATGTGCTATGAAACCAATGGGTGAAGTGTCTAGGAGGTAATCAAGGTAGCTTCCCAGTTTTGAAATGTGTCTCTGGAAAAAAGGCAACGTTGGCCTTTATGAAGAAGGGAGAAAATCTTGGAGCATTTACATGGCTCGTTCAGACCCCTGGCATTCAAAGACGAAATTATTATAGACACCATTGCTGCAATAGAAAAAATGATATGCTAAGGCACCAGTCTTCCAATGAAGGGAGGGTTAAAGGTAGAAAAGGGAAGAGACAGAAAGGGAAGAGGAGGGAAGATAGAACAAACGCAAGAAAAAAAAGAAAACAATAATACACATGGCAAATAACAATAGTCCACATAACAAAGTTTATATAACTTCTGGTTGCAGGGGAAAACCCAGAATGCACAAAAGTAAAAATTTTTAACCTCAGGGGCGGGAAGTAGTCTTGTGGATAACCAAGAAGTTGACTATAAACCATTAAAGTGAAGAAGTAACCAGCCAATACCTCAATCAAAAATTAACACAAACAAAAAAATAGCAAAGTCTATCTGTAAGTCTAAGGAGACTAGAGCACAGCTAAATTCTCATTAAGGCTTATGGAAAGTGTGCAAGTGTTGAAGATGCACAAGTAATGAAGACGTACACATCTGAGGATATAGGGGAGACCACGGCCATATGTGGCAAAACGGAACGAAAGGACAGATCTAATGGGAGGCCATAATCCAATCCAGCTATCACTGTTTAAAGTATCTGTACACACAACCGGCAGGACCAGGTATGCAGTAAGGTAATCCAGAGATTTCGATAAACACAGGTTTTGGGCCTCAATGAAGAACCGTGTCTGTCCCACGCTGGCTTCCTGGAGGAGATGGTTTTCCAGGACTACAACCCTACAACATTATCCCACATCAAAGAACAGACACATGTCAAGTATGCTAAAAATACAGTTTTATTATCTCAGATACAATATACAGATAATTTTATTAACAGTACATAAAGTGTCAAACACAGGGAAAGATGCATGAATCCAAACACACTTGTTTGTCTACCCCTAAATAAGATGTTAAACATGCCATAATTCAAAGAGGAGAGGAGATAACCTCACCCACACACAGTGGGGAGTGAACTGCATAAATCACAGGGTACTCTCACCCACCCCACCTCCTATAATAACCTTGTAGAAAGACTATTCAACCTCGCCTAAATACCGTGTGCCATGATAGAGGGATATGCAAACAGCGCGTGTCACTGGAGAACCCTCGACGTGCGTTTCGCCGCAGCTTCGTCAGGAGGTTTTCCAGAAGCCTGGGTTAACAAGGAAGGAAGAGGATCTCTCTGGTCTGCGGGCATTCATTAATGATGGCTAAACCGAATGGGTAAAGCTATGGGGCTATAGCTTCAGGCGCAGAGCCCTATGAATTCTCTCAATAACAATGCGGAGCAAAGCAAAAATTTCCTTGGCATCCTGCGGCAAGGCTTCTGGAGCAATTGATTCAGGTGGGCCTCGTAGCCTAATATTTCGTCTGCGACTCCTGTTTTCCCGGTCCTCCAGCCAGAGGAATGCTTTCCTTCGTAGGCCAAAACGTCCTCCTGGGTTGTCTCTAATGCCACCACTCTACGGCCAAGTGGCAAGAGAGCCTTTTGCAGTACATTGTGGAGAATGGACTTGGAGATTGTGGCCAACCTCCACACCGTGCAGCTCTGAGGCATCTGATACACTGCCGGTCTCTGAGTCATCTTCTTGGTTTGTGTAGGGAGAGAGCACAGGAACCATCTTTGCCGGGTTGGAGGCTGGTGGTGCAGTTTTTTCTTTTTGTCCTATTGGAGAGACGTCAGTGGGTTCTCTGGGCCTATCTCTGCTAATTTGGCCCATTTTGGTTCAGATGGAGGACGTTGAGAGGGGATAACTGGCTAGTCCTAGCAAGGAGCTCAAAATGAAGAGTTCTTCTCAATTGGAAGCAGTTTTCATGTGGGCACTGGTATAGTTGTCTTTTCCCACATCTTTGTCCTTCTTCTCCCAATATATCAGCTATACATCATATAGAGAAAAAACAAATAGTACTGCAGTTATATAGCTTATGTAATTTCTCACCAAAAGACAGCATTGGAAAATTAAAATACTTAATTGTCTCATTTTGTTTCCCAAACAGGATACTTGGTTTATAGTGCATCTTATGATGATTATTTGAAGAATAAGTGGTCTACAGGCATTGCAGGAAGCACCAATTTCCCTATTGAAAACTTAAAACCAAATACAAGGTATGTACCACATATTCCCTTGGAAACCAGTCCTAAATATGTTATGTTTGCGTTTATCTATACAGTTTCTTAATTTTTGACCAGGCATGAAAATGCTTTAATTATTGTCTTTTTTTCTTTTTTCTTCTCTTCATTTCAGCGGCCATAACTTTATTTTTTTATTGATGTGGCGCTATGAAGCCTTCTTTTATGGAGATAAATTTGATCACTTTTTGGCTTTATTTAAGGGTACATGTAAATTACAGTGCAATTTATAGTGTACCTAATATTGGTAGGGTTTTTAGGCGCAACAAAATATATTTTGTATTAAATACGGGTGTTTAGTTATTTTTTTTTGCCAAGCTTTTATTTTTCCTGGTCACTAGGAAACTTGGTAGTGACTGCAGAAGGACCAGCACAGCCCACTGTCAAAAGACAGCAGGTGGTTGTTAAGGGGTTAAGCCATTTTATGCTTTTTTTTTTTGACTATCATAAAGATAACTGGAAAAATGCAACCATTGCATTGCATGTGAAGGTTTATAATCTATGGGGGAGATTTATCAAGACCAGCATTTTCCACATCGGTCTTGACACCCCCTGACCCAACAGTGGATGTGCTTAATTTATGACGAGGTGCACACTGATCAAGAATGTATGCCAGAAAACTGGGATGATAGCTCTGCTCAATTGCTACCTGCAGCACGCCCCTTTTTCAGAAAGCGGTACGGGCAGCATAGAAATGGCATTTGCGCAAAAATTTCATGCAAAAAGTGCTATTTAAAAAATCAAAAACCCTGGGGAAAGTGAGCGAAGTTTACAAAACTTCAATTTAGCTGCTTCGCTGAATTTTACAAAGAAATTCACTTTGTAACAAATTGCTTTGTTACTAACTGCATTTCTTTATAAGTAGCGGGCGCAATGATGGTAAAGGTGATTGCACCACCTCCCATCATTGAACCCCTCAGATGCCGCGTTCATCATTGATCTCAGCATCTGAGATAAAAAAATGAAGGCTTTCAGAGGATAATTGATTAAAAAACAAACAAAAAAAAAACTCTATTTGAGTGCGAAGAGGCCGTCGCAGCCATCTTGATTGAAGAACCCATGTGAAATCTTGCATGTTTTGTGATGACGTCATCACGCTGGCTGGCGTGGTGACATCATACATCAAGACACACAAGATTTCACATGTGATCCTCAATCAAGATAGCCGTGGTGGTCTCTTTGCGATCAGATAGATGAGTATGATTTTTTTTACCGCCATTTGAGGGAAAATTGATTTGTTACCATGAAGCATGGCAAATTGAATTCCACTTTGGAGACTTCGATTTGGTCAACACTAATTATCAGGGTAGGTGATAAATTGCTGCCACCTAAAAACCTCTTTAATATAGATGATTTCAGAATCATTTTCTGTATCATTTTATTACACTAGTTCTCGTATTGATTAGATTTCTGGAAAATAACACATAAAGGATGCAAAGTAAATACAATTATTCAATTTGATCAGTCAGCAATAAAAATGCAATGGTAAAACAAATTTGCGGGAACTTGAGGAGATTAAAACTAATGGAGGTATAATACTAAAAAACCTTAAAATTTCAAAAAGAAAGCATTTATTATGACTGCTACATATTTTACACAATGTTCTTAATCTAGTGTGAGAAACAATAATTGTGGTGCATCTGTACAGGTGCGTGCACCAACTACACAGTAAATTAGCAGGCGCATATTTCTGGTATATTTTTTTGGGCTGGCAATATCCGCTTCTGTACCACTCAGCACCTCTCGCTGTTTGGAAAATTACAAAATTGCAATCATAGTGTGCACCAAACTTTGCAACTTTTTACACCAGTTTTATGGCTTACAAGAAATAATACAAGGAATAATGAATGTTTCTCATAGGGTATATAATGCTCTAGGAAATGACCCATTGGTTTCTTTCATATTTTTTTCTCATTTTTCAATACTAACCGGGATGCTCTTTGGATGCTCCCTGGGCACTATTAGACAGCCAGATGTTTGGGCTGGATGAGCGCTGATCAACAGCGAACACGTCAATCGGCGCTGATTTGCATTGGCCTATTACAAAGATCAATGCAAAGCGAATGGGAGAAAAATGATTGTTACTAAAATTACTATTCCCCGATTTAGTTCTAATGTTTATTGGCAGCACATCCCTGATTTCACATTCTGAATGAAAGCTAAGTGTATGTTCATTTATCCACTTATCGGTGGAAGAATTATGTGGGTCATTTATCAGGAATGAGCATTCCTTTAAATGCTTGTTCCTGATATTGGCTCAAAAATCATGCAGCCTAATTGGTGAGAAATCTGGTGACCGGGCAAGCCAAGTAAGTGTTACAATCTGGCTGGGATATTTCTGGGAAACCCTTGCTGTATGTGGGCGAGCACTATCCTGCTGGAAAATCCCAGTTGGAAGGTCTGCCATGAGTGACAACACAAGAGGCCTCAGGATGTCCTGCAAGTATCTTTGATTGTTACACCATCAGTTGGAGCAGTGTGTCACTGCAAAGGGAGGATTGAAGTGCTCATCATGAGGCCTCCATACTCTAACCCATCTGTCATGGGATACTAAAATGAACTTGGATTAATTACTAAAGACAATGTGGTTGAAGTCCTTAACAGTCCATGTTTCTTGTTCAAGACACCACTACAAACAAAGGCAATGTTGGCTCGCTGTCTTTTGCAGGACACATAAAGGGTGAGATGACTCCAAATTTCCTTTCTGCTAAGCACCTGGAAATAGTCCAGACAGAGAAAAGGGTGTGTAATGAAGGTGCCATCTGTGTCTCGGGTGGACAATGAAACTGTGGGAGCTGAATATGCTTGTGAGCAGATCAAACAATCCTCTCTACTGGTGGTCTACCTGGGCCATCCAGAGCCTGTTCACCATGTATGTGTGCCCTTACATAACCACTGCTCTCAACGTCTCCTAACACGTCAGAGTGGCTTAGATGGCAGGCAACTATTTGAAACAACCATTCTACTTCCTTCAGTACAATGATGTATCCCCTCTGTTAATTGAGCAAAATGTCATTGAGTGCATTGTATAGGCATGTCTAGCAGGCAGTGATCTCTTACCAAGAGGTACACTACTGAAAATGGCCTCTGAAAGCCTTTTTCTAGGGCAGTGGGGAAGCACTTTTACGCCCTCTTGTGTATAATCAAACCACACCTGTAATCATTTTCATATCTGCCTGAGACATAAGTGTATACTGCATTTTGAAACAATCCGATATTTCTAACTGGGTGCGTTTATGTCAATGAGTGTGTATGGATAACATGAGAAATGAAAAAAAAAAAAGATTTTAAAAAAGATTTTCTTTTCTTTTAAGTTAAGATAACCCTCTTACCAAAGCAAAAATATCCTTCTAGCTGGCCCCTGCCACGTTGTGTACTTTGCTAATAGGAAAAGAATGCAGACAGCTTTCACTGGCAGTGTAAGGAACACGTGTCTCAGGTTGCAATGGAATAAGTCTTTCTCTACATTTAGAGGACGAAGAAAGACTGCAGACAATAAAGTTTAAAGAAAAAGACATATTCAGATTTAGTATAGCACATAACATACTGACTAATAATTATCATAGTAAATTGTGTGTGTTTAGGGGTTAGAAGTGAAAACGGCCCAAGTCTAAGATCTATACACTTGTGTTGAAGTGTAGGCCAACATTTACGCTAGATCTTTCAGCACCTTGGGGTGAATGCTGGGTCATCCTATATACTTCTACTAGATGCATTTTGACTCTATTCATTCTGAATGAAATACGAACAGAGGCTGGAAAACCAAGATGTTTTGCAGCTGTAAGCACTGCACAGAGAAATTTGGCAAATTCAAATGGTGGAATTATTTCTTAAATGAAAGGATAATTGTCTAAATATTTTGATCGTTGTATTAAGCACTTTGTTCCTGGTTACCACCAGCTGCAAGTTTTGAGAAATCATCAGTTTCAGCTTACATTAGAGGCAACCAATATAATCGTGTTTTCAATTGCATTGGTTTATTGGATGTATACCTCTATGTAGTTAGACGCTGATATTCTTGATGAGTTTAAAGTCAAATTTCCATTAGTGAGATAACAGACTCAGTTTGCCAATTTCATCAAATTACAAACTGAGCTAGAATATGCTGTAAACTGGACTGGCTCATTTTGAGAAATATTGGTCTTAAAAGACTTATGATTTTGGAAGCTATGAGAGCTTAGTAGGTTTGGATTTAAGTACACTTTCAGAGTACTGTCATGAAAGAAAATCAGATGTAAGTCATATGAATATATTTCAACAAGTAACCGTGGATCTTGCTTATTTTACTATTTTACACATGACCTTTTCTCTCACTAAATTGCTGTTGAAATGCTATCAAAAATAACAATTTAAGCTAAATATAAATCGCATTGCATTGTAGCAGAACAGAAATATTCTGGCTCTGTAATAGCAAATAGCAAATTAGTGAGTTTAACAGATCAGTTTAAGTTACTTAAAGAGTTATTCCGGTTACATTGTTATCAACCTAACCACAGAAGAGTACTGCACTTGGCTGTCTCCAGAATTTACATAGAAATAAATAGAGTGCTGGCACGCGTGCCTGGCCGGCCTTTCCATTCATGTCTGGGGGCTGTAGGGGTACAGAGCCCCTGTTCTCGTGAACTCATATCTAGTAGTTATCCCCTAATCCAGGGATGGGCAAACTGCGGCTCTCCAGCTGTTGCAAAACTACAACTCCCTGCATGCAAAGACTGCTTACAGCTATCAGCCTACAGCAGGGCATGGTGGGAATTGTAGTTTTACAACAGCTGGAGAGCCACAGTTTGCCCATCTCTGCCCTTATCTAATAGTTATCCCCTATCCTGTGGATAGGAGATAACAATATAACTAGAATACCCCTTTACATCATTTTATAGAAAATAAACTTACATTTTAAAACTGCTTGTTCAGTTAAATTTACAGTTCACTGGTACTGGAATAATACTGCCCCTTTCTTGACAACTTTAGTGCTCAGGCACTTAAGTGCATCTTGGGCAGTAGAATTACAGTATATTCAGTAAAACCCCTTTTGGGGTTATTCTTGGCCCTTGTGGTTGGTTCAGTCTGACAATGTGGCCCCAGACCAACAGACCAAAAAAATGTTGCGCACCCCTGCTTTAAAGCATACTCTTTCAGAGGTCAACTTAAAAAAAAAAAAAATGTTACTTTATGTACCATACTGTGTAAGATTTTTAATATAGAATTAAGTGAATGCTCCATACTGTTTATTAGCTTTGGAGGCTTTCAGCTAATCCTTCCAATATGGTGCAGAGTAAGAGGTAATTTAAAGGGCATCTGTCAGCAGATTTGTACAAATGAAATTTGCTGATCTGTTGCATGTGCGATTGGCAGCTGAAAACATCAGTGTTGGTCCCATGGTCATATGTGCAGTTCTCTTCTGTACTGTGAGCTTCTTTCCTGTACTGCACCTTTGAATTACTGCATCTCTTTACTTGCTCCCTATGAAAAGATGAGAAGATGAACAGACCGACAGACAGACAGAGAGACAGATTGCTAGATAGATAGCTATTCTTATTCACACAGTTAGTAAATATCATGCTGTATTTCTGTAGAGGAAAGTTGGTATTTTAAAAATACTGTGATTACAGCAGCCTCTGCAGTGGTGTGTAGGCACAGTTACTGATGACTAGGCTGTAGCTCCACTCTATCTGTAACATAGCAAAAAATGGGGTTTATATACTAAAGATCAGCTTTTCACATGCCAGTCTAAGTAAAAGCCATGCTGGAGATCGCTGCAACAACATTATGAGGAATATGATATATTTGTCAATTGTCACATCTTCTGTCCGTGAACCAGAACAGAAATATATTCCAGCCAGGAGTTACAGTAGATTTCTGGTGCAATGTGTGCCAGATTTCAGGGACACATGTTGATATATGAGTGGGACTGCAGAGCTCCTGCCTACAGCCTGCCTCTGCCACCTACAGCCTACCAACTTTTGTGAAAGAGGCAAGGGTGGGTGGCATAAAAATTCCAACTGCACCTAACCTAACTCCAACTGCAACTTAGATGCAATGGCATTTAATTGCAAACCAGATTTTGTAACTTTTTTGTACTCCAGAAAACTAGCATAGGGGGCACCATAAATGAGCCTCATTGATAACTTCCTGTTTGTGAATTATAAAAAAAAGGAGATGTCTTCAGTACAAACAGATGAGCTTTAGTGTTGGTTTCTATTACAGCCACAATAGGAATTTATAGAGTAAATTATTCCGACTCGTTTAAATTTGTTGATGATATTGTTCAGCAAAAGGTGAACGTTTCTATGCATATATTAATTACATTTTAGATTCATTTTCTATCCATAGTTCAAAATACTTGTGACAATTTATTATGTATTACATCACAGTTATAATGACTTTATCATATTAATCTTTACAAAAGCTTATAAAACATACCAAATAACACTTATGTTTATTTCAAGATATTACTTCCAAATCCAAGCAAAGAATCCATATGGCTTGGGACCCATGAGCCCCTCTGTGTCATTTGTTACAGAATCAGGTATGGGTACATGCAGATACACAATATGATAAAATAAGGGTAGTAAAAAAATTAAAATATCATTGAACTGCAAAATAAGCTACAAACCTGGTAAATAGTAACATAATAGTAATATATTTTCAGTTACTGATATTTTTAGTTTTAAAAGTTTATTATCCATCGACATTTTGTCCAATGGTTATGTGACCTTGAAATGTTCCATGGCGCTAGCACTGTGTATGTTTACATATAGCTTTGGGTTTTGGGGAGTAAGGCAACATAAAAAGGAATAAAATCTGTAAATAACATTTTTTTTTTCCAAATTTTATGAGGTTCACAGCGATTTTTTTTATTATGTCCATAAATGCTTGTTAAACTTGGGAGTCCCGAGTGCTCTCTCTGTATAAAGTGATAGTATGCATTCTGGTCCAACTTCAACATCAGAAGTAACTGGAGCAGTGGACCAACATATGCACTACTGCAGCATTCAGAGAAGGAACTTGGGGACCCCACAGTCTTGACATTGTGGGTGGGTCCCAGCAGTTGCACCCCCTCACAATCTGATAGGTATCACCTTGTCCTATCTAATAAATAGGCGATAAATAATTTTTGTGGGATAAAAACTATAAAGGACCTACTTGTGCTTCATGTGTGCTATTTTGTTCCTGAGAGTTTACTAATATTTTATATTTCATAATTTTCTTCCCCACAGACAATCCATTACTGATTGTAAGGCCACCAGGTAAATCAGATTGCATGGCATGCTTTCTTTCTATTAAATGCCTTTAAAGAAAAGCCTTATTCTATAACTTGTCACAACTGGTCAATATTAAGAACATATACTTGATAGCATAAAAGTGAGGCTCACTACAACTGCAGTGTAATTGTATGTGTTGCAGTTAGTAATCCTGTAATTCACAGGAAGTCAGCCACACAGGAAAGACTGGTCAATGCACAAAAGCAAGCTGTGGACTGCTAGTAAATGAGTTTAAATGCTACTGAGCTGGAGTGAAACCAATACACTGCTAGAATATTACTGAGTTATTATTACATTTCAAAAAATAAATTTACCAGAATAATTATTTAACTCCACATCGTGCATGTCATATGCATATGGTTGTACACAGAAATAATATACAGAAAATAAAATCTCCATATTATCATGATATTATCTTTTTATTCTCTTTAAGGAGGTGAACCTATTTGGATCCCTTTTGCATTCAAACATGATTCAAGTTATTCTGGTTGTCATGGAAAACAGTATGTTAAACGAACATGGTACAGAAAATTTGTAGGAGTTGTCCTTTGCAATTCTTTAAGGTATAAAATTTACCTGAGTGAAAGTCTAAGAGGTAAGAACTTAAATATGAAGAATGAATTGTTTCCTATTAGTGAATTATTAAAAATACATGTAACCGTAAATGATCAACAATATTTTAGGATTGTGTTGGAAAAGGAGATTTGATTTCATGAAAAATAATGACATATTGATAAAACGTTACATTCATTCATTAAAGAGTATCTGTCAGCTGATTTGTACCTATGAAAGTGGCTGACCTGTTATTTATGCACTTTGCAGCTGAAGGCATCTGTGTTGGTCCCATGTCCATATGTGCCCACAATTCTAAGAAAAATTATGTTTTAATATATGCAAATTAGCCTCTAGGAGCAAAAGGCGTATTGGCATTACACCCAGAGGTTCTGCTGTCTTAGCAACTGCCACGCGCTCGGCACTTTGACTTTAGGAGAAGTCAGGGCCAGGTGGGATCAGGTTTACACTGCCTGATCTTGTCAATCAAAATGCAGAGGAGCGGCAGTTGCAGAGTGAGCAGAGCCTCTAGGAGTAATGGCAACGCCCCCATTGCTCCTAGAGGCTCATATAATAAAACATTATTTTTCTCAGCAATGTGAGCACATATGAACATGGGACCAGCACAGATGCCTTCAGCTGCCAAGTGCACATACAACAGGCCAGCCAGTTTAACAGGGACAAATCAGATGCCCTTTACTGCCTGTCTTAACATATCTTAAAGTGTTAAAGCTATTTTTAATTTGGCAATAAAGTGCCATATTATTTTGGAAATGTTTAGAAATATGCTAAAGCTATTTAACTTTTTTTGTTTTAGACACATTTCACAGTATAGGTGACAGTTGGGGAAGAGGAGAAGATCATTGTCAGTTTGTGGACTCTTACATGGAAGGAAGAACAGACCCATCTTCTGAATTCCAGGTGTTGCCTAAAATTAAAGGTAAGGGTCTTCAGTGTCTGTAATGATTCTCTATGAAGAATAGCAGTCTCCATATAGAGTATATGATTGCTGCCTGTAAATATACCCCTCACCTCCTCTGAAGAGCAGGCCATTATCAGGAACAAATTGTTCCAGATAATTGCCTGGTGTATCAGTCCATGTAAAGGGTAAAGAAGACC
This sequence comes from Bufotes viridis, assembly GCA_033119425.1. NCBI lineage: Eukaryota > Metazoa > Chordata > Amphibia > Anura > Bufonidae > Bufotes > Bufotes viridis. The sequence goes on from CM065592.1 coordinate 333,488,737, forward strand.
CCTACACAATAGTGTACACACCAACAACCACATTATTAGCTGACAGTCTAAGGTGTATGGGGAGATCCTGACTCTCCCTTGACAGATGATGCTGGGGAAAAGAAGGATTATTCAAACTGATTATTTTTGAATGATCCTTTTGTTCTCCCAGGAGATAAGGAACACTTCTGGCAGAAGTTTTCTTTTCTTTCCTCACTGACAACACATACACGCTTAGCCAAAGTGAGCATGTATGTGTATAGAGGAGTCACGAAAGATTGCTGTCTGTTGAATGATTATTCAGCCAACAACTATTGAATGTATATGGCCAGTTTAAGACTACACGGCGACTTTCGTCAAGAAACAAGGTGAACAATAAAAGATCACAGTTTAGTGCTGCCTGCATCGAAACAATTCGCAAGTTTCTATGAGTGCAACACGACAATCACAAGAAATCCAGCAGGTTTGGCTTTTTTGAAAACATGTTGAAGTTGCGATAACTTGTGTGTTGCAACATGACCGCATCACTTTCATTAGTTGTGATGCAATCAATGCTACACTATGATCTTTGCCTGCAGGATGTGTGCCATGACCAAAGGTCCTGTGTAGCTTTAGCTTAAGTGTGTTTTCTGATAAATTGTAGTGTAGCCGAAGCCTAGAGGAAAAGTGAGTGTTGTTTAGCAAAGGCAGCCCATATAGCTGCTTTTTGTCAAACGTATATAAAGGTCACATAAGAGATTGATCTCTTCCACATGTTAATGGGTCATGAGAAATTGCACAGGGATGTGGCCTCCAAAGGTGCAGCAAGGTTAGTGAACAAATGCATGGAAAATGTACTACAGATAGGAACATGGGATGGGGCATCAAGACTTCCTATACTGCATAGTTAGAAGCATGATGGTTTCATGCAGCATTTGAATAGGGGCTCATTGTTAATTATGTTATGAGACTTCCCCATCCTCTCTGTATGCTCCAGTTTACAGAAATTTATAAAATTAATAGAGGTCATAGCTAGTGTTGCTTTTTTAATACATGCTATTAAGATTTTGGTACAGCATGTACATAAAGTGAAAATGGAGAATTACACCTCCCCCTATTTGAGTACATTAATATCAAAGGTACCCCGTACAATATATCCACTACCAGGTAACAAAGAAAAAAAACAGAAAGCATACATAAATCATAAAGAGCTAGTGCCAGTACATTTCTCAAAAAATATATATTTTCTATCCCTAAATAGAATGCAGTGCAACAACAACCAAGAGGCTTATAGCTATTTGAGTTGTATCCTAATTATCAGTACAGTATTAAGTGATTTTGGTGCATCCTATTTGTAAGTGTATTATCATGAGATCAGAAGTTCTTGAAAAAATAGACTTAACAGACTTGGGTGCATAAAGAGTTTACTAAACTATGATAAAAGAGATTTTATATATATATATATATATATATATATATATATCTACAAAGACAAAGATAAGTAACAGTTACCGCAAGTCATGAGACAGATGGACGAGCTCCAGGTCGACCAGCACCCAAACTAAGTGTTTTCTACTCTCTTGACCCCTCCTAGCCCCACTTAAAAGTTAGTACACATGTATAGTTACCACAGACTGCAGAAATGTGGCCAGGTATAAACATCTCAAAATACCTTCATGAAGTTAAAGGGGAAGAACCAATTAAAAACCTGGCTTTACAGTAAGCTCCCTAAGTATCCTGTAATTTCCTCCCTCAAGTACCATTGTGTCAATCTAAATGGTTGCATAATGGAGTCCAATTTGGTGCGCCAAAATAAGACCCTAAGAATAAGCGCCACTTTAGGAAAGATGGTCCAGTATTTCGCTCCTTATGCCACTAATAGCCTCAGTAAATTCCAAAAAGAACAGCTTTATAAAGCAGGCTATAATATATGCATAGGTGTGGACAGTAGTCAATTAGTTAACAGACATTTATTTGCTATCATAATTAATGTTGCGCAAAGTGAGCTTCGGATCATAAATCCAAAGTCGCTTCGTTCAAAACCTCAGATTAATACTGTACAGAAATCCATCTCCATACAGTATTAAAATGTATGGGCTCCGATGAGCCGAAGTAAGTTATTCGCGAAGTCGCGCATGACTTCGTTGAAGAACTTCGATAGTTGATTTTTAAAGTGGAAAACTACTTTAAAACTTGAAACCAAACTCGACTTCAGTTCTGAGGTACTAGTCAGAACCGAAGCCGAATTCGATGTCAAGTTTTGGAGTGGTTTTCCTTTATACAAATCAACTACTGAAGTTATTCAACAAAGTCACATGCAAATAACTTACTTCGGCTCATTGGAGCCCATACATTGTAATACTGTACAGAGACAGATCTCCGTAAAGTATTAATCCGAAGTTTTGAACAAAGCAACTTCGGATGTAGCATCTGAAGCTCTCTTCGCTCAACACTAATCATAATAATTGCATGTGCCAAGGAGAGTAAATGAGCTGTAGGTTTAATCAAAGCCCCCTCTCCTCAAATACTGTGAAACATTGCTTCTATAGGACCTAGGTGCCCTTGATATCCACATAAAGAGCTTATCAACACAGATACCTCTTTCCAGTAAAACTGTATGCTTAGACAAGACCATAATCCATGATATAAATTGGATCATGGCAAAGCAATTTTGGGCAAGAAAGAAGTCTATTTGGTACTTGTTCTGAGAGAGGGAGTGTGAAGTCAAATATTTCTCCATGTAAAATCTTAAGATGCATTTCCCTCCATCCCTTATTAACAATATGGGTCCAAAAATCCGCCAGTCCGTTGACAATGTATGAAGTCTCATCAGGGCTCTCAATACAGTTCTGACATTTTCTAAAAGCCAGTGTTGGGGTCATGGGTACCAGCCTGTGTTTAGCACGATATATAAATGAGAGATAGTGTCCTTACTGACCCTAAGAAATGGTCTATCTAAAACATTGCTTGGGGCTTTCCTGGATATATCCCTAAGTTTATGAAAATAGAAGTGCTAAACCTGATGAAATGGGAATATTTGGGATCCTTGGATTTAAAATTTTTGCTGTAATTCTCAAAGTCATCTCAATTCAAAATCATGTAGAAGATCTTACAGTTTCCCAATTCCCTTCTTTCGCCATTCCACAAATAACTTACTATTATCCCCTGTTAAATCCCAATTTCCCATAGTGGCACATGCTTAGAGCATTGATAGGATCACTTGTACGCCTAATTAAGTACTTTTCATGTGACTAATGTGTCTTTAATCAATACCAAACCTTTAATATGAGGTGGGAGGGCAGCAAGTTTGGAGTGTACTAATGCTAGAAAGTTCCGTGGGCGAGCTAGTTGCCATTCCAAAGTAAGATTGGAATAGTGTGACATATTATTTAACATTAATAGGGAACCAGGTAATATCTGGTCTTCTTTACAGAGTCAGCTGCATCTGTGTTAGGAGATGTCTTGTGGAATTGTTTTGCCTTGCAAGATTTTACTGAGAAAACTTACTGTGTATTGGTGTTGTTATCCTATAGCGTTTTCATATTTCAGAAACATTATGCAGAAGGGTGACATATTTTCTTTTTTTTTTCATATATTTGCAGGTTATTATCGCCATTACACCCAAGAGCCTGTGATGTTTGGACAAATAGGCTATGGAACGCCGAATAATTATGTTGGTTGGTATGAATGTGGAGTCCCCATTCCTGGAAAATGGTAATGCTTTGGCAATAGTATTCCAAGATTTAGCAGACTATTTCCTACTAAATTTCTTGCCATTTGATGGACTTGTATGTAAAAGGATCAGTGGCACAGCGTTGGAATTCAATTCAGGACAAAAAGCACAATACATCTACAATCTTCAAGAAAAAACAAGAACACTGTGTAAAACTAAATGTGGTGCTACTTCTAAATGGTCTTAGAAGCAAAATTAGACTGTGCTATTATGATCCATTGTTTCCCACATGGGTCATCTTCAGCGAACCCCTGAAAACAACCACCTAATAACTTCCAGGAATGACCTAAGCTTGCTGTGCGTGCTTACTTGTCAGACCTCCACTGTTGTTCTGAAGGGAAATGGCCTCCATCAATAACCACTGGCAGAACACTGTGCACTTCAAAGAAAAACATCATGCAATCACGCTTATGTTACTAGTTATCACGTAATATACGACAGCTTGCTTTTAAGCAAACACTTGTTGGCGCTTATCCCTGATGTCTAGGCACTTGTGGGCATTTCTACTTTCTCTCTACTAGTTTATTTGGGTACTGTGCATAATTAACTTCTATGATGAATATCACAGTACTCACAACTGACTAATGCTTGACAAAGATTAATGCAGCATTTCCCAATGTCTTCTGTCCATTGTCCATCAGCATTAACTGTGAATTCTGATTTGCATTCTGTTTACTGGGTACCATTGTTTTGGGCTTGTTAAATAACCTTCACCAAGACATATTAAAGGGGTTTTCCGTTTTTTTTTATGTTGATGATCTATACTCAGGATCAGGTCATCAGATTGGCTGGGGTCCGACATCTGGCATCCCCGCTGATCAGGTGTTTGAAGAGAAGGCAGAGCTCATACGAGTGCTGTCTTCTCTGTTCTGCATACCTGTTCATTGCAGGAATTGCAGCAGGGAGCAGCATAATTACAAGTATGGCATCCCTATTCACTTCTATGGGACTGATCCGTCCTATTCACTTGAACAGATGGTAGCCGTCCCATAGAAGTGAATGAGGACGCCATACTTGCAATTATTCCTGCTCACCACTGCAATTGATGCAGTGAGCAGGTAAACAGAGCAGAGACTTCTGTGCTGAGCGCTAGTGATGAGCAGCAGGGGCAATATTCGAATTTGCGATATTTCACGAATAGTTGGTAGAATATTCGTCATATAATCGCGAATTCGCTATTATTTTCTAGATTGCGAAATTCGGATAATGTGCGCGCAATACAGGCGTGGGTCACTATAGTTACATTTTTCAAACTGCTCGAAGTTTATTGAGACTGGAGAAAACGGTTGGCATGGCAGAACATTACAATAGCTTTATATGCAGATAGAGTGCCCCAATATATCCGCAATTGCGCAAATCGGCAATAATGATGCGAATATTTTGGCGCAATACGTGCAACTTCACATTTTAACAGGTCTGACTACATATTAGTGATTGGTGCACTAAGTATTGTTGTGAACTTGTGACATCACAGCACTATGTATATGTAGCATACATACATACATACAGCACTATGTATGTAGCATGTATTTATGGACAGCAGAACCTAGCTACACTATATCACTATCTAACCTACACTGACTATCTCCCACTAACTATCTGTATTATATATATATAAACTAACTAACTAACTAACTAATGTAATGTGACAAATGGAAACGAGAGAGCACAGCAATAACACTGCTGTCTCTCTCAGAACTGTAATAAACTGTAGAAAATGGCTGTGGGGAGGTTCTTGTATAGTAAAGGGGTAGGCAACTTTCCTATTGTTTGCCAGGGATATTGCTAAGCTCAGACAAAGACATTGCAGCCTTCTCATTGGGCCACAAGCAAAAAGGGAAGTTACTGATGAAAAAATATATATCACTAAATTCTAAATATTTGCAAATTCTCGAAGTTGCGATATTTTCGTGATTAAAATTCGCCATTCGAATATTCATGCCCAACACTGATGAACCCTGCCTTCTCTTTAAACAGCTGATCTGTGGAGTTGCAGGGAATCAGCCCCCACAGATCTGATATTGATGACCTATCATGAGGGTAGGTCATTAATAGTAAAAAGTAGAGAACCCCCTTTAAAGGGTTGAGAAAGTTAGTTAGATCGATGAAATTAAAAAAACATGCTAAGGTTACATGCACTTAAAGGGGTTGTCTCATCACAGAAAACCCCATCAATATCAAAGCAGCTGATTTTGTCAGGTGGAGCCATGGAAAGCCAGACATTTCCCTGTATATCGCACATGGCACCAATTCATTTAGACACGGACGGCTTGAGTGAAAGCCACCATAGTCTGGCTCTTAGAAAGCATCCTGAGTAGCAGAACTCCCTCTATGATATCCTTATTTCTTATTTCAGAAGATTGAGGGAGATCATAGTATTTACAATTACTTCACTGACATGAGCAAAATTAAGTTTTATTTTTATACCCTGGTCCCATATGTAAATTGTAACTTACCATCTAGTCAAACTGCAATAGATGTTAAAGTAACAAGTTCAATATCTCTCAGCCGAACACTGGTTCTGCCAACAGCTATTGCATCTGACCTCCTCATACACATGTATGCCCAGTATGATGCAGCATGTATGTATACTCAATGGAGAGAGTAGACTAAGCCGCTGCTGGATGCCTTATCTCTCTAACTAATCTCTCTTGAGAAAAAAGGATTGCACACATTGAAGTTCTGAGTTTGCACACACCAATACACATAAGATAATTGGTCCGTCGTGCCAAAAGTGGCATGTTTGGTCATTTTTGATCTTATGCGTATGGACACATTGTGGGTCACTTATTAAGATCGGCGTTTTAGATGATGGTCTTTATAAGCTCCTGCGCCGATGGTGGATCTGCCAAAGCTATGTAGAGGCGCCGGCCTCTACATAATTTCGGTGTATCCAGTGCCAGTCTAAATGTAAGGCAGCTTCCTTGCTGGCTTATTTTCAGACCATTTTCTCTGCCTAAAATGGGCATAGAAAATGATAAATGAGACTGATCTATCGGCCAGTCCTCTTCCCCGCCCACAGCATGCCTACTTTTTTAGACCTGGCATAAACGGAGAAAGATCGCAGATTGCAGCCCAAATAACCTTTGCGCCACAATCTGCACTAGAAACACGCCTAATATAGGCGTATTTTGATCGTATGACCACCCTTATTCTGTTATTAGCATTAGTGTAATATAAAACAATAAATATAAAGGTAATGGCATTTGCAGCAGACCTAAACTGGTGGATAAATTAATTAACATTATACTGCCAATACTACTTACAATACAGAGTTGCAGACATCAATTTGCCATTTAAAGAGATTTTCTACTTTTAGTTTATTGGGACATCAAAAGGATGGGTGCCCTGCTTTGGAAATCTCTCCTATTAGCCAGAATGAAAGACCATTGAAAAGAGTAGCTCTTGTTCTGGATAACTCATGGTCACTCAGTAATATCCTATTTCAAGTAATGGCTGATTGCTGGGGTTACAGTTGCCCTGCAATTGTGTCATCATCATGGTGCCAGCTCAAGGAAGGCGGTTGTCCTAGGTGGACATCTACTTATACTACAATACTACTAAAACAATATAATTGTGACTTGGGTCGAAAGGAAATGAACCATATCCCACAGTGGCGACACAGATGTCTGCTATATCTGTATGTGGATGCACTTATGACTGCTGATAAATCAGCATCCTAAAGAGTTATGTAATTTATAAACCTCAAACAAAGTGAACTTTATTGCAAATTTTAATTTGTATTAATATATGAGCAAACACATACATTTAACTATGACAAATGTGTTTTCTGATTTCAAACTGGATTTGAAATCAGTTAAGATATTACTACTAAAGAAATGTTGCAAATATCTTTCATTCTTTAAATGCAAAAGTCTTTAATTCTTTCCCATGGGTTGGTTTTAACAATTATAGCATTCTATAGCATTTCAATAGTCCGGTTCATTTGCTTGATTCTGTTAAATTGACTGCTGGGTATATTCTTTTACTGAACTGTGTGTAGGAACCTAATGCTAAAGATAGTAAGTTGCTAAGCAAATTCAATTTCAAGGCTTTCAGTAAAATACTCAAATTTGCTTTACCACCAAACCTGAAGTATAAAGTGGCATGTAGTGCAAAGCCAGTAATAGTATGTACTAATATATACACATATGGAACGGGCTACAATTTTGGCAAAATCATGGCACTACCATTACTCATGGGCATCATTTTTACTTGGTCACATGTTTCCCTGGAATATTTTCTATAATGGAGTCATTGGGGTTGTACATGTGTCGAGATACTATCACAATTTTGCCAAACATTTATTTGCTACGCCCTGTTCTGTGCACTAGATCAACTCTGATTATTTCTATGTGTATTGTGGGAAACATTTAGTTTTTGTGAAATGTATTATTTATAGCTAGACAACTTTCTCATTGTCTATAGCAAGACACGTGATTACTTGTTTTCATACTCTCTTATAGGATGTTCACAAACAGCACATTTGTTGCAGAAATGTGTGCAGCTGAAAATAGTTTCCATTCATCTGCATGGGGTTGTTTTTGTCATAGATGAATGGGGCAGTTTCTACAACAAAATCTGCCATAGTAAAATTCATCCTTAGAGTTCATATGTTGTGTTTTCATGAAAATTGTTGCCAAACCACAACCCTTGTAGTAGGTCCTTCATGCACTTTCAGGATAACAGGCTGAGCTGGATTGATTTATATCTTTTTTCAGCCTTTTAAACTATGTGACTAGATCTTTACCCTATATTAAAGGTACTCAATCATTTGCAGCTGGTTCTCTAGCATTTGGGATAGCAATATTTTGAGACCAGCATGAAGGTGCTATGAGAGCCCAAAAGAGACCCATTCAAAAGGGTTCAACCTTGAAGTTCAGTGCATAGTAGCTTTTAACCAATGAGAAAGTATGTCAGTTAGCAATAAGCACGTGGTCATGAAATTTTTAACTGTCTATAAACATACCAGTCCATTTCTTGCAGCATATCATTTTGCTTAAAGAGGTTGCCCAATAGCCCCCGAAATCTAGAGAGCCCCAGAAAGGGGGGCAAAGACAAAGACGAAAAAACACTAATCATATGAAAGCCCCTCAGCTCGAACACTGCTTCCAGTCTCCGGCAGACAGGAAGTAATGATGTCTTGTCCATGGTTGTGTTGACTGCTACAGCCAGTCACTGCCCTCAGTGTTGATGTGTCCCTGAGAAGCATGTGGCTGCTGATTCTCTGTGGTCATCTGCTGCTAATGGACACTTCACGGATTAGGCCAGTGAATAGCTACAATGGTCAACCTGATCACAGACGGGACGTCATCCCTTCCTGTCAGTCAGGGACCAGAAGTAGAGAGGATCAACATGGGAACGGATTGGCTTTCAATGATGCTTGTTTTACACAGTTTCCTATTACTTCTTTTGGTAGGTGTTAGACAACCATAAGGTAAGTAGTTCTAATCTGCAACCATCTCTAATGTTGTCTCTGCAGTCACTTTATATAGTTAATATACCTTGTTAAAATCATAGATGAACCTCACATTTGAAAGGGAGGACCAGGTATCAATGGCCTTACACATACTGAATAGTATAACGCATGAAAGACTAACCAAAAGAATATTTTATTTGTAGTACTATATGTGTTACATGTACTAGAAAACGTAAGGAAGAACATTTATGCATTTTTTGCACCTTTATGCAATAAAGTAAAATATCATAATTCCAAAACTAGTGTTCTCCAAAATTTGATTCCTTTTGAGATATCAGGTGGTTACATTTTGTGCATTTCAAATAGTTTTTGTTGGTGCTTCAGAATTCACTACAGTTACACTCTACTTGATGGTGCTATGACATATATTGGAAAATGTAATTCTTAAGCAACCTATCTGTTTTCAGGGATTGGACAACCCAGTTCACATTAATACACAATAATATTTGTTCTTTATACATTTTTTAAAATAAATGTATGTTATATAAAACGATTCCTGGTTGTCTTTCACTGTATTATTATTGAGGTCTGTGAAGAAAAATGAAAAACACACGTATACACTCAGATCTTAAAAAAGTTGTCAGCTTTAGTCAATTGCTAAATGACAGAGTCACTAGGTATCTGTGGGAAAGCTTGGCATGACAGGAAAAGCCCTCCAGAGCTGCTCTTTGTAGTTACTCTCCCCTGAAAGAGTGGAAAAGAGATGAGGTCCTGAACAGAAGATCCTCTCTGGCATTTCAGAATCAACGTGCAGGGTATGTGAAAATGGGTGTTTAAAACACAAAACACCTTTAAAAGCTATGGACACCTTGGGGGGGGGGGGGGTCACATTTTTCCTCCATTTTTCCACTTTTCAGTCTGCATGTTTGCACATTATGGGGTTCATTTATTAAGCTGAAATACGCCTAAATTAGGCATATTTCAGGCACAAATTGCAGAGCAACAGCTAGTTTTGCCACAATCTGCAACTTCTCCCTGTTCACGCCAGGTCTAAATTTGTGGGCATGGCGTGGGTGGGGATAGACTGGCAGGCCTGTCTCAGTTACCATTTTCTACGCCTGTTTTAGGTGTAGAAGAAGGTCTAAATGTAAGACAGCTCAGAAGCTGTCTTACATTTAGAACTGGCAGAGGATCCGCTGAAGTGATGAAGATGCTGGCGACTCTTCAGAACTCCGGCGGATTCACCGCTAACTTAGGGATTTATTAAGACCGGTGCCTAAAACACCGGTCTTAATAAATGTGCCCCTATGTTTCTGGCTTCTCTCTTACACTCTGTGTTGAATCAAGCTGTCTGATGCTCAGCTTAAACATGAATAGCTAACAGCTTCAATAGAACATTCATTATTCACTTTACTTGATGGATGGTTTAAAGGTCATCTGTCAGCAGATTTGTACCTATGAAACTGGCTGACCTGTTATATGTGGGATTGGCAGCTGAAGGCATCTGTGTTGTTCCCGTGTTCATATGTTCCAGCATTGCTGAGAAAAATTATGTTTTAATATATGCAAATGATCTCTGTACCTTGATTGACAGGGCCAGATGTGATTAAGTTTTCACTGCCTGGCCCTGGCAATCAAAGTGGAGAGGACACGGCAGTTGTAGAGAGAGAGCAGAGCCTCTAGGTGTCTCAGCAATGCAGACACAGATATGAACATGGGACCAACACAGATGCCTTTAGCTGTCAAGTGCACATGCAACAGGTCAGCCAGTTTCATAGGTACAGAACTGCTGACAGATGCCCTTTAAACATTTTACAGCAGAAAACTGTTGGCTGAAAGGAAATATAAAAAAATGCTTGAACACAATTTCTAAATTGCGTTCATTTACTCCAAGAAAACCAGCTTGTGACAGTTTTACCCAACTGTGTCACATACAAAAATCCCAGGGTGAGGGAACTGCAGATGTTTTTTATTCTAGAACAGAAAGAAGTAATTTAAGACAGCATGGTAAACTCTTGTGTGCACATTTATTTTACAGAAGAGATCAGCTTTTAATTATGGGAGGGTTGTGGTTTAACCACAGATATTGACATAGACCAAATGCAAGCCAATTTTTTAAGGGCTTTTTTTGTAGTGCACTTCTACAATGTGTTGACAATGTCGTATGGAATTTTTAGTACATACTTGCTGTGATATTATTATTATTATTAAAGTAACAACATAATATTTTACAATTAAACAGTTTACATGTTATCCGTAGGATCCAAGATGATCACAACCACTTACATCAACCACAGTTTTATTTTTTGTAACTGGTCATGTTGCATGTTCAGGACAAACTATGATGACAAATTCTAGCCTGTGAACGTCACAGGATCCGTACAGTATTAGAATGTATGAGCCGAAGTTATTACTTTGCGAAGTTTCGCGAGACTTAACATAATAACTTAAGAAATTGATTTATACTGTAAAAAAACAATTTCCCGAACTCAGGTTCGGTTCCAAGTGTAACACTTAAAAATGGAGGTTACAGGGCTCATTCAGGGCACAAGGCAAAACCAGTTACAAATTTTTTTTAAGAAATGAGACATACATAAATGTGCACAAAACAGTTATAAAAGGTTCTTACTACTCAACGAATTGTGTGATCAGAGTCTATTCTGATTCCGGGGACAGGAGGACGTGACACACAACCCAATGTTGATCTGATCCTCAAATTGTGTCAGTGAAATATTCTCAATAGTTCATTTTTATCCCCATTTAGCAGAGGGTGGATCTGAGAGAGGTCTCCCTCCCATTCTCGTCCCAACCTTCTGGCCAGGCATTTATTACCTATGCAGGTTCCACCTGTCTTACTCAGCAGGCAAACATGAAATATTAATAAAACATCTCTTCTCATCCACACTAATGGATATCCAGGCCCTGACATGTTTTAATTATGGATTTTTCATCAGGCTGCTCTGATACAACATATGTCCGTTGTAGGGGTCCCAGAAGATGAGATACCCATTATGTGGGAGTGCAGGCTATCAGGGGTGGGATGTTTGGACTCCCTATAATGCCCCCATTGCCCCCATTATAGAGAATGCAATCATTACAATAATTAATATGTGAGTTGTACCGGAGAGGAGTTATTGCTTATGAGATATTTTCTTCATCTTCTGGTACTCTATCTGAAAAGCTTCTGGACCCCTGCCAGGAAGGTGCTCTTCTCTCTGAGTGTCTGTATTTCCAGGAACCATTTTATTACCACTTGCAAACGGCCAGTTTTTTAACCTTCAAGTGATAAACTGATTTCCTCCAAGGGGAATGCCTATTCCAAATGCAGGTCCAGACAATCTCATAGAGAGGCATGAAAATATATAGAGTCACACGACATAGATAAAAACATACATGCACAGATGATGCACAAACATACACAGATGATAAAGTTATGAGAAAGGTTGTCCAAGTCTCACACCGGTACTCTAATTAACAAGTCTGAGCAACCACAGCTATTAAAAGAGAGAATAACCTACCTATCTTACTATCAAGAAACACTGAGCCAGAGGAACACCAAAATATGGTAAAAAATAATCCATGCCTTTTACTGGTATATATACTTTTGCTTTTATTTCACACGTTGTTAATAATTTGATTAGGCTTTCATGGCAATGATTTGCAGCTAAGCCCCTTTCACACTGGCGTCTCGGATTTGCTCCGGATGCGTCCCGGGTACATTGTGGGAAACCTGCGCGAGTGCGCACGCAATTTCAGTCAGTTTTGACTGCGATTGTGTTGCGTTGTTCAGTACTTTCTACGCAAGTGCAATGCATTTTGCACGAGTGTGATAAAAAACTGAATATGGTATCCAGAACCGAACTTCTTCACTGAAGTTCGAGTTTGGGTTCAGTGCTGTGTAGATTTTATTATTTTCCCCTATAACATGGTTATAAGGGAAAATAATAGAATTCTTAATTCAGAATGCTTACTAAAATGTGCCTTGAGGGGTTAAAAAATAAAAAAAATAAACTCACGTCATCCACTTGATCGCACAGCCGCCATCATCTTCTTTCTTCTTCTTTCAGGACCTGCAAAAGGACATTTGATGACGTAATCGCACTTACCACATGGTGAGTGTGGAGACGTCAGCGCAGGTCCTGCTGAATGAAGATAGAAGGATCCTAAATGGCATTAAAAACAATGACTTATAGGATTGCTATGTTACATCTGGTGGTGTTAGAGCAGTGGTGCCCAACCATTTTTCGCCTGAGGGCCACACTAGACCTGGTATAAATTTCGCAGGCCGGAACCAGGTAGCTTTGCCAGAAAGAAATGCAAACACTGTGAGGGGGCACGTGTGAGCATTACTAAAATACATAATACGTAGGCCTTCAAATCTGCGTTTGGAGCCTCTGTTGCAGATTCTGTCGAAAAACAGACAAAAAGCCTTGTATGCTGCACTTTTGTGTCCGGTAAAAGACAGGATCCCTAACGGAAACTGAACGGATCCCATCATAGTTGGTGGAGTCTGTTCAGCTTCTTCCCTGTGGGGTGACAGGAGGAGGGGGAGCAGGGTCACTAGTGAGGTGACAGGAGGAGGGGGAGCAGGGTCACTAGTGAGGTGACAGGAGGAGGGGGAGCAGGGTCACTAGTGAGGTGACAGGAGGAGGGGGAAGCAGGGTCACTAGTGAGGTGACAGGAGGAGGGGGGAGCAGGGTCACTAGTGAGGTGACAGGAGGAGGGGAAGCAGGGTCACTAGTGAGGTGACAGGAGGAGGGGGAGCAGGGTCACTAGTGAGGTGACAGGAGGAGGGGGAGCAGGGTCACTAGTGGGGTGACAGGAGGAGGGGGAGCAGGGTCACTAGTGAAGTGACAGGAGGAGAGGGAAGCAGGGTCACTAGTGAGGTGACAGGAGGAGGGGAGCAGGGTCACTAGTGAGGTGACAGGAGGAGGAGGAGCAGGGTCACTAGTGAGGTGACAGGAGGAGGGGAGCAGGGTCACTAGTGAGGTGACAGGAGGAGGGGAGCAGGGTCACTAGTGAGGTGACAGGAGGAGGGGGAGCAGGGTCACTAGTGAGGTGACAGGAGGAGGGGGAGCAGGGTCACTAGTGAGGTGACAGGAGGAGGGGGAGCAGGGTCACTAGTGAGGTGACAGGAGGAGGGGAAGCAGGGTCACTAGTGAGGTGACAGGAGGAGGGGGAGCAGGGTCACTAGTGGAGGTGACAGGAGGAGGGGGAGCAGGGTCACTAGTGAGGTGACAGGAGGAGGGGGAGCAGGGTCACTAGTGAAGTGACAGGAGGAGGGGGAGCAGGGTCACTAGTGGAAGTGACAGGAGGAGGGGGAAGCAGGGTCACTAGTGAGGTGACAGGAGGAGGGGGAGCAGGGTCACTAGTGAGGTGACAGGAGGAGGGGGAGCAGGGTCACTAGTGAAGTGACAGGAGGAGGGGGAGCAGGGTCACTAGTGAGGTGACAGGAGGAGGGGAAGCAGGGTCACTAGTGAGGTGACAGGAGAGGAGGAGGAGGGAGCAGGGTCAGCAGTGGTATGATAGGAGGGGGAGCAGGGACACTAGTGGGGTGACAGGAGGAGGTGGGAGCAGGGTCAGCAGTGGTATGATAGGAGGGGAGCAGGGACACTAGTGGGGTGACAGGTGAGGGAAGCAGGGACACTAGTGGGGTGACAGGAGGAGGTGACCCTGCTCCCTCCTCCAGTCACCGCACTAGTGACCCTGCCACCTCCTCCTGTCACCTCACTAGTGACCATGCTTCCCCCTCCTGTCACCTCACTAGTGACCATGCTCCTCTCCTGTCACTCTCACTAGTGACCCTGCTCCCCTCCTCCTGTCACCTCACTGGTGACCCTGCTCCCTCCTCCTGTCACCTCACTAGTGACCCTGCTTCTACTGTCACCCCACTAGTGTCACTACTCCCACTCCTATCACTACCACTGCTGACCTCTGCCTCCTCCTGTCACCTCACTAGTGACCCTGCTTCCCCTCCCTGTCACTCACTAGTGACCTCACCCCTCCTATCATGCCACTGCTGACCCTGCTCCTCCTCCTGTCACCTCACTAGTAACCCTGCTTCCCTCCTCCTGTCACTCACTAGTGACCCTGCTCCTCTCCTCCTGTCACCCCACTAGTGACCTGCTCCCACCTCCTCCTGTCAGCCCACTAGTGACCCTGCCCTCCTCCTCTTCTCCTGTCACTCACTAATGACCCTGCTCCCCCTCACTCCTGTCACTTCTCTAGTGACCCTGCTCCCTCCTCCTGTCACCTCACTAGTGACCCTGCTTCCTCTCACCTGTCACCCTCACTAGTGTACCCTGCTCCCCCTCCTATCATACCACTAGCTGACCCTGCTCCCCCTCCTCCTGTCAGCCCACTAGTGTCCCTGCTTCCTCCTCCTCCTTCTCCTGTCACCTCACTAGTGACCTGCTCCACCTCCTCCTGTCACCTCACTAGTGACCTGCTCACCTCCTCCTGTCACCTCACTCGTGACCCTGCAGGAGGAGGGGAAGCAGGGTCACTAGTGAGGTGACAGGAGGAGGTGGGAGCAGGGTCACTAGTGAGGTGACAGGAGGAGGGGGAAGCAGGGTCACTAGTGGGGTGACAGGAGGAGGTGGGAGCAGGGTCACTAGTGAGGTGACAGGAGGAGGGGGAGCAGGGTCACTAGGGAAGTGACAGAAGGAGGGGGAGCAGGGTCACTAGTGAGGTGACAGGAGAAGGAGGAGGAGGAAGCAGGGTCACTAGTGGGGTGACAGGAGGAGAGGGAAGCAGGGTCACTAGTGGGCTGACAGGAGGAGGTGGGAGCAGGGTCACTAGTGGGGTGACAGGAGGAGAGGGGAGCAGGGTCACTAGTGAGGTGACAGGAGGAGGTGGGAGCAGGGTCACTAGTGAGGTGACAGCAGGAGGGGGAATCAGGGTCACTAGTGAGGTGACAGGAGGAGGGGGAGCAGGGTCACTAGGGAAGTGACAGAAGGAGGGGGAGCAGGGTCACTAGTGAGGTGACAGGAGAAGGAGGAGGAGGAAGCAGGGTCACTAGTGGGGTGACAGGAGGAGAGGGAAGCAGGGTCACTAGTGGGCTGACAGGAGGAGGTGGGAGCAGGGTCACTAGTGGGGTGACAGGAGGAGAGGGGAGCAGGGTCACTAGTGAGGTGACAGGAGGAGGTGGGAGAAGGGACACTAGTGGGGTGACAGGTGAGGGAAGCAGGGACACTAGTGGGGTGACAGGAGGAGGTGGGAGCAGGGTCACTAGTGGGGTGACAGGAGGAGAGGGGAGCAGGGTCACTAGTGAGGTGACAGGAGGAGGTGGGAGAAGGGACACTAGTGGGGTGACAGGTGAGGGAAGCAGGGACACTAGTGGGGTGACAGGAGGAGGTGGGAGCAGGGTCACTAGTGGGGTGACAGGATAAGGGGGGAGCAGGGTCACTAGTGGGGTGACAGGTGGAGGGGGAGCAGGGTCACTAGTTGGGTGACAGGAGGAGGGGGAGCAGGGTCACTAGTTGGGTGACAGTAGGAGGGGGGAGCAGGGTCACTAGTTGGGTGACAGGAGGAGGGGGGAGCAGGGTCACTAGTGGGGTGACAGGAGGAGGGGGGAGCAGGGTCACTAGTTGGTTGACAGGAGGAGGGGGGAGCAGGGTCACTAGTTGGGTGACAGTAGGAGGGGGTAGCAGGGTCACTAGTTGGGTGACAGTAGGAGGGGGGAGCAGGGTCACTAGTGGGCTGACAGGAGGAAGTGGGAGCAGGGACAGTATTGTGGTCATAGTAGGAGGGGGGAGCAGGGTCACCGGGGACCAGTCACATGAGTCCACGCTCTTTACCTCTCCAGCGGACCTGTTAAGTTGCCCAAGGTCTTCCGGCAGCATGCTCTGCTCTACAGCCTCCACGGGAGCCGGCCCCTCCTCCTTCAAGCTCCCGCCGGCTTCCCCTTTCTGACTGAACGTGTATGCGCTCATTCCAACCAATAACAAAGCTCCTTGCTGTAAGGAGCTTTGTTATTGGTTATTTTAGGCACAGGCAGCATCGCTGATGAATGTGGGGAAAAAGTCTAAAGGCGTACAGTATTGTTACGCCTTAGACTTTTTCCAGGAAGTCTCACGGGCCGCATGACAGAGCTCCGCGGGCCGGATTTGGCCCGCGGGCCGTAGGTTGGGCACCACTGTGTTAGAGCATGCTGAGAGCTTATGTGCATACAGTACCTTCTTCTTTCTTATATGGAGTCATTGAAGTTTCTGTTAATGTGGAGCCCAAGCCTTTATTTAGAACCACCAAATTTCCATGCATAAATTTCTAATACATATTGTATTTTTGTCTGATCGACCTTATATGCACCCTGTTCCAAATTATTATGCAAATGATATTTTTCTCATTTACCTAAATAATTGATGTAAATAATTCTCATGTTATCAACTATTAAGAGTACAATTCAAATTTTATTGAACAAACCTCCTAATGATAACAGTTATTTTTCTAAACATAAAAAACTTACAATGCACTGTTCCAAATTAATATACACAGTGAGTTTCAAAACACTTTATAGGTTGTAAAGAACTGAAAAATTTGTTGTGTTTGCAGCATATTTCAATGAGGCTCCGCTGTGTTTTTTGTAGCTGGTCTCCCTGAGATCAGCTATTGTTTTGTTTGAGTAGTCTCCGAGGCATTGCTCCCGGTTAGCCAGAATCCTACTCCGCACTGATGAGGGGCAACACCCCGAAACAGCTGTCTGTGGATGGATAACTGGCTTAGGTCTTCCCAGTCACATCCTTAAAGCTTGTAAAAAAGTGGGATCTTGACATAGGGGCCACTTAATATGGTGGATTTGGTGATCTCTGTAATGGAGACACCCCTTTGCTCAGTTTTCCTTCCTTTGAGGGATATCTGGCTTTCATTGTGTTGTAGACCCATAACTGGGGCTCCACATTTATTTTGTATATTACTGTTTCCCAGGGAGCTTTGCACTTTGGATTGCTGTGTTGAGACTCTTAAATGAGGCTCTGCGGTGTTTTTTGTAGCTGGTCTCCCTGAGATCAGCTATTGTTTTGTTGGTGCAGCATATTTCAATCAAACTTTTAACAACATTTTAACAGGTCACGTTACATTTTAAAATAGGACCCCTTATTTGATAGCAGCTTCACAAGTCTTGCATTTATTGAACTTGTGAGTTTTTGGACAGTTTCTGCTTGAATTTGTTTGCAAGATATCAGAATAGCCTCCCAGAGCTGCTGTATGGATGTAAACTGCCTCCCCCTCTCATAGATCTTTTGCTTGAGGATGCTCCAAAGGTTCTCAATAGGATTCAAGTTAGGGGAGGATGGAGGCCATACCATTAGAGATGTTGCGAACATAAAATTTTCCGTTCGCGAACGGCGAACTTCCGCAAATGTTCGCGAACGGGCGAGCCGGGCGAACCGCCATAGACTTCAATAGGCAGGCGAATTTTAAAACCCACAGGGACTCTTTCTGGCCACAATAGTGATGGAAAAGTTGGAAAAGGGGACTAACACCTGGACTGTGGCATGCCGGAGGGGGATCCATGGCAAAACTCCCATGGAAAATTACGTAGTTGACGCAGAGGCGGGTTTTAATCCATAAAGGGCATAAATAACCTAACATTTCTAAACTGTTAGGAATAACGTGCTTTAAAACATCCAGTGTGTGTATACGATCAGGTATGATGTTGTATCGATCAGGTAGTGTAAGGGTTACGCCCACTTCACAGTGATAGACTAAACTCTGACAGACCAAACTCCCCATTTAACGCACCGCAAACAACTGCAAACAGTCCATTTGCACAACTGCAAACTCCCCATTTGCACAAGGTTGGATACCAAGCTAGCCATGTCCCGTTCCTTGTCCTCACTGACGTCATTGAAGGTCTCTTCCTCCACCCAGCCACGTACAACACCAAGGGTCCCCGAAAGGTGACAACAAGCCCCCTGGGACGCCTGTTGTGGTTGGTCTTCCACCTCCTCAAAGCCACCTTCCTCCTCTGACTCCTATTCTGCAGACTCCTCTCTATGCGTTGCCGCAGGTCCAGCAATCGACGTCGACAAGGCTGCTTCTGGTGGTGATGGTGACCACAAGTCTTCCTTTTCATGCTCATCTACGGCCTGATCCAGCACTCTTCACAGGGCACGCTCCAGAAAAAATGCATATGGGATGAGGTCGATGATGTTGCCTTGGGTTTGACTGACCAGGTCTGTCACCTCCGCAAAAGGACGCATGAGCCTACAGCCATTGTGCCTGAGTGTTCAGTAACGCGGCCAAAAAATACCCAGCTCTGCAGAGGCTGTCCTCTTTTTTTTTAAATAAAAAAATCTGTTCTTACCAGTTTAATCTCTGTTTTGTCCCCTATCAGGGGCCGGTGTATGGAATAGATTTTAGGAACCAGGAGATGGAAAAGATGGTTGGTCGGTCCTCTTCTTTCCAATTTGGGGCACTGCGCGTGCGCCGTGCAATGTGCTGTGCAACCCTATATGAGTGGTGTGTTAAGTAGTACTATTCCTATCAGTTTAATCCCTGTTATGTCCCCTATCAGGGGACGTGTATCGAATAGATTTTAGGAACCGGGAGATGGAAAAAGATGATTGGTCGGTCCTTTTACTTCCAATTTGGGGCACTGCACGTGCGCCGCGCAATGTACTGTGCCACCAATACAAATAGTGTGAACTACTATTCTTACCATTTTAATCTTTGTCAAGTCCCCTATCAGGGGACGTGTATTGAATAAATCCTTGCATGGGGAGATAGAGAAAAAAGCTTGCTCTGTCCGCTTCCTTCTAATTTTGGGCACTTGCAATGGAATTTGCCACCAATGCAACTAGTGTTAACTAAGTACTATTCCCATCAGTTTGATCTCTGTTTTGTCCCTTATCAGGGCCAAGGCCGGCGAAGTGAATCGATTTTTGAAACCGGGAGATGGAAAAAAAAACATGCTCGGTCCGCTTAGTTTGAATTTTAGGTCACTGCGTGTGTGCCGTGCAATGTACTGTGACACCCTATATGAGTGGTGGGCAGTGGGCACAGTACAGTCTGTGGGCCTGACACACACTGGCAGGCAACTGCAATTATATTAAAGGGTAAAAATTAAATGACTTTTTTATCTGCAAGGTACTGTGCCACGCTTTATGAGTGGTGGGCAGTGGGCACAGTACAGTCTGTGGGCCTGACACACACTGTCAGGCAACTGCAATTATATTAAAGGGTAAAAATTAAATGACTTTTTAATCTGCAAGGTACTGTGCCACCCTATATGAGTGGTGTGCACACAGTACAGTCTGTGGGCCTGCGGCCTCTCACACACAGGCAGGCAACTGCAATATATATATAGAAAAAACAAATAAAAGCAGACTGATGTACCAGCCCTAAAAAGGGCTTTTTGGGTGCTGTTAGGACGCTGTCCTTTCAGCAGCAAATTTGTCTTTGAGGACTGGAGTGGACACAGAACACTGGCCTAGCTAACGCTTTCCCTATTAATTCTGCAGCAGCAGCACTCTCCCTGCTCTAACTAAGGCCCAATTCACACGCCCGTAGTGTGTTGCGGATCCGCAACACACCTTGCTGCCAGCCCCATAGAGATGCCTATACTTGTCCGCAATTGCGGGCAAGAATAGGACATGCTCTATATTATTGCGGAGCCGCCGGCCGGAAGCAGTGCGCGTTCCGCAAATGCGGATGCGGAGAGCACAGTGTGTGCTCTCCGCATCCATCACGTCCCCATTCAAAATGAATGGGTCTGCACCCGTTCCGCAAATTTGCGGAACGGGTGCGGACGAACATTGTGGACGTGTGAATGGGGCCTAACACTGCAGCTTCAGAATGAATCTAAGATGGATGCTGTCCTTGATTTTTGATAGGAGATGGAAGGGTCTGGGAGGGAGGGTATGCTGATTGGCTGGAATGTGTCTGCTGACTGTGAGGTACAGGGTCAAAGTTTGCTCAATGATGACTTATGGGGGGCGGACCAAACATCGCATATGTTCGCCCGCCGCATCGAACGCGAACATGCGATGTTCGCCGGGAACTGTTCGCCAGGCGAATAGTTCGGGACATCTCTACACACCATGACTTTCTCTCCTTTTATCCCCATAGCAGCCATTGATGCAGAGCTATTCTTTGCAGCATGAGATGGTGCTTTACCATGCATGAAGATGATTTTATTACGGAAAGCATAGTTCTTCCTTCTGTACCAGGGAAGAAAGTGGTCAGTCAGAAACTTCACATACTTTGCAAAGCTCACCTTTACACCTTCGGGGACCCTAAAGGGGCCGACTAGCTCTCTTCCCATGATTCCGGCCCAAAACATGACTCCACCACCACCTTGCTGACGTCGCAGCCTTGCCTTAGCAGGGTGGCCGTCCACCAACCATCCACTACTCAATCCAACTGGACCATCTAGGGTTGAATGGCACTCATCAGTGAACAGGACTGTTTGATAAAATTAGTCTTCATGTATTTTTCTGCCCAATGCAGCCGTTTCTGCTTGTGAGCATTGGTTAGTGGTGGCCTAATATAAGGTTTATGCACAGTTGCAAGACTCTGGAAGACTCTACACCTTGATGTCTGTGGGACTCCAGAGGCACCAGCAGCTTCAAATATCTGTTTGCTGTTATGTAATGGTATTTTAGCCGCTGCTCTCTTGATCCAATGCATCGATCTGGCAGAAATCTTCCTCAATGTGCCTTTATCTGCACGAACCAGTCTGTGCTCTCAATCAGCCAAAAATCTCTTAATAGTGCGAAGATCACGCTTATGTTTTCGTGAAATATCTAATGTTTTCATACCTCGTCCAAGGCATTGAACTATTTCAATCCTTTCGGCAGCAGAGAGATCCTTTTTTTCCCCCACATTGCTTAAAAATGGTGCTCTGCTTAATAATGTGGACCCTCCTTTAGTAGTTTTTCCTTTAATTGGGCTCACCTGGCAATCTAATTATTAGCCCTGAGACACAATGCCATCCATGAGTTAAACTGAAAAACAAAATATTTAATCTCTGTGGGTTTTATTGTCATATATTATGTCTGAATGTCATACTTCATCTAATGTCATATTCTCCCATTTCACTAAGTGATTCTGTGAAAGATCCTTTTCATTTAGGCTAATTAGAGTTGCACCACACTAGTCTGATCACTAGATGGGGGCAGTGTGACAGTATATAAATAGCCTAGCTCGGGCCTAGTAAGGCAGTCTTTAGTTCAGTTCTCCTGAAGTTTAGTTAGAGTGCAGTCATGTAGCTGCTAGCTGGAGGGAGGCCTCCTGCCTCTCTGCTCTTTCACTGATGGCTCCACAGTCCAGGGTTAAAGCCTACAAGATTCGGCCTAGAGGTGAGAAATCTACCTCTATAGCTTGCCCCTCGGGGGTGACCAGTGACAAAGCTGCAAACAGCAAGTTTCCAGGGGATTAATATATATTTACAAGTATTCAAGTCAAAGGATAGCATAACGGCCATACTCAAAGGCTTCCCAGGCACCTTTGCAATTAGGTGTAGGACTTAGCTTCCGGCATCCACACCTCCAGTTTAAATCCTGAGGACAGTCAGGCCAACTGTCAGAAAAGCACTGGAAATAAAGGTTCAAGGATTCTGAAAACCACCTTTAACCAAGGTTAGAATAAGGCGAGAGTTGTTAAGACTTTTTATACTTCAAAAGCCTAGTCTGAAGCAATAGCTTTCAAATATAAAAGATAAAGAGCCTGTTTTCCTTGAGGACTTAAATTTCCCTACCCTCATATGCATGAGAGACTGTATTTCATATCTGGATGTACTAGAGACTGTTTTGTACTTGGATGTAACAGTTACCAGGAGCAACGTTCAGTAAAAGTCATAAGTTGGATTGCACCATCCTTGAATTGTTTCCAATTCCTCAATTACTACTACTATACATGGTTGTACCACCACAAAAGGTACTGGCGTCATGACAATCAGGGACCTTGCCATAGGCACATTAATACAGGCCACCAAGGGCACCTCAAAGCACCATCTGGCCTGTGTCCCTTCCCAGAGCGTGCCCCAGAGAATCGTTGTGCCGTTCTCCTCATCACTTATGCTGGCCTGCCCAGGGACGACATAACCGTGAGTAACCATGAACTGTGCTTTCCCTTGGACTACCGTTATTCGCATCGTGACCTCACATATAATTCCCCTGTTGGTCTGGCTCACTGCAGGTGTAAATTATCTCTGGAAACTCCTTTTGCCACTATAATCATATAGAGATCTTGCCTACCTTTGTTCAATCCTTTCATAACCAAAGGTTTTGTCAGCCTTGATTTCCAAAGCAAAATTTCACCTTTTGGAATATTCCAGTTTAAGGCGAGTTCACAGGCCCCTGTGACATCATTAACAACATCACAGGGTCCCCTTGGAACCACCCAAATGCAAAAGCAGCACATAAGCATGTAAAATAACAAATCTTTGCCACAATGACTGTGCCGCTATCTCATTTATCTACCACATGAGGTGGACAGGAAGGGGTTAAAAGGTGATCAAGTGTCAAGATTCATATGTAACTGGTAGGTCCATAGCAAGGAAGGGGTTATATTATTTTTGTATTTAGAATATTCTATTCCCAGCACTTTCTCATAGACGGTCTCCAAGTAGATTAACCCTGATTGCCAATATTGAGCTTCCTGTGTTTTGTGTTTCCGATTAAAGTAAGTAGCTCCAGGCACTGTAAACATTTTATGGCATTTAATGTATCACTGCACTCACACGTGAAAGGAAATAATTTCAACATACATAAATGGTACCCTGTATACCACAAACATACTTTCTGCATTTAGTGATGTTGTAGTAATATCCTGTTTTGGTGAAACTATTTACATCCCCTGTGGCAGTCATTAGACAGTAGTATTGTGTTTAAAGACACAATGACTACTCAATCACTGTACGGGGGGACAATGTACAACAGTAGGTAACTGAAAGTTAAATTAGGGTAATAAACAATAAGCATAAGCAAGATACTCAGAACACATAATAGCACTTTGTTAAGTTATTTATTGGCAGTTTAGCAGGGCCATAAAAACTTTGAATAGTATAACATGGTGACAACATATAAAATATAAAACATATTAAACATGGGAATTCATAAAGAATTTTAAGAACTTTGCAACGTTGTGCCTTTTGAATTATATATAAAGCAATGATTAAGGAATTGAATCTTATTGCCACCAACCCCTCTTGATAAACTTGTTTGCCTTGAGGGGAATCTGAAGATATGATCTTGGGCTATTATCTGCAGTATTAGGCCTCATGCACACGACCGTTGTTTGAATCCGTGTCCGTTGTGCCGTTTTTTGTGATTTTCTGCGGACCCATTGGTTTTCAATGGGTCCGTGGAAAACTCGGCAAATGCACCGTTTGTCCTCCGTGTCCGTTGTCCGTGATTCCAGTCCGTCAAAAAAATATAACCTGTCCTATTCTTGTCCGTGAAAAACGGTTCACGGACCCATTCGATGGCCATCCGTGTGTCATCCGCGTCCGTTTTTTTTGCGGATCCCTTGGCAGGCACTTGGCAAAAATTGTCAGCCTGTCTTTTGGTAAAATCTTTTGGGTCATGTCCGCTAAAAAAAACGGAAGACACACGGAAACACAACAGAAGCAAAAACTGACACGGATCACAGAACAACGGAACCCTGTTTTGCGGACCGCAAAAAAAATACTGTCGTGTGCATGAGGCCTTATGTGTAGTACTACACATAAGGAGTCCATATTGCTATTTTTTTTATTTTCCTACTGCCCCATTGCCCACACTGTCAGCACTTAAAGGCTACATAAACCTTTGGGGGCAATTTTTATCATTGCATTGTACATATTTTGAGCTAAAAATAATTTTTCCAATGATTTTTTTTTTTATAAAAAATATGGAATCCTTTTGTTTGTGTACAGAGCTGACATGCTCTGTACACTCTAGTTGCTGCCTGTGGATTTTCTCTCTTTTCCGTCAGGGAGCTGACGGCCCTTTTCTCTGCTCTCTGACATTATAAACACATTATAGCTCAGTTCTTATTGTGCTGATAAGAATGTGGCTTAAATAAGTGTTTATGACCTCTTAGTAGTTCAGAGATAAGATTTATTAGATGACTGCCACAAAGTGAAAGTACCCGTCACACAGAAAAACTGTTAACCCTTTGTGACAGAATGGCTCAATATCTTTAACCACCTGAGGACCGCCTAATGCACGTATGCGTCCGTCGGGCGGTCGTCTTATTCTGGCTCAACGCATCGGTGCGTCATCTCGCGAGACTAGCTGTGAACGCACGCGTTCACAGTGGCGCGCGTCTCGCCGGTTATACTGCATCCTGCCAGAGATGATTAATTGCTGGCAGGCTTTAGATGCGAAATAAATCGCATCAAGGATGTATATCAGACGGTGTTTTGTTAACAGCGTCTGATATACCTTCTACCTGGTCCTCTGGTGGTCCCATTTGCTGGGATCGACCACCAGAGGAACAGGTAGCTATGTAAAGTTGCACCAAGCACCACTCTACACTACCCCCCCCCCGTCACTTATTAACCCCTTGTTAAACCCTTGATCACCCCATATAGACTCCCTGATCACCCCCCTGTCACTGATCACCCCCCTGTAAGGCTCCATTCACATGTCCATATGTGTTTTGCGGATCCGCGGATCTGATTCACGGATCCGCGGATCCGCAAAATACGGACGCCGGCAATGTGCTTTCCGCATTTTGCAGATCCGCACATTGCCAGAACTATATAGAAAATGCCTTTTCTTGTCCGCAATTGCGGACAAGAATAGGACATGTTCTATATTTTTGCGGAACGGAAGTGCAGATCCGGAAGTGCGGATCCGCAATTCCGGATCCGAGCGGGACAAAGTCTGTCCCCATAGAAATGAATAGGTCCGCAATTCCGTTCTGCAAACAGAATTGCGGACGTGTGAATGGGGCATAAGGGTCCCTTATCACCACCAGTTAGTTAGCTACTTGTTAGGTAGTTAGTGCCCAGCCCACCGCACCGCAGTCACTGTTTTGGCAGAGATTTTTTCATCCACAATGATCGATACGAATGAAAAAATCTGTGCCGTTCATAAAAAAAATGTTTTCAGCCCAGAGGCTGAACGGAAAAAAAAAATCTCATTACCCGTATGCTCAATATAAGGAGAATAGCAGAAGCTCCTAATGCTAGCCATACGTGTAATGATTGCGGAGACCCTCAAATGCCAGGGCAGTGCAAACACCTCACATGTGACCCCATTTTAGAAAGAAGACACCCCAAGGTATTCCGTGAGGGGTACGGTGAGTTCAAGCAAAATTTTATTTTTTGTCACAAGTTAGTGGAATATGAGACTTTGTAAAAAAAATTAGATATCAATTTCCGCTAACTTGTGCCAATTTTTTTTTTTTCTGTAAACTCGCCATGCCCCTCAAGGAATACCTTGGGGTGTCTTCTTTCCAAAATAGGGTCACATGTGGGGTATTTATACTGCCCTGGCATTTTAGGGGTCCTAAAGTGTGAGAATCCAAATGCGTAAAAATGCCCTGTGAAATCCTAAAGGTACTCATTGGAATTAGGGCCCCTTTGCGCATCTTGGCTGCAAAAAAGTGTCACACATGTGGTATCGCCGTACTCAGCAGAAGTAGGGCAATGAGTTTAGGGGTACGGCGATACCACATGTGTGACACTTTTTGCAGTCAAGATGCGCAAAGAGGCCCAAATTCCAATGAGTACCTTTAGGATTTCACAGGGCATTTTTACGCATTTGGATTCTCACGCTTTAGGGCCCCTAAAATGTCAGGGCAGTATAAATACCCCACAAGTGACCCCATTTTGGAAAGAAGACACCCCAAGGTATTCCGTGAGGGGCATGTCGAGTTCACAGAATTTTTTTTTTTTTTTGTTACAAAGTCTTATATTCCACTAACTTGTGACAAAAAATAAAATTTTACATGAACTCACCATATCCCTCACGGAATACCTTGGGGTGTCTTCTTTCTAAAATGGGGTCACTTGTGGGGTATTTATACTGCCCTGGCATTTTAGGGGCCCCTAAAGCGTGAGAAGTAGTTTGGAATCCAAATACGTAAAAATGCCCTGTGAAATCCTAAAGGTACTCATTGGAATTTGGGCCCCTTTCCGCACCCAGGCTGCAAAGAATTGTCACACATGTGGTATCACCGTACTCAGGAGAAGTAGGGCAATGTGTTTTGCGGTGTATTTTTACATATACCCATGTTGGGTGAGAGAAATATCTCTGTAAATGACAACTTTTTAAAAAATTTTATACAAAGTTGTCAGTTTACAGAGATATTTCTCTCACCCAACATGGGTATATGTAAAAATACACCCCAAAAAACATTGCCCTACTTCTCCTGAGTACGGCGATACCACACTAGTGACACTTTTTTGCAGCCTAGGTGCGCAAAGGGGCCCAAATTCCAACGAGTACCTTTAGGTTTTAGATGGCTGCTTACAATTTAGCCCCACCCAAAATGCCAGAACAGTAAACACACCCCACAAATGACCCCATTTTGGAAAGTAGACACCCCAAGGTATTCACTGAGGGGCATAGTGTGTCCGTGGGAAATTTTTTTTTTTTTAGCCAGAAGTTAGCAGAAATGGAAACTATATTATTTTCTTTTTCCTCAGAAAGTGTAATTTTCCACTAACTTGTGGAAAAAAAGGAAATGAAACATGAACTTACCATGCCTCTCCACGAATACTTAGAGGTGTCTTCTTTCTAAAATGGTGTCATTTGGGGGGTATTTATACTATCCTGACATTCTAGCACCTGAAGAAACATGACAGGTGCTCAGAAAGTCAGAGCTGCTTTAAAATGCGGAAATTCACTTTTTTGCACCATGGTTTGTAAACGCTTTAACTTTTACCCAAACCATTAAATATACACTTATTGGAATTTTTTTTATCAAAGACATGTAGAACAATAAATTTTGCAAAAAATTTATATAGAAATGTAGTTTTTTTTTAAATTTTACAACTGAAAGTGAAAAATGTCATTTTTTTGCAAAAATTTCGGTCATTTTTGATTAATAGCAAAAAAAAGTAAAAATATCAGCAGCCATTAAATACCACCAAATGAAAGCTCTATTAGTGAGAAGAAAAGGAGGTAAAATTCATTTGGGTGGTAAGTTGCATGACGGAGCAATAAATGGTGAAAGTAGTGTAGTGCAGAATTGTAAAAAGTGGCCTGGTCATTAAGGGTGTTTAAGCTAGGGGGGCTGAGGTGGTTAATAAAGGTCAATTGAAAATATGATTTTCAGCCAACAATGAGTAAAATGCAATCATAAACAAAAATTGCCTCCGAAGGTGTACATAACTTTAAAGCTGCACTTAAATACACAATGCAGACTGCTATAGATAGTAGTCCAAGATCCTGTTGCCAGATTCCCTTTAAAGCGAATGTATCATAAAATCTTAGTTAAAGCGCATCTGAATACATTTCTATATGACAGCCAGAGGTGGTTGAGGTTATACAAACAGATGAACCATGTTCTAATGCTGTGTATAAGCGTTATACCTTGATAAAATTGAGATGACACCTCTATGAGACAGGCAGGATGTTAACGATGAGAAACGCACTGTAAAAATGTATAGTATAGTATATAATATATAGTATACAGCAATCGTTGCAAACCGCCATTGTCCCACTTACCCTGCCCCTGGCCCAGACTAGCTTCCACTGTCTTCATTCCTGCAGGTTTGGCCATCGGGTCTTTTCTGTCCCTCCATGCATGTTGTGGCCTGCTTTCCATCAAGGCCTCTCCTCCTCTGACCGTAGGGCATGTGTATGCTCTATGCTGCTTTTAAAAGGCCTGAGTGTCTGCACCCTCAATATCACCAACCAATGGCTTGCAACCCTGGGGTACTTAGGGCACCTTCCCCTATGGCACTTGGAGAGAAACTACCAGTTGTAATGAGAAGCAAAGTCAGCTTGTCACTGAAAAGGAGGCTCTAGAACAGTGTTGTAGTCTCAAAGGAAAGTTGCGTGCAACATCAGAAGGTTGTCCACAGAGGACAGATAGCCTGGTGAAGAGAGTAAGCCTTTGGCCACAATAGAGACTATGGCCCAGATCTACTAATGTGTCTGTGCCTAGAATCTGCCTAAAAGGAGATTCAAACTGGTGCAATTTGAAGCAAGCAGTGTTTACAATTTACAGTCCATAATTTTTTCTGTCTGTTCAAAAAGAGACAGGGCTTAGCAGAATGTTAGCATGGTCTAAAATGTGACATTTTGTGCCATGACAATTCTAGAGCCAAACAATAATTAGTATAAGATTATAAAATATTGTTAATCCATATACCATATTTATCACATTTATCATCCAGCCTGAGCCACTGAACCACATTTATCATGGAGAGTGAACATGTCTAGGCAACCTAGACACCATCTACTGGATTATTAAATCTTACTCTGCATGTTTACCAAGCCTATGGCCTCTAACCAAGCTTGTGCCACTTTTGTAACCATTAAAGGGGTTGTCCCGGTTCAGAGTTGAACACGGACATAACCCCTTCTTCCCCCACTCAACCCCTTTGACATAAGCATTGGAGCATTTCATGTTCCAATTCTCACTCCTGCCCCTGCACTGAATTGCGCAGGACAAGGGCTTTTTATGGAGATCCGGTGATGTACCGGGCTCTCCATGGGTAAGCTAGGAGGAGGCTTCTGTCTAGCAGTGAGTACGGCAACATCACTGCACTAATGGGTGGGGTGGGCTTTGGCGCTGCCCTAGCCTATAAAATGACTAGGGCAGCGCTAAAGCCCGCCCATCAGTGCTGGTGATGTCACCGGGAACACTTCTAGGTGGAAGCCTCCATTTAGCAGTTTAAGTATAAACAAAAAAGCCCTTGTTCTGCGCAATACAGCGCAATGCAAAGGAGAGGATCAGATCATGAAATGCCCCGATGCTCATGTCAGATGGGCTAAGTGAGGGAAAAGGGGATATGTCCGGGTTCAGCTCTGAACTTGGACTACCCCTTCAAGATTGTTGTGCCAAGCGAGACTGTAACTATTAAAAGGGCTGTCTGATATTTAGATATTGATGGCCTATCCTTAGGATAAGTCATCAATATCAGATCAATGGGGTTCCAAAGCACAGCACTTCCACAATCAGACATTTTCAGGAGCTGCTGAAAATAAACACAGAGGACAGAACCAAAAGCACAAATTCATCCACTGTGTGGTGGCCATGCCAGATTACTGCAGTTCAGCTTCAATACAAGTAAGAATTGAAGATCAGTGCGGGTACCAGGTGTCAGATTCCCACTGATCTGATATTAATTTCAGTTTAAAGATATGTAGGTCTTAAATATCTAGAACCTGGACAATCCCTTTTACAGAACATCTTTTGCCTCTAGTGACTCTTTGCAAATGCCAAGCTTGGTGCCACTTATGTGCAGTACCCCAGAATAGGGAACTTGCAAAATTGTTTTTGTTGTTTAGTGTTCTGATGTACAACCCGCATAGTTTTGTATGGATAGGTCAAGGTTAATAATCCTGACTCTGCCCTTGTAGAAAGCTAGGAGATGAACTTAGGTCCACCCCTAGTTCTCACTTCTCAGAAAACTAGTCCAAAGTCCCAGAGAACCACTATCTCTAAGTTATTTGCATCTAGAAAGCTATCTCTACTCTACAGTACAGTATTCCAGATAGAGAAAGAAAGTACTAAAAGAGCCAGAATCTGCAAGGTTGAGCATTGTAGTTAGTCAGTAAGTTATTTGCTGTTTAAGGTTTACAAAGAATTTACAGCAGTAAGAGGAACACTGCTAATGCACCCTTTCTCATTGTCCTGGCCAGCTATATATTAATGCTGTACCCCTCAATCTGGGAATCACAGACAAGTTTTTCAAGAACCATATTACTAGCCTTAGATTCTACAAAGAGAGAAGTGTTTTGGAAAGATAAAGAGAATGAGTAGTACAACCCCTATCGTTGTTTATTTCCATACATTGCTATTGGGAAAGATTTGCACTGTTCCAAATTGTTTGGAACTATATTTTGATAAAGCTGGATGTACCATAAACCTAAACTCATACCACTATATGGCAGGAGTCCCAACATCAGGGTGTGCCCCGAGAGAAGAAAGGGTGCCCCTTCCTATGACTGCCCAGTGTTAGCGAGCATTAATATGAGAATTGTCACTGTGATTTATGTGAATAACTGTTGCACACAGAACCGCAGCCGCTCCCATTCATCGCTCTGCTCCGGCACATGAATTCAATAAAGGCCGCTATTCAAATTATAACTCTTTCTACCTGATTCCTTCTGTCATATTTGAATGGGAACCACTCCTGCATCTTATGGTTCATGTATACCACTTATGGCATTGCTGAGGTATATTTTCTTCTGCCACAGATGAACCCAAGAGAAAAATTGTTGCCTATTTTTTTTTTAAAGAAGCTATTTCTTTCACACCAGTGGCCATATGGATTAAAAGACAATTTTCTCAAGATTGCAGAATTGGTTCTGGCAGCTAAGGGTATGAGTATAATACGGGAAAGCAGCTATGCCAGGCATTGTATAAAAGTGAATTTGGACGAACTCCAACAGAATTCAAACATGCTATAGTCGCTGTAATTCCCCCACTTGAAAGCCCAAGTAAATGTTTGTTATCATGTCACGATACAATGCATTCGGAGAGTCTTCAGACTCTTATACTTTTTCACATTTTGTTATGTTGTTGCCTTCTACTAAAATAAAAACAAATTCAAGTTTTTCCTCATCATTCTGCGCTCAATACCCCATAATGACAAAGTAAAAACAAAATGTTTGATGTAAAGAAGTGGAATGACTTCATTCATAGTCCTGGCAACTGACAAATAAAGTGGCCTCCTCAAAGGGCCTCAGCAAACAGTAGGTGTCACGCATGAGCTGCCACTGGCTAACATCGAAGTTACACAGGTAAGTACCCCTGTCTGTCTGCATCATCAAGAAATCATTCACGACCTTCCTTTGTTCATATAGTCAGTCCAACACGTGGAGGGTCTAGTCAGAGCCACCGTTAGACGAACTAGGCATTCTTCTAGGGCGCAGGCCTGCTGGGGGCACCCTGGTGGGCTCTTCCTATCTGGGGCTGCAGCGCTGGGCGAGCGGCTCTTGAGCCGCCCACAGCGCCGTTACAGGGGGGCCAGGAGGTGAAAGTCCTTCCTAAATATGGCAGAGCAGGCACCTGCTTACCCTGATGACAGGTCCTTGCTCTGCCATTAAATTACCGGAGGAGAGAGGCAAGGGAGGCTGTTCTAACAGCTCCCCACTTCTCCCTCGTGCGCCCTCTGTGATGTCCGGAGCCGGAATATGATGTCATTCCGGCCCCGGCATACTAAACGGAGTGCTGGAGGACTGAGAAGCTGCACCACACTGGACCCCAGGGAGGTGAGTGTTTCACTAAGTGAGTGTCTGCCTGTGTGTGTCTGTCAGTGAGTGAGTGTGTGTATGTCAGTGAGTCAGTGTATGTCTGTCTGTCAGTAAATGTCTGTATGTATGTGTGTCTGTCATTGAGTGTCTGTGTGTATGTCAGTGAGTGTTTGTCATTAAGTGAGTGTGTATGTCTGTCTGTCAGTGAGTGTGTGTATGTTTGTCAGTGAGTGTCTGTGTGAGTGTATATGTGTGTGTTTGTCTGTCAGTGAGTTTCTGTGTGTGTGTTTCAGTGGCTAGGTGTATGTCTGTCAGTGATTGCCTGAGTGATTGTATGTCTGTCAGTGAGTTTCTGTGTGTATCTGTCAGTGAGTGAGTGTTTGTCATTGAGTGAGTGTGTGTATGTCAGTGAGTGTGTATGTCTGTCTGTCTGTCAGTAAGTGTCTGTGTGTGTTTGTCAGTGAGTGTGTGTATCTTTGTCAGTGAGTGTCTGTGTGAGTGTATATGTGTGTGTTTCAGTGGGTAGGTGTATGTCTGTCAGTGAGTGTCTGTGTGTGTGTGTCTGTCAGTGAGTTTCTGTGTGTGTGTATCAGTGAGTGAGTGTGTGCCTGTCAGTAAGTGTCTGAGTGAGTGTAGGTCTGTCTGTCATTGAGTGTATGTTTGTGTGTGTCTGTCAGTAAGTATGTCTGTCAGTGAGTTTCTGTGTACGTCATTCAGTGAGTGTCTGAGTGAGTGTATGTCTGTCTGTCAGTAAGTGTGTGTATGTCAGTGAGTATGTCTGTTATTGAGTTTCTGTGTATGTAGCTCAGTGAGTGTCTGAGTGAGTGCATGTCTGTCAGTGAGTGCGTGTTTGTCTGTCAGTGTGTGTGTGTGTGTCTGTCAGTGAGTGAGTGTATGTGTGTCAGCGTGTGTGTGTGTCAGTGAGTGAGTGACATGAGGGGGCGGCCAAATGGATATTTGCCTAGGGCGACAAAAATAATTACACCGGTCCTGGGTGAAGTTCCAACGTGTAGAAACAACAAATATGAGGCAATGTTGGGGAAAACCATTCTGCCTTTGCAGTTCAAGGAGGGCGTGTTTTGTAGTATAAGAGTGGCTGAAGTGCATGCACAGTTTCCTGTCCATTTTCAAGACATCTTGCAGTTGGGTGGAAGACTTCAGGAACTGGTTTAAAACCAGATTAAAGATATTCGCCATGAAAGGCGCATGGGTCAGCCCTCCTTGATGCAACACCAACACAATGTTCTTCCCGTTATCGGTGACCATGGTTCCAATCTTCAACTGGCGAGGAGATAGCCAGGATTTCATTTCTTGGTTGATGACGCTGAGCAGTTCCTCCCCGGTGTGACTCCTTTTGCCCAGGCTGGCCAGGTACAGAACACCGTGACACCACTGTGCTCTGTATAGGTGGTATGCTGGAGGACCACTCTGAACTGGACATTGGCGCCAAAATCACAGCATGAGAACGTGGAGGCGGCATTGCCATCACCCGGCCGAGTTGCTGGTGTGCCTGGGCTGGAACTACATTTACCCAGTAGGCCATAAAGGACATATATTGTCCTTTACCATAGTTACAGCTCCACACATTGGGCTGCAGTGAACTGTACCAGATACCGACAGACTCAAAGGCTGGCCCACCTTCTGCTGTATGTACGTATGCAGAGCTGGTACAGCTTTTTTAGAGAAGTAGTGACGGCTTGGGACTCTCCACCTTTGCTTGGCACAAGCCATCAGTTCTCTGAAATGGGCAGAATCAACCACAAGGAAAGGGAGAGACTGTAGTACCAGCAACTAGGGCTGGTGCAGCTTCTGCACTGTTGAATGAGTGCACTCGTACTGTTGTCTCTTTGCAATCGCCTCGGTGATTGTTTGCTGGCGAAACGCGTGATGAGGAGTAGGTGAAGCATCAGGACCAGCAGACATCATTGGCACCCTGGCCGTGCTTCACCTTCGGCCCACAGATCCTACATACAGCCACACTGATGTCCCCAAGTGACATGATGAAAAATTTCCACACCGGTGAATATGGTATTTTACCCCCATGACTCCACACTGACTGCCTGCCATTGCATCTATGAAGCTGTGCACTGCTAGTTTTTTCTGAATAAGTAGGCTCCTTGGGTAGCAGAAACTCTACCCTATGCACGTTTGGCTCAAGATCTCCCACTGCTTCCGCGCTGCTGTCTCATAGGCCTGCTGCCACCCTCGCCCCTGATGATCATGATTAAGCCCCCTCTTCACCCAGCTGCCATGTGCGATCGACTACATAATCATCCACTACTGTCTGCTCGTTACTTATGATGTCAGTTGAGATGATGTTGAACACGACCACTGGATGATACTGGCAGCTCTGGCCTGTTAATGTGGCTATTGCTACCACCACCCCCATTCTTGTGAAACATCTAAAGGGTTAACAAAGTTAGTAAAATCAGTTTTGAATAACTTGAGGGGTCTAGTTTCTAAAATGAGGTCATTTATGGGTCACTCCTATTATGTAAGGCCCACAAAGTGACTTTATAGCTGAACTCTTCCTTAAAAAGTGGGTTTTAGAAATTGTCTTAAAAATTTAAAGAATTGCTTCTAAAATTCTAAGGCTTCTAACTAGAGATGAGCGTATCGAAGTTGACGGAATTTCAAGAAAAATTTGATTCGCACCAAAGCCGAATTTCCTCATGCTTCGTGGTAACTAGAGATGAGAGAATTTCTCAAAAATTCAATTCGGTCGGTTCACTGAATTTTCCAAAAAGATTCGAGCGATCTGAATTTATTAGTGGTGTATCATGCAAAAAAAAGAGAATGAGAAGTGTTGAGGTGGCAGCAGCATGAGGAGACCACAGAGTGGCCCAGTGAGTGAATGGGGAGGTGACAGCAGCATGAGGAGACCATAGAGTGGCCCAGTGACATAGTGGTGAGGTGGCAGCAGCATGAGGAGACCACAGAGTGGCCCAGTGACATATTGGGGAGGTGACAGCAGCACAGAGTGGCCTAGTGACAGAGTGTTGAGGTGGCAGCATAAGGAGACCACAGAGTGGCCCAATGATAGAGTGGTGATGTGGCAGCAGCATGAGGAGACCACAGAGTGGCCCAGCGACAGAGTGGTGAAGTGACAGCATTATGAGGAGACCACAAAGTGGCCCAGTGACAGAGTGTTGAGGTAGCAGCAGCATCAGGAGACCACAGAATAGTGATGTGGCAGCAGCATGATATGTCCACAAAGTGGCCCAGTGTTAGAGCGGGGAGGCAGCAGCAGCATGAGGAGACCACAGAGTGGCCCAGTGACAGAGTGGGGAGGTGGCAACAGCATGAAGAGACCACAGAGTGGCCCAGTGACAGAGTGGGGAGGTGGGGGCAAAACCAGTAAAAGCTGAAGATGGTGGATCGCAGTAGGAGCATTTGGCAGCAGGTTTGGCATCAGGTGGGTGGCAGAATCAGAATAGTAGCTGAAGAAGGCAGCCAGAAGAAACAGGTCTCTTTTGACAAAGTTTAGGTGTGGCACCATGGTCTGATGCATCAGGCACTGGTGTTTGAAAATCCTGGGTGATCCATGCCTGATTCATCTTCATAAAGGTCAGTTTCTTTCCATTTTGGGTGGACAAGCAAGTTCTCCTTGGGGTAACTATGGCCCCCGCCCGAAATGAAAGCTTGTCCAGGGCAAACTCGGCCAGTAGCGGCCACAAATCGAGTTTGGCTGCCCAGTAGTCCAGGGGATCTTTGATGTGGGGTGGCAGAGCACACTCCAAGCATGCTACAACCTGCTGGTTCAGGTTCTGCTCTATGTCTAGCAGTTTTCTTCAGTAGGCGGGTGAAGAAAAATGCTCATCAGCGACTCTAGACTTAAGCTTCTGCTGATGGAACTGGTACTGATCCTGCCCTTCTTCCCCTCCTGGCAGCCATGGCAGTGGAATGTAAGCGCAGAGGGCTCCCCAGTCAGACCTGCGTGAGGATGGGCGATGGTACACATAGGCAGCGGCCAACTGACTACATAGGATGTCTCGATAGTAGAGTTCAGTTTGTCCTCCCTCTCAGTGGGTATAAAAAAGGCCCCCATGTTGGACCAGTAGTAAAGGTCTAACATGGTGGAGAGCCAGTAGTCATCCCTCTGCCGAATGGTGACAATTTCACTGTCACTACGCAAGCAACTGAGCATGCATCAGGCCCTTTGCGTAAGTGACTTGGAGGGACTCCCTGCCTCCATCTCCACTGCATACTGCTATGGTGTATCTGGGTCATCTGCCTCATCTTCCTCAATGCCCTGTAGCTCCTCTGGCTGCTCCTACCTCTCCTGCTCCTCTTCTTCTGTCAGCTGTGTAGAAAAAACATTCATTTCTCTACGCCACCCCACAGGGCTCATGCGGCCATGAGATGTAGTCGCCACGTCTCCTGTCCCATGGCCAGTCAGATTTAGCAGCATCAGTCCTGACGACTGACAAATAAAGTGGCCTCCTCAAAGGGCCCGAACAAATGGCAGTTGTCACGCATGAGCTGCCACTGGTTAACATCAAAGTTACACAGGGAGTACCTCTGTCCGCCTGTATGATTAATAAATCGTTTATGGCCTTTCTCTATTCATATAATCAGTCCAATATATGGAGGGTGGAATTTGAACGGGTGGAAATGCTGCATATTAGCCTATGTTGGGGGGCGCAGATCAATGAGTGCATGCAAAGTTTCGTGGCCATTTTCAAGATGTCTTGCAGATCGGGAAAAAGACTTCAGGAACCGCTTTACAACCAGATTGAACACATGCACCATGCAGGGTGCATGGCTCAGCCCTCATTGACGCAGCGCCGACACCATGTTCTTCCCATTGTTATCACCATGGTTCCCATTTGGAGTTGTCAAGGAGAAAGCCAGGATTTGATTTCTTGATGAAGGATGCAGAGAAGTTCCTTCCATGTGGGACTCTGTTCTCCCAGGCAAACTAGGTGCAGAACAGCGTGACACCCCCATGCCCTGCACATGTGGTATGCTGGAGGAGCACTGTGAATTGTCCCTGCAGTGGAAGTTGAGGACACAGTGGAGAATGTGGAAGCAGAGGCAGACATTGTCACAGGACTAACGGTGTGAGAGCGTGGACGCGGAAGCAGCGTCACCTGACCAAGTTGCTAGTATGGCTGGACAGGGACTAGATTTACCCAGTGGACCGTAAAGGACACATATTTTACTCTAGTTACAGCTCCACACGTCGACGCTGCCGTGCACTTTGGCAGACACTGACAGGCTCAAGCACTAGCCTGGTACTGCCTTTTTTGGAAAAGAAATGACTGCTTGGGACTTTCCACCTCAGCTTGGCACAAGCCATCAGTTCTCTAAAAGGTCCAGAGTCCACCATTTGGAAAGGGAGGAACAGCAGCACCAGTAACTTGAACAGGAGCACGGAGCATACTGTTGTCTCTTGTCAATCGCTTTGGTGATCGATTGCTTACGGAATGACTGACGAGGAGTAGGAGCATCAGGACCAGCAGATGATGGGAAGGACAGACAGCTCCCTTCAGCTGAGGTGGTGGAGCCTTGAAACCCGGTGCGTGCCACTGGGTGATGCACCACATCGGAGCCACGGTTCTTCCAGGCCACTTTATGGTGACGCTGCATGTGTTGACACAGGGTCGTGATGCCAACATTGGCACCCTGGCCCCGCTTCACCCTCTGACCACAAATTCAGCAAATGGCCATGTTCACTTCCTCTGGTGGCTTAACAACAAATCGCCACACTTCTGAATATGGCATTTTCCCTCAAACACTGTGCTGACGGCCTGCTACCACTGCCTCCCTGAACGCCTGCACCGCTACTTTCCAGGCAGGTAAGCTCCTGCGAAGTGGGTGGTCTACCACAGGCATGCTTGGCTCGTGACTTCCCACTGCTGCCACCCTGCTGACTCATGGCCACGCTACCACCTTGCTGGCTCAGCCGCTGCCTCACGCGCAAGCTGCCACTCCTGATGATGATGATGAAGTTCCTTCCTTCCTCACCCGGCTCCCAAGTGCGATCAGCTACATCATCATCATCCGCTACTGTCTGTCACTGATGTCACCGTCAACGGTCTCAGGGCCAGTAGCCTGACCGATTGCAACACCTGCTCCTATGCGACTCTCATCATCACTACTTGCCCACCTACCAGAGGAAGTGGCGGATGTCTTCTCCAGATCTTGGCTGGGCAGTAGCTGCTTAATGTCCTCTAGTAGCTTGTCCTCGCTGAATAGTGGAACCGAGCCTATGGCATATCATACTTCTAACTCTGAGTGAACAGAAAATGAAAAAGGCAGGTTGAGGACACTTGGGGGCACAGGGCCTGCTGCTGCCACCTCCACACTCTGTGATTGTGCCATTCTGTGTCTTCCTCATGCTGCTGTCACCTCCAGACTCTGTCATTGTGCCACTCTGTGGCCTACTCATGCAGCTGCCACCTCCAGACTATGTCATTGTGCCATTCTGTGGCTTCCTCATGCTGCTGCCAACCCCAGACTCTGTCATTGTGCCACTCTGTGGCCTCTTCCTGATGCTTCTGCTGCCACTTCCAGACTCTGTCATTGTGCCACTCTGTGGCCTACTCATGCTGCTGCCACCTCCACACTATGTCTTCTTGCCACTCTGTGGTCTCCTGATGCTGCGGGCACCTCCACACTCTGTCATTCTGCCATCCTGTGGCTTCCTCATGCTGCTGCCACCTCCAGACTCTGTCATTGTGCCACTCGGTGGCCTTCTCCTAATGCTGCTGCTGCAGCCACCTACAGACTCTGTCATTGTGCCAGTTGGTGGCCTCCTCATACTGCTTTCACCTCTGGACCCTGTCATTGGGCCACTCTGTAGTCTCCTTATGCTGCTTCCACCACTATGTCATAGGTCCACTCTGTGGACTTCTCATTCTGTTCCCACCCACCCCACTTTTGGCCTGGCTGACATCATCATTTATTTGACACTTCTTCTGATCTGTCAGAAGGAAGGAAAATGAAACGCACAACAGATCCTGTCTGTGTAGCAACTTTAAGGCCTGTATGGTCCCATCAGAATGGGATTATGATTTGGTAGCCAAAAGCAGGAGTGGGTAGCAAACACAGAAGACATGCAAATATTCCATTCATGTGTCATCTCTGTTTTAGATCCACTCCAGTTTTTTTTGGCATTAGTAATACTGATGGATTATTGAGCAAACCGAGTGAAGGTGTATGCTCCATAGATAGAATCAGATTTTTCAATGTTATTGTTCTGATGGATCAAAGAATGGGGAAAATTAATCAGTGACGTCAACACAAACTTACTGCTGACACCCTCTCCACTCTTTCAGGGAGGCTCCACTTGTATAAGCGTTTAATAGAACAGGTTCTGTACACATCTATGTGGAATCAGCTGACGAGGGTGTAAAAGCAGCGTGCTTCGTTGTGACGCTAACATCTACTTGTAAGGCTGAGTTGATACTTCAGTTATTTGGTCAGTTTTGGCCCCGTGACTGCCCAAATAAGTGAAGTATGCAGTGATTCTAAGAGTCGACCCCTGTCATCTGCATGTCATACTGACTCATAGTATTGTTTCACTACCACATCAGATTCCCTATGCGTGTTACTGCAAGGCACAGTGTTCTACATCCCTATAAAGGCTCTCTGCGGCCTGGAAATAGCCGTTTTTAACACAATTCACAGCGAATAGATTCAGATCGAAGCTAATCTTTCTAAAAAATTCGGCAAACCGGCTGAATCAATTTTTTTTTAAATTTGCTTATCTCTAATCGTGTATTGTGAAAATCAAGATCACATCATGCAAAACATATCTATAATATATATACGGTATGTACTGTATGAACAAAAAGTTTGGTCACAACAACATTAATTTAGTCGTGCAGAGTCAGTGGGATACATGATATGGCAAAAGTGTTTAAGGATGCTTACTAATAACTATGTTCAGTCGTTTCACCTGCACCCATTGCGAAAGTGTGCATAAAAAGAGCATCATAGGATGTCACCTTTGCCATAAGTCAGTTCATGAAATTTCGATCTCTTAAATTTGTCTGGTCAACTGTAAGTGCTGTTATTGTAAAGTGGAAACACCTAGGGGTAACAACAGCTCAGCCAAGAAGCAGTAGACTTTACAAATACACACAACAGAGTCACCAAGTGCTAAAGTGTACGAGGTAAAACTTGTATCTAGAAGTTCACAAGAACATCTGCAAATTCAATAGCACAGCACATACTCTGCTTAGCACTTTTATTGGATGTCCACAAGTCAAAAACGTGGGCTGCCAATGTACACACAACAGTCTCTAAACTGTACACCATAATAAGAGTGTGCCTTATAATTAAAATATAACTTTTATTAATTATCCAGTAAAAATTTTGAGTGGTCACTCTTACACTGATTGTTTATTCCCTGTACCTATGGGAAAATGGTGAGCCTGTATAGGGTATTCCAAGTTGGAGGTAATCGTGGCTGTGGGGGTTCCCTACCAGACTAGAGCGGGTGCTAACTGAATTCTGTCCCTTCAGGGCCCTAGATAATATCGGGAAATCCCTGTATGGCTGTAGTTGGAGCACCCGCCTCGAAACGGGCGACCCCCAGCCTCTGGAACCTTGGATCTGTCTAATAATCCCTAGACCAAGCTACTATCCTATACGTTACCCCGCATTCCTAATGAAAGATTGTCTGACGCGTTTCGCCACCATTTGTGGCTCTTCAGGGATTTAAAGATCAGGGGAGCGCCTGGTGCAGTGGCAGCGCTTCCCCCTGAAAAGAGTTTTGGCAGTGGCAGCATCAAACAGTGAGTGCCGCCTCTATATACCCGTCTAACCACTCCCTCACTTGTCTATGGCCAATAATAGCTCATCTCGACAAGGGGAGGGGCGGGCCAACTCTAGGCTTATCGCCCTTGACGTCATCCCTGGCCAATCACCTCCCTCCAGAGCGAGGGCGCGCCTCAAATACCACACTGAACAACCAGTGTGCCTCCCGGAAGTGACTCACCCAATGGGCGTGCCTGTCGTCATGGGGATCTTCTGACCGCGTCCCCGGCATCGCTCACTGACAGTAATGGAAACCCAGTCAGGCACCAGAGTATTCAAGCAATTGCGATCTTCACTCTTGTTGGAACTATATTACTACTGGCAGATACAGTGATGTAGTCAGCTCGATTTTATCTCAAAATTACTCCCTGGTGATACACGCTAAGTAAAAGATCCCCAGATCCAGTACTGGTTGATGTTTATTTA
This sequence comes from Bufotes viridis, assembly GCA_033119425.1. Taxonomy (NCBI): domain Eukaryota; kingdom Metazoa; phylum Chordata; class Amphibia; order Anura; family Bufonidae; genus Bufotes; species Bufotes viridis. Next base: position 333,530,351 of record CM065592.1, read on the forward strand.
TTTTAGCTCTGGGGATTAGTGACATAGATGGTTAGACAAAGCAGGTCAGTTAATTATTTAGTGTTAACCTTGAGTATTCGCCGCTTATTACCAATTGATAAAATATATAGCAGGCTTATGCTATCAAAAAACTACCATAATTAGCAGTATTTTATGATAACTAGTGTTGAGCGCGAATATTCGAATAGCGAATTTTTTTAGCGAATATCGGCACTTCACTAATTCGCGAATATTTCGAATATAGCGCTATAAATTCGCTATTTCGAATATTCGTTTTTTTTTTGTTATATTTTTTCTTTCCCACGTCCCAAAAGTAGTTCTTACCTGTCCTGAGGATTCCTGGCTTCCTGGCTGCTCCAGTCAGTGCCCGTTGCCGCTTCTGCCGACTTCCGTGCTCATGGAGCGTCCCCATCACCATGGGAACTTCTCCATATACTAAAATGTACTGTCGGATTACGGAATTACGTTGAAATCGGCAATCGCAATGCAATTACTCCAAGTTACATTAATCGCATTGCGATTTCAATTAGCACTGCTATAATATATTCCATATTCGTTAACTTCGTTAATTCTAGCAAGCATACCCATTATAAACCCAGCTCAAAGTTGAAATCGCAATGCGATTAATACAACTTGAAGTAATCGCATTGCGATTTCTACTTAGCACTGCTGCTATATTCCATATTCGTTAATTCTAGCCTAATATGTAAGATAGCAGTGCACTGCTAAGTTGTAATCGCAATGTAATTAATATAACTTGAATTAATCGCATTGCGATTTCAACAGACATGGTTTACTATGGTTGCTAAAACGAAGATGGAGAATACTTTGTTATCTTCGTTTTGAGGAATATGACGAATACATTCGTCATATTCGCTAATTCTACCAAGCCAACCATAGTAAACCAGGTCTAAGTAGAAATCGCAATGCGATTAATTCAAGTTATATTAATCGCATTGCGATTTCAACGTAATTCTCCAATCCAACAGTACATTTTAGTATGGAGACGTTCTTGGCTTGCTAGAATTAGCGAATATGACCAATGTATTCGTCATATTCCTCAAAACGAAGATAACAAAGTATTCTCCATCTTCGTTTTAGCAACCTATTCGTCAACTTCGCTAATTCTAGCAATCAAATAGTAGGGTTGACTATAGAGACAGCTGTGTTTAATTCGCTATGCGATTATATAATTTTTTTTTTAATAAATAGAATAATGATAATAATTATCAAGTAATAGAATTATTCTATTAAAAAAAGCTAAGTAATATAATCGCATAGCGAATTAAACACAGCTGTCTCTATAGTCAACCCTCCTATTTGATTGCTAGAATTAGCGAAGTTGACGAATAGGTTGCTAAAACGAAGATGGAGAATACTTTGTTATCTTCGTTTTGAGGAATATGACGAATACATTCGTCATATTCGTCATCTTCGCTATAATTCTAGATATGAAACCAATAGGAAATTAGCCTAAGTTAAAATCGGAATACGCGATTATTTAAATCGCAATATTAATCGCGATAACTAGAATAATGACGAATATTCGATTTCGACGAATATGAAACGAATATTCTTTCGAATATTTGCGAATTTCGTCGAAATCGAATATGGCACCTGCCGCTCATCACTAATGATAAAGTGATGAATAGATAAATCCAGTGCTGTTTTCCATAATTACAGCCAGTTTATATTAAGACAATGTCACAGAGGTCTTTTAACCTTATATGTCTTATTAAGGTATTTTTGTGGGCATACTTTATGTGGTGTTCCCAGGTGGTAGGAGGCCTCAAGAAGAATTTGAGGTCCACTGGATGGGACTATAAAAATGGCTTATAGGACAAAAATTCATTAAGCCCCTTAGGTGTTACCGAATCCATCCTGTAGATCCATTTTGCTTTAGCTTTAAGGATCATTTTGTCCCAGTTTCCACCACTCACTGGTCGAGGGATCTGTTGGATCCCTATAAATCTCAGACTCCTGATACCTCCATTGTGGCATTGCAATATATGACGTGCCACTGATGTATCCTTTTTGTTAAGGATGTCGTTCACATGGTCCCTTATCCTCCGCCTGAACTCTCTTTTAGTCTTGCCCACATAATCAAGTGGGCAAGAACATTGGGCCAGGTATACTATACCCATTGTGAGACAGTTGATGAGTCTCTAATAGTGTAACATTTCTGGGTGCTGGAACTACTGAATATTTTGGTCCTGTGTACCTGGCTGCAGGCCACACAATTCCCACATTTGTATGTCCCTGTGGGACGTCTGGTACACGGAATAAACAATCAGTGTAAGAGTGACCACTCAAGATTTTTACTAGATAATTAATAAAAGTTATATTTTAATTATAAGGCACACTCTTATTATAGTGTGCACTTACTCTGCTTGTTACAGATACACCTGGAATGATGCAAACGCATCTATTTGGTGGGGTATTGAAGCCTGTCCACGTCACAGACAGGAAAAAACCCTGGAATGCTGTGAATGCAACACACCAAAATTATAATTTTGAAAAAAATTACCTTTTGTATCTGGAGTTTCTAAAGCACAATTAGTTATGCTGGGGCAACATGACGACTTTGTACATGATGTCCGCTAGATGTGTATCACTGCAGCCATTGCAACTTGTCAAGACCGCAATCTCAAAATCACCAACAAATACAGTAATTTAGAATCTTTTGTTATTCTGGGGTTACAGCAACTTTTGAGTCATGCTGTGACACAGCTATCATTGGTAGTATAACATACTATATAGCCCCAGCCTTATATTAGAGAAATTCTGTTACATTGTGGCAATTTTTTCTACTATCAGAGATTTTGTGGGTTGGGATCCCCGTGAGCAAAACTTCAGGTCCTTTACAGTAAGTTCTTGTAATTGAGTGGGATACGGTTTGCTATTTTCATATACATTTTCTATGTATAGTATACAAACAAAATTATTTTCTTTTGTGGCAGGATTGTGTTAACATGTAATAACAGATAATCTGAAATTTGAATTAAGATATTTTTTTAATAATGGAAAATAATTATTTTATTGAAATAAATACAGCCATGTTTCAATTTTACAACATTATGTTTAGAGATGAGCGAATTGAAGTTGACGAAGTGGAATTCTATCCGAATTTCAGGAAAATTTTGATTCACACCGAATCTGAATTTCCTCACGCTTTGTGGTAGCAAATTGCATTTTTTCCTAAAATGGCTGCTGTACGTGTACATGGAGCAAGGAACTCTGGGAATGAGGGATCACCCACAATGCCATGCATGCACCCAATCAGCAGCCAGCCAGCCGTGTGATGTCACAGCCCTATAAATAGCCTCAATCATCTTGGATTCAGCCATTTTCCAGTGTACTTAGTTCAGGGAGAGACATTAGGCACAGTAGTAGAAAAGAGTTTAAAAAAAAAACTTTTATTTTCCATACGCTTCCCCAACGGCACTGAGCAGGAGGATACCCCGCCCCCCCAGGGAGAACCAACCTTCAAAAGCCTCCTCTCCTTTACCTTCTCCAGTTGTTTCCTGTGGAGAACAGAGTGGGGATCCTTCCAGCTCTCCACCTGGAATTTACACGCAGCCTGGGTGTCCTTCCAGATCTCTATCCCACCTTTTTTTTATCCCTAGCTGCCATGTTAGGAGGGCTGCTGCTGGACGCGGGGCAAAGATAGAGGCTCTTCCGGCATACAGGTATAAGTCCTGCGGCATCCCAGGCAACCACGGGCTTCCAGCTTCCCTTCCAGAGCTGTGAGGAGGCAGTCGGCATCTGCAAGACTGGGGCCGTAGTCTCGCGATAGCGGTCACGTGGGTGCCAGCGCACTGATGCCGGCGCACGCTCGATACCATGTGACCCGGAAATTCATTAAATCACCGGCGGGACGTTCAAATGGCGTCTTCAGAGTGGGTTTTCTGCCTGCATCATGTCCACTCCACCAGAGATGTCCCTTGAGCCTCCAAAGGCCCCTAGCCTGGTAAGCCTCCTTTTTTTCTTTTTCTGCTGCCCTTCTTTTCCCTGCTTGTTTCACTGGGTTACAGTCAGGTGAAGGTTCCCCCTATCTCAGTCTTTCTTCCTGGCTTCAGGTTGAAGCAATTCCTTTTTTATTTTCAGGAAAAGTCCCGCAGGATTGGGCCATATGTGCCATATGTAAAAAGCAGTTAGTAGGCCACCATAAAAAAACGCTGTGTCACAAATGTACTGAGAAAGTGATGGCGGATGAATCTCCTTCCTTAGTGGACAGTCTGAGAGCTGTTATCAAAGAAGAAGTTAGCTCGGCAATTGAGTCTAAAATGTCGTATCTCCCCCTAGCTCCCTCCACCTCAAAATCAATCATAGAGGTTTCCCAGGACATGGAGCTGGGCTCGGATGATGGCGAAATATACTCTGATTCAGACTAGTCTTCCTCAGAGGATAATTCGGGCAAAACCCTATGTTCTATTGAGGACACTGACTCCCTCCTCAAGACTATCAGGGCAACCATGAACATCGAACAGGCTAGAGAACCGCAGTCCATCCAGTACCAAATGTTAAGGCGGTTGGCCGACAAAAAGAGAAGAGTATTTCCAGTTCATGAGAATATTAAAAAGTTAATTTCTGATTAATGGAGGGACCCAGAAAAGAGATCTGGAGTGTCCAACAAGTGTCTTTTGTTTTCTTTTCAAACAAAAGAAAATACCCCTTCAGTAAAACTGATTCGGCTCATTGGGAGAGGACTCCTTGGCTTGATGCACCGGTGACGAGAATATCAAAAAAATCTTCCCTTCCGTTCGAAGATGTTGGCCTGCTTAGAGACCCAATGGACAAAGATGTGAGTCCATTCTTAAGAAATCTTGGGACATCTGTACCTCCATGTTAAGGCCCAGCATCACTGCAACCTGCCAAAACTCTCTCGCTATCCCAGTTAGAGGAGCATTTGATAGCTGGTACCCCCTATGAAGATATTCTAGCCTCTCTTCCGGTACTGAAGCAAGCCATCAATTTTCTATTGGATGCATCCACGGATCTAGTCAAGTTATCAGCCAGATCCGCGGCCCTTTCCAATGCTGCTAGAAGATCTGTTTGGCTGAGATCCTGGTCGGGGCATAATACCTCAAAAAACAAGTTTTGCAACATTCCTTGCGAAGGTGACAGGTTATTCGGGTCTGTGTTGGACGACATATTGGACAAAGCATCCGTCCAGAAAAAAAGTTTTCCATCTGAACAAAAAAAAATTCATAACCGCCGGCCCTTTCCCTCCCAGAAAAAGTGTAGACCAGATCAAAAACGGAAAGATGGATCAAGTTCCTGGTAAGCATCTAAGGGTAGAGGGAGAGGCTTCTTTTCAACCCTGATAAGTCTTCCAAACAGACTTCTCAATGACGCCAGTTGTCCGGGGGACGGAAGACTTCAGGAATTCTACCCGGAATGGAAAAAAATTACCAATTCACCCTGGGTTCTAGATCTGATCCAGTCGGGATACAGAATAGAGTTTTCCTTTCCACCACCAAGAAGATTCCTGATAAACAGAAAATTACCAGAATCCAATCAACCTCTTATGGAATCTCAGATTTAGTCTCTTCTGGAAAAACAAGCTGTCATCCCAGTACCTCCAGACCAACTAGAGGAAGGCTTCTATTCTCCAGTAAAAATTCTAAATGGAAACGATCAATTCTACCATTGGTCTGCGATTCCAAAATTGATTCATGGTATCTCTAAACCTTGCAGATGCCTATTATCAAGTCCCCATCTACTCAAGCCATCAGAAATATCTAAGATTTGCAATATTCCAACAGGATCAGCTAACTCATCTACAGTTCAGAGTTATTCCATTTGGCCTATCATCCACTCCGCATATATTCACAAAGGTAATGGCAGAAGTGTCCGGCTACCTTCATAAACAGGAGATTGTTTTCATCCCATGTCTGGACGATTTCCTGCTAGCAGCTCAATCACCGGAGATTCTCCAAAGAAATCTCCTTTTCGTCGCATATACTCTTTACTCTCTGGGGTGAAAACTACACCTGGAAAAAACTGATATGGTTCCTTCCCAGAAGAAAACATTCCTGGGCATTCTCCTAGATTAAATCACCAGGATCCGTATGTTCAGTCTCCTTCACAGGCTATCCTTCAGACAAATTATGGTCATTGTAGGCTTGATGACTTCCACCATCACAGCAGTGAAGTTGGCACAATTTCACAGCAGACCACTCCAAAATTTTCTCCTGTCCTCCTGGAACAAAAGTCCCCTGTCCTTGGACAAAAAAGGTATTCCTTCCCTTTCATATGAAAATTACATTATATTGGTGGCTAAAAAGAGAACACCTGAGTTAGGGAGTCCAGTGGAGACCATCGGACATAGTAGTGATCACAACTAGTGTTGAGCGAATAGTTCGAGCATAGTTCGGGTTCGTACCGAATTTTGGGGTGTTCGGGACACGGATCCGGACCCGAACATTTTCAAAAAAGTTCGGGTTCGGGTCTGTTGTTCGGCGATTTCTTCCCGCTTTCTGAAGGGCTGCACAGCAGCCAATCAGCTAACGTTTTACTTCTTGCCCTAAGAAGCCATCACAGCCATGCCTACTAATGGCATGGCTGTGATTGGCCAAGTGCAGCATGTGACCCAGCCTCTATTTAAGCTGGAGTCACGTAGCGCCGCACATCACACTGCTCTGATTAGTGTAGGGAGAGAACGCAGCTTCTGTGAGGGCGAGATTAGGCAGTAAAAAAGCCAGCAACAGCACCTACTGAACTGATCGATCTACAGCTGTGAATGATTCAACTTCTGCTAGTTAATTGCTCACTGGTTTTTAGGCTGCACAGAGCGTTTTTCTGTCACTTTATTCTGAGGTGATCGGCGGCCATTTTGTGACTTGTGGTGCACCAAAACAAGCTGCCACCAAGTCCATCAATCCATCAATACTAGTTTTTTTTTTTGCTATATCCTACATCAGGGGCTTGGCTGTGCTAATTGTCACCCCTAGAAACTCAGGATAGCAATTTCTATATTTTATTAAGGGGTTAAATACAATTGTCAAAACACCAATCCCCTAAATCTGGTGTTCCAGCTTTGGCTAGCCAAGTGTGATACTGTCTGCTGTCTGGCAAAGGATAGATCATTTTCTGTGGTGAAATTCAATAGCCAAAATAGCAATACCCTGAATCTGGTGTCGCAGCACTGGCTGGCAAAGTATAATAGTGTCTGCCAAAACATATATTTTGTTCTGGGGTGAAATTTAATTGCCAAAATAGCAATACCCTGAATCTAGTGTTCCAACTGTTGAAGGCCAAGTGTTAATCTGTCCGTAAAAGGGTATATTTTGTTCTGGGGTAAAATTCAATAGCCAAAATAGCAATACCCTGAATCTGGTGTCGCAGCACTGGCTGGCAAAGTATAATAGTGTCTGCCAAAACATATATTTTGTTCTGGGGTGAAATTTAATTGCCAAAATAGCAATACCCTGAATCTAGTGTTCCAACTGTTGCAGGCCAAGTGTTAATCTGTCCGTAAAAGGGTATATTTTGTTCTGGGGTGAAATTCAATTGCCAAAATAGCAATACCCTGAATCTGGTGTTCCAGCAGTTGCAGGCCTAGTTTAAATCTGTCCGTAACAGGGTATATTTTGTTCTGGGGTGAAATTCAATTGCCAAAATAGCAATACCATAAATCTGGTGTCACAGCTGTGGCTGGCAAAGTATAATAGTGTCCGCCAAAACATTTATCTTGTTCTGGGGTGAAATTCAATTGCCAAAATAGCAATACCCTGAATCTGGTGTTCCAGTAGTGGCTGGCGAAGTATAATAGTGTCCGCCAAAACATATATTTTTTTCTGGGGTGAAATTCAATTGCCAAAATAGCAATACCATTAATCTGGTGTCACAGCTGTGGCTGGCAAAGTATAATAGTGTCCGCCAAAACATATATTTTGTTCTGGGGTTAAATTCAATTGCCAAAATAGCAATACCCTGAATCTGGTGTTCCAGTAGTGGCTGGCGAAGTATAATAGTGTCCGCCAAAACATATATTTTGTTCTGGGGTGAAATTCAATTGCCAAAATAGCAATACCATTAATCTGGTGTCACAGCTGTGGCTGGCAAAGTATAATAGTGTCCGCCAAAACATATATTTTGTTCTGGGGTTAAATTCAATTGCCAAAATAGCAATACCCTGAATCTAGTGTTCCAGTAGTGGCTGGCAAAGTATAATAGTGTTCGCCAAAACATATATTTTGTTCTGGGGTGAAATTCAATTGCCAAAATAGCAATACCCTGAATCTGGTGTTCCAGTAGTGGCTGGCAAAGTATAATAGTGTCGGCCAAAACATATATTTTGTTCTGGGGTGAAATTAAATTGCCAAAATAGCAATACCCTGAATCTGGTGTTCCAGTAGTGGCTGGCAAAGTATAATAGTGTCGGCCAAAACATATATTTTGTTCTGGGGTGAAATTCAATTGCCAAAATAGCAATACCCTGAATCTGGTGTTCCAGCAGTTGCAGGCCTAGTTTAAATCTGTCCGTAACAGGGTATATTTTGTTCTGGGGTGAAATTCAATTGCCAAAATAGCAATACCCTGAATCCGGTGTCCCAGCAGTGGCTGGCAAAGTATAATAGTGTCCGCCAAAACATATATTTTGTTCTGGGGTGAAATTCAATTGCCAAAATAGCAATACCATAAATCTGGTGTCACAGCTGTGGCTGGCAAAGTATAATAATGTCCAGCAGAACATTTATTTTGTTCTGGGGTGAAATTCAATTGCCAAAATAGCAATACCCTGAATCTGGTGTTCCAGTAGTGGCTGGCGAAGTATAATAGTGTCCGCCAAAACATATATTTTGTTCTGGGGTGAAATTCAATTGCCAAAATAGCAATACCATAAATCTGGTGTCACAGCTGTGGCTGGTGTGGGGAGTCGCTCTGGTAGATAGCGGTGCGGGTGCAGTACCGAGGCAAAACAAGGAGTCCAGAATTGTGCAACAAACAGTGTTTTATTCACACTGACACAAAAATAAACAGAAACAGTCTCTTGGTGGTAATTCACACAGGCCAGACACAAGGAGGCAAAGCAAAACAGGCCAACACAGGTTCAGTCACCTGGGAGGTGTAGGTGCAGGTTCGCACCACGCTGTCGGCCCAGCCGCAGGAGAATCCAGCTTCAGGTAGCCAGGAACAAAACACCTCCTTGCTGAGCTCTTTCCTCCAGGACAGAGAACTCCTCAGCCTTGTTAGCAGCTCCAGGATAATCACCTCCCCAGCTGCTAAGGAGGCTGCCTTTAAAGGGGCCGGATAAAGTCCGGCCTGGACCGTGGGGAGTAGGCACCCACCCTACACTTTACCTACTCCCAGTAAGAGCCGGCCCGGATTAGCTTTGCAGCCAAACTAAGTCACAGAGTCTAGCAGCACTAGCTGCTGCAGACAAAAACCCGGCTCTCACCTCACCGAGGCCAGCAACCTCGGTGACACGTACCTGCCATCGCATATGATACCTTGCACCCTCTTACACACCCCCTTTGTTCAACCCTGAGGGGTGAACACACGTGAGGCAGTGGACGCGGGACAGGGCATCTGCGTTGCCCTGCAAGCGGCCTGCCCTGTGTTCCACGGAGAATTTGAAATTTTGAAGGGATAGGAACCACCTGGTGACCCGAGCATTCCTCTCCTTGGCCTGACTCATCCACTTGAGGGGGAATGGTCGGTCACCAGACGGAACCTCCTCCCTAACAGGTAGTAGCGGAGAGATTCGAGTGCCCACTTGATAGCCAGGCACTCCCTCTCCACTATACTATATCTGGACTCAGCGGGACTGAGCTTACGGCTCAGGAAGACAACGGGATGTTCTTCCCGTTGACCTCCTGCGACAGTACCGCACCGAGGCCTACCTCCGAGGCGTCGGTCTGTACGACAAACTCCTTGTTGAAGTCGGGTGTCACCAAAACCGGGGACCCACACAGGGCCGACTTCAACGCGGAGAAAGCCTCCTCCGCCTTCTCACTCCAGCTAACCCTCCCAGACTTTCGCCCCTTCAACAGGTCTGTCAATGGCGCTGCTATTGTGGCAAAGTGGGGCACAAACCTCATGTAGTATCCTACAATCCCCAGGAACGACTTTACCTGCCTGGTGGTGACCGGTCGGGGCCAGTTACGAATGGCCTCTACCTTAGTTACCTGAGGTTTGATGACTCCCGCCCGATTACATATCCCAGATATTTGGTCTCTTCCAACCCAATCGCACACTTTTTTGGATTGGCGGTTAGTCCAGCTTTCCTCAGGGCATCCACTACCGCCTGCACCTTGGGTAAATGGCTTTCCCAGTCGGTGCTGTGGATGACTACATCATCTAAGTAGGCCGAGGCATACCGGCGATGTGGTCGCAGCACTATGTCCATTAACCTTTGGAAAGTGGCGGGGCGCCATGCAGGCCAAAGGGTAACACCTTGTAGTGATACAGGCCCTGCGGGTAACAAGCGCGGTTTTTCCTTAGCCGACTCCGTTAAGGGTACCTGCCAGTACCCTTTAGTGAGGTCCAGCACAGAAAAATAACGGGCTTGTCCTAAATTTTCAACAAGCTCGTCCACTCGGGGCATGGGATACGCGTCAAACTTGGATACTTCATTTAACTTGCGAAAGTCGTTGCAGAACCGCAACGTCCCATCCGGCTTAGGTATTAGGACTATGGGACTGGCCCACTCACTTTTCGACTCCTCAATGACATCGAGCTTCAACATTAACTGCACTTCCTCCGCGATGGCCCGCCGCCGAGCCTCGGGTACCCGGTATGGTTTTAACCGGACCTTGGCCTGAGGCTCAGTGGCGATGTCATGTCGGATGAGAGACGTGCGGCCAGGGAGGTCTGAGAACACATCCGTGTTCCGACTGAGAACTCCTGACTTCCTGAACTTGTTTGGAAGACAGGCTGTCTGCAATTTTACCGTGGTTACGGCTTCACAGGCCTCGAACTGTGGGGCTGGACCCTTTTCACCTAGAAGCCCTGGTCGGGGCTGTGGTCGTCGGCCGCGTCCTATCTTTCCACGGCTTAAGTAAATTCACGTGGTACACCTGCTCCGGCTTGCGCCGCCTGGCTGGTGTACCTTGTAATTTACTTCCCCTACCTTCTCGATCACCTCATAGGGGCCCTGCCACCTAGCTAGGAATTTGCTGTCAAGGGTGGGTACCAGAACCAAAACCCGATCTCCCGGATTGAAGTCCCGTACCCGAGCCTGACGATTGTACACCCTACTCTGGGCCTGTTGCGCTGCCTCCATATGCTCCCGGACCAAAGGCAACACCCTTTCCATCCGTTCCTGCATCTGGGCAACATACTCAATGACACTTTTGTGGGGGACAGGCTGTTGTTCCCATGCTTCCTTGGCGATATCCAACAGGCCCCGAGGGTGTCTGCCATAAAGCAGTTCGAAGGCGAGAACCCAGTAGAGGCCTGGGGCACCTCTCGCACTGCGAACATGAGATAGGGCAGAAGCAGGTCCCAGTCCTTCCCATCTCTAGACACCACCCTCTTTAGCATATTTTTTAGAGTTTGGTTAAACCTCTCAACAAGACCGTCTGTTTACGGATGGTAAACGGACGTCCGTAACTGCTTTATACGCAACAATTTACACAGTTCCTTCATTACTTTGGACATAAAAGGGGTCCCTTGGTCTGTCAGAACCTCTTTTGGCAGGCCCACATGGGAAAACATCTCCATTAACTCTTTGGCAATGAGCCTAGCTGAGGTATGTCGCAGAGGCACCGCCTCCGGATACCGAGTGGCATAGTCGAGAACTACCAGAATGTGTTGGTGGCCCCTAGCAGACTTTGGTACAGGCCCAATTAAATCCATAGCGATTCGCTCAAATGGTACTTCAATTATTGGCAGAGGTACCAGAGGACTACGGAAATGTGGCTGGGGGCTAGTTACCTGACAGGTTGGACAGGACTTACAATAATTTTCTACCTCCTTGAACACACTGGGCCAATAAAACCGCTGCAGTATGCGGTCCTGGGTTTTCTGCCACCCCAGGTGTCCCCAAGAACATGTTGGTGGGCAAGCTCCATGACAAGCTTGCGATACGCTGTGGGCACCACCAACTGTTCAACAGGTTCACCTCGGATTTGGTTCACCCGATACAACATATCCTGCAGAACAATAAATCGTGGGAACATTAATTCAGCCCCTGGCTTCTGGGGTTTACCATCAATTTCCAGCACATTCTCCCAGGCCCTGGTTAGGGTTTGGTCCCGGTGTTGTGCGGTCCCAAAATTTTCCCCGGAGACATTGAGGTCTGCCAACTCAGGTCCCGGTGGCAAGTCCTCCGTGTCTCCCACCATTACACTCAGGGGGGTTGTCTCCCCCACTACCGCCTCAGCAGTGGTCACCCCTACCGCTGGCCCTTCAGACTCGGGCTCCCAGGGTTCTGGCCTTCCAGTGGTATCAGGCCACTCTGCTAGGGTTACCCCTGTCTCAGGGCTATTAGACACTTTCACCTCAGGCCACAGTGACGGAAAACCAGGGAAGTCTCTCCCAATTATCAGTTCATAGGGTAGCTTTGTGGAGATCGCCACCTCACAAGTCCAGGTGCCGGCCGCCGTGGACAGAGACATTACAGCAGTGGGATAGTCCTTTAAGTCTCCGTGAATGCACACCACACCCACTTTCCGACCCGTATACTGGGTGGGCTGTACCAGGGCAGCACTTACCAGGGTTACCAGGCTCCCTGAGTCCAACAGCGCCACTGCCAGGTTATCCCCGACTTGCACCTGGCACAGATGACGATTGTCTATTGTCTCGGGGTGCCGGTCGCACACAGTCTCCGGGCATACATGGAAGCCCGGTACCCATAATTAGTCTCCATGGGTTCCCCCACTGTGGACAGTTGGCCCTTATGTGTCCAGGCTCCCGACACTGCCAGCAGACCACTGGGGACGGATCTGCAAGAGGTACATCCCGGGCGGGTTTGGCCGGCCGCCGGGACTGGGGTGGAGATTTCCGGGGTTTGACTGGCCCCCTCCCAAAAGAACCCCCCTGCAGGTTTCTGGTGGCCTCATATCGCTCCACCAGGTCGACCATCTCAAGGGCATTGGTGGGGATACCTGGCCGATCCAGTGTTGAAGGGGGTAAGGCAAGGCCCTCCAAAACATGTCAGCCAGCAGTCGGTCCAGCATAGCAGTCGGACTTAGAACCTCAGGCTGCAGCCATTTTTGCAACCTGTGCAGCAACTCATAGTACTGCGGCCTGGCGGGTTCAGCCACTTTAAAGTCCCACTGGTGGACCCGCTGAGCCCGGACCAACACGTTTACCCCCAGTCTGGCCAGGATCTCCCCCTTCACCGTGGAATAGTCAGCAGCCTGGTCGTCTGCCAAATCAAAAAAAACTTGCTGGGGTCCGGATGCCAGGAACGGAGCAACCACCTCGGCCCACTGGTCACGGGGTAACTTTTCCCTCACGGCGACCTTCTCAAAGACCGCTAGGTATGTCTCCACGTCGTCTGCGGGGGTCATCTTTGGGATCGCCGCACGGACCGCTTTCCGAGCATCATGGACGTGGTGGGACGCTCCTGCCGCCTGTAATGCCATCACATGTTGTAGCAGTAACTGGTTGGTCTCCCGCTGCTGCACGTTAGCTTCTACGAGAGCCTTCACAGCAGCCTCCATGTTGCCAGAGATCACAGGCTGCAACTTTGCCGGCCTAATATAGGACATTCACTTTTGCTCCGCACAAAAACAAAGTTCGAGCGTTCACGCCAGCCTCACTGCGCATGCCCGCATCCTCCACCAAATGTGGGGAGTCGCTCTGGTAGATAGCGGTGCGGGTGCAGTACCGAGGCAAAACAAGGAGTCCAGAATTGTGCAACAAACAGTGTTTTATTCACACTGACACAAAAATAAACAGAAACAGTCTCTTGGTGGTAATTCACACAGGCCAGACACAAGGAGGCAAAGCAAAACAGGCCAACACAGGTTCAGTCACCTGGGAGGTGTAGGTGCAGGTTCGCACCACGCTGTCGGCCCAGCCGCAGGAGAATCCAGCTTCAGGTAGCCAGGAACAAAACACCTCCTTGCTGAGCTCTTTCCTCCAGGACAGAGAACTCCTCAGCCTTGTTAGCAGCTCCAGGATAATCACCTCCCCAGCTGCTAAGGAGGCTGCCTTTTAAAGGGGCCGGATAAAGTCCGGCCTGGACCGTGGGGAGTAGGCACCCACCCTACACTTTACCTACTCCCAGTAAGAGCCGGCCCGGATTAGCTTTGCAGCCAAACTAAGTCACAGAGTCTAGCAGCACTAGCTGCTGCAGACAAAAAACCCGGCTCTCACCTCACCGAGGCCAGCAACCTCGGTGACACGTACCTGCCATCGCATATGATACCTTGCACCCTCTTACACTGGCAAAGTATAATAGTGTCCGCCAAAACATATATTTTGTTCTGGGGTTAAATTCAATTGCCAAAATATCAATACCCTGAATCTGGTGTTCCAGTAGTGGCTGGCAAAGTATAATAGTGTCCGCCAAAACATATATTTTGTTCTGGGGTGAAATTCAATTGCCAAAATAGCAATACCATAAATATGGTGTCACAGCTGTGGCTGGGAAGCTGGCAAAGTATAATAGTGTCCACCAAAACATATATTTTGTTCTGGGGTGAAATTCAATTGCCAAAATAGCAATACCCTGAATCTGGTGTTCCAGTAGTGGCTGGCAAAGTATAATAGTGTCGGCCAAAACATATATTTTGTTCTGGGGTGAAATTCAATCGCCAAAATAGCAATACCCTGAATCTGGTGTTCCAGCAGTTGCAGGCCTACTTTAAAGAGAACCTGTCACCAGGAAATTCACTGATAAACCAGGCACACTGCCTTGTAGGGCTCACTCTGCTGAATATAATGATACCTTTCACTTGGTGATCTGTTGCTTTATTGTGGAGAAAAAGTACTTTTAATCCATATGCTAATGAGCTGATTGGAGTCCAGCAGTTGATACGAGTCCAGCGTTTTTTCAATTCAGAGCTGTAGCCCCTCCCCTATTCACGTCTTCAGTTGTAAAAGGGGCGTGGTTTATTTATTTATTGGTCTATAGAAGTGAATAGGGGAGGGGCTACAGCTCTGAATAGGAAAAACACGCTGGACTCGTATCAACTGCTGGACTCAATCAGCTCATTAGCATATGGATTAAAAGTACTTTTTTTCCACAATAAAGCAACAGATCACCAAGTGAAAGGTATCATTATATTCAGCAGAGTGAGCCCTACAATGCAGTGTGCCTGGTTTATCAGTGAATTTCCTGGTGACAGGTTCTCTTTAAATCTGTCCGTAACCGGGTATATTTTGTTCTGGGGTGAAATTCAATTGCCAAAATAGCAATACCCTGAATCCGGTGTCCCAGCAGTGGCTGGCAAAGTATAATAGTGTCCGCCAAAACATATATTTTGTTCTGGGGTGAAATTCAATTGCCAAAATAGCAATACCATAAATCTGGTGTCACAGCTGTGGCTGGCAAAGTATAATAATGTCCAGCAGAACATTTATTTTGTTCTGGGGTGAAATTCAATTGCCAAAATAGCAATACCCTGAATCTGGTGTTCCAGTAGTGGCTGGCGAAGTATAATAGTGTCCGCCAAAACATATATTTTGTTCTGGGGTGAAATTCAATTGCCAAAATAGCAATACCATTAATCTGGTGTCACAGCTGTGGCTGGCAAAGTATAATAGTGTCCGCCAAAACATATATTTTGTTCTGGGGTTAAATTCAATTGCCAAAATAGCAATACCCTGAATCTGGTGTTCCAGTAGTGGCTGGCAAAGTATAATAGTGTCCGCCAAAACATATATTTTGTTCTGGGGTGAAATTCAATTGCCAAAATAGCAATACCATAAATATGGTGTCACAGCTGTGGCTGGGAAGCTGGCAAAGTATAATAGTGTCCACCAAAACATATATTTTGTTCTGGGGTTAAATTCAATTGCCAAAATAGCAATACCCTGAATCTGGTGTTCCAGTAGTGGCTGTCAAAGTATAATAGTGTCCGCCAAAACATATATTTTGTTCTGGGGTAAAATTAAATTGCCAATATAGCAATATCCTGAATCTGGTGTTCCAGCTGTTGCAGGCCAAGTGTTAATCTGTCCGTAAAAGGGTATATTACACTCAAGGTGTATAAACAAGTTCTGAGAGGGTCATCCTCATTAACTTCACACGCTACCGTGCATCTCCCATTGTATTTCTGTCCGTTAAAGGGTATATTACACAAAGTGTTAAAATACAATTGCTGAAGGCATAATCCTACATATTTTTTCTCACGCTACTGTGCATCTCTAAGTGTAAATCTGTCCATAAAAGGATACTTTTCATCCAGGGCCTAAATACTAGCCCTAAAAGAGATATTCCCCTTAATCAGTGGTTACTGCTGTGCCTGGATTAGTGTAATACGCTACATAAATAAATAGGCAGATAGTGTTAGGTGCCTGTAGAATGAGGCCTGAATTTGAAATCAATACATTGGGCCAAATATTTTTTTTCTTATTGTGGTGCTTGGTGAACGGTAACAATGAGGAAAACATCTAGTAAGGGACGCGGACGCGGTCGTGGTGGTGTTAGTGTACCCTCTGGTGCTGGGAGAGAACGTGGCCATTCTGCCACAGCCACACGTCCTAGTGAACCAACTACCTCATGTTCCAGTACCCGCCAGAATTTACAGCGATATTTGGTGGGGACCAATGCCGTTCTAAGGATGGTAAGGCCTGAGCAGGTACAGGAGCTAGTCAATTGGGTGGCCGACAGTGGATCCAGCATGTTCACAACATTATCTCCCACCCAGTCTTCTGCAGAAAGCGCACAGGTGACGCCTGAAAACCAAGCCCATCAGTCTGTCACATCACCCCCATGCATATCAGGGAAACTGTCAGAGCTTCAAGTTATGCAGCAGTCTCTTTTGCTGTTTGAAGACTCTGCTGGCAGGGTTTCCCAAGGGAATCCACCTAGCCCTTCCACAGTGGTGGTAGACATAGAATGCACTGATGCACAACCACTGATGTTTCCTGATGATGAGGACATGGGAATACCACCTCATCGGAGTCCGCACGTCTCTGATAATGACGAAACACAGGTGCCAACTGCTGCATCTTTCTGCAGTGTGCAGACCGAACAGGAGGTCAGGGAGGAAGACTGTGCGGAAGACGATGCAGGGGACGATGAGTTCCTAGACCCCACATGGAATAAAGGTCCTGCCACTGACTTTCATAGTTCAGAGGAAGAGCCAGTGGTGAGACCGAGCCAACAGCGTAGCAAAAGAGGGAGCAGTGGGCAAAATCAGAACAGCCGCCGCCAAGAGAGTTCGCCTGCTACTGGCCTCCGCCACCAGGGACCAAGCACCCCAAAGGCAGCTTCAAGGAGTTCCCTGGCATGGCACTTCTTTAAACAATGTGCTGACGACAAGACCCGAGTGGTTTGCACGCTGTGCCATCAGAGCCTGAAGCGAGTCATTAACCTTCTGAACCTTAGCACAACCTGCATGACCAGGCATCTACATGCAAAGCATGAACTGCAGTGGAGTAAACACCTTAAAAGCAAGGAACTCACTCTGGCTCCCCCTGCTCCCTCTTCTGCTGCTGCCTCGGCCTCTTCCTCCGCCTCGGGAGGAACATTTGCACCTGCCGCCCACCAAACAGAGGATGTGCCACTGACACCACCACCTGCGTCACCAAGCATCTCCACCATGTCACACGGCAGCGTTCAGCTCTCCATCTCACAAACCTTGGAGAGAAAGAGTAAATTCCCACCTAGCCACCCTCGAGCCCTGGACCTGAATGCCAGTTTTTCTAAACTACTGGCCTTTAAAATGCTGTCATTCAGGCTGTTGGACACAGACAGCTTCAAACAGCTGATGTCCATGGCTGTCCCACAGTATGTTGTTCCCAGCCGCCACTACTTCTCCAAGACAGCCGTGCCTTCCCTGCACAACCAAGTATCCGATAAAATCAAGTGTGCACTGCGCAATGCCATCTGTGGCAAGGTCCACCTAACCACAGACACGTGGACCAGTAAGCATGGCCGGGGACGCTATATCTCCCTAACTGCACACTGGGTAAATGTAGTGGCGGCTGGGACCCAGGCGGAGAGTTCCTTGGCAGAGCATGATTCTTTGCCTCCTGTAGCCTCCTCCTCCTACTCGGCTTCCTCCTCCTCTGCTTCCACCTGCTCATTAAGTCAGCCACACACCTTCACCACCAACTTCAGCACAGCCCGGGGTAAACGTCAGCTGGCCATTCTGAAACTCATATGTTTGGGGGACAGGCCTCACACCGCGCAGGAGTTGTGGCGGAGTATTGAACAACAGACCGACGAGAGGTTTCTGCCAGTGGGCCTCAAGCCCGACCTGGTGGTGTGCGATAATGGGCGAAATCTCGTCGCAGCTCTGGGACTAGCCGGTTTGACCCACATCCCTTGCCTGGAGCATGTGCTGAATTTGGTGGTGCAGAAGTTCATTCACAACTACCCCAACATGTCAGAGCTGCTGCATAAAGTGAGGGCCGTCTGTGCGCGCTTCCGGCGTTCACATCCTGCCGCTGCTCGCCTGTCTGCGCTACAGCGTAACTTCGGCCTTCCCGCTCACCGCCTCATATGCGACGTGCCCACCAGGTGGAACTCCACCTTGCACATGCTGGAGAGACTGTGCGAGCAGCAGCAGGCCATAGTTGAGTTTCAGCTGCAGCACGCACGCGTCAGTCGCACTGCGGAACAGCACCACTTCACCACCAATGATTGGGCCTCCATGCGAGACCTGTGTGGCCTGTTGTGCTGTTTTAAGTACTCCACCAACATGGCCAGTGGCGATGACACCGTTATTAGCGATACAATACCACTTCTATGTCTCCTTGAGAAAACGCTTAGGTCGATGATGGCAGAGGAGGTGGTCCAGGAGGAGGAGGTGGCCCAGGAGGAGGAGGATGAGGGGTCATTTTTAGCACTTTCAGTCCAGTCTGTTAGAAGTGGCTCAGAGGAAGGTTTTTTGCAGCAGCAGTTGCCAGGTACAAATGTGGCCAGCCAGGGCCCACTACTGGAGGACGAGGAGGATGAGGAGGAGGTGGAGGAGGATGAGGATGAAGCAGGTTCACAGTGGGGTGGCACCCGACACAGCTCAGGCCCATCACTGGTGCGTGGCTGTGGGGATACGGAGGACGATGACTATACGCCTCCCACAGAGGACAGCTTGTCCTTACCTCTGGGGAGCCTGGCACACATGAGCGACTACATGCTGCAGTGCCTGCGCAACGACAGCAGAGTTGCCCACATTTTAACGTGTGCGGACTACTGGGTTGCCACCCTGCTGGATCCCCAGTACAAAGACAATGTAACATAGTAACATAGTATATAAGGCCGAAAAAAGACATTTGTCCATCGTGTTTCCTGCAAGTTGATCCAGAGGAAGGCAAAAAACCCCTGTAAGGTAGAGCCAATTTTCCCCACTTAAGGGGAAAAAATTCCTTCCCGACTCCAATCAGGCAGTCAGAACAACTCCCTGGATCATCGACCTACCTCTAGTAGCTATAGCCTGAAATATTATTACGCTCCAGAAATACATCCAGGCCCCTATTGAATTCCTTTATTGTACTCACCATCACCACCTCCTCAGGCAGAGAGTTCCATAGTCTCACTGCTCTTACCGTGAAGAACCCTTTTCTATGTTTGTGTACAAACCTTCTTTCCTCTAGACGCAGAGGATGTCCCCTCGTCACAGTCACAGTCCTGGGGATAAATAGATGATGGGAGAGATCTCTGTACTGACCCTTGATATATTTATACATAGTTATTAGATCTCCCCTCAGTCGTCTTTTTTCTAAAGTGAATAACCCTAATTTTGATACCCTTTCGGGGTACTGTAGTGGCCCCATTCCAGTTATTACTTTAGTTGCCCTCCTCTGAACCCTCTCTAGCTCTTCTATGTCTGCCTTGTTCACAGGAGCCCAGAACTGTACACAGTACTCCATGTGTGGTCTGACTAGTGATTTATAAAGTGGTAAGACTATATTTTCATCACGGGCATCTATGCCCCTTTTGATGCAACCCATTATCTTATTGGCCTTAGCAGCAGCTGCCTGACACTGGTTTTTACAGCTTAGTTTGTTATTTATTAAAATTCCTAGATCCTTTTCCATGTCAGTGTTACTGAGTGTTTTACCATTTAGTATGTACGGGTGACTTGCATTATTCCTTCCCATGTGCATAACTTTACATTTGTTAGTGTTAAACCTCATCTGCCGTTTCTCTGCCCAAGCCCCCAATCTATCCAGATCCCTCTGTAGCAGAAAACTGTCCTCTTCATTGTTAATTACTTTACACAGTTTAGTGTCATCTGCAAAAAATGATATTTTACTGTGCAAGCCTTCTACAAGATCATTAATAAATATATTGAAGAGAATAGGGCCCAATACTGACCCCTGAGGTACCCCACTAGTGACAGTGACCCAATCTGAGTGTGTACCGTTAATAACCACTCTCTGTTTTCTATTACTGAGCCAGTTACTTACCCACATACAGATATTTTCTCCTAGTCCAAGTGTTCTCATTTTATATACTAACCTTTTGTGTGGTACAGTGTCAAATGCTTTGGAGAAGCCCAGATATATGACATCCACTGATTCACCCCGGTCAAGTCTAGAACTTACCTCCTCATAGAAACTGATTAAATTAGTTTGACATGACCGATCCCTCATGAAGCCATGCTGATATGGTGTAATTTGCTTATTTTCATTGAGATACTCCAAGATAGCATCTCTTACAAAACCTTCAAACAGTTTACCCACAACAGATGTTAAACTTACCGGCCTATAATTTCCAGGCTCTGTTTTTGGACCCTTTCTGAATATTGGCACCACATTTGCTATACGCCAGTCTGGTGGAACATTCCCTGTCAGTATGGAGTCTGTGAATATCAAAAATAAGGGTCTGACTAGGACTACAGGTTACGGGGGTGTGCCATCCGGCCCTGGCGACTTGTCTATTTTAATCTTTTTAAGTCGCTGCTGTACTTCTTCCTGGGTCAGACAGGGCACTTTTAAAGGGGAATTTACTTTTACATTTTGCATTTCATCTGACAGTTTATTTTCCTCAGTGAAAGCAGTGGAGAAGAAAATATTTAATAGCTTAGCTTTATCCTTGTCGCTTTCTGCAACTCCCCCCTCATTGCTATGTAGAGGGCCGACTCCTTCAGATTTATATTTTTTACCATTTATATAATTGAAAAACATTTTAGGGTTAGTTTTGCTCTCTTTGGCAATTAATCTCTCGGTCTCTAGTTTGGAAGTTTTTATTAGTTTTTTACATATTCTATTTTTTTCCTTATAGTTTATCAGAGCTTCCTGGCTCCCCTCCTGTTTTAGTGAGTTATATGCTTTCTTTTTGTCATTTATTGCTTTTTTTTCGGTTCTATTTATCCACATTGGTTTCTTCTTATTTCTTAGCCTTTTATTTCTATAAGGTATGTATCGATCACAATTAGATGTTACGATGCTTTTAAAAATCTCCCATTTTGTGGTTGTATTTTTATTTTTGAGGACTTTGTCCCAGTTAATTGGGCCTATGGCCTCTCTTAGTTGGCTAAATTTTGCTTTTTTGAAGTCCGGTATTCTTGTTCCTCCCTGTAGAAACTCTCGTTTCAAGGATAATTGGAAGGTTATTACTTTATGGTCATTATTCCCCAGGTGTCCCCCGACCTGCACGTCTGTTGTTCTATCAGGTCTATTGGTTAATACTAAGTCCAGTATGGCCGTCCCTCTAGTTGGGTCCTGAACCATTTGGGAAAGGTAATTGTCTTTGGCTATTGCCAAGAACCTGTTTCCTTTATGGGATGTACAGGTTTCAGTTTCCCAGTCTATATCTGGATAGTTGAAGTCCCCCATAATAACCACCTTATTATGGTTTGCCGCCTTGTTTATCTCGTTTAGTAATAGATTTTCTGCGGACTCTGGTATATTAGGTGGTTTATAGTAAACTCCTATTAGTAATTTATTATTGTTTTTGGCTCCATTTATCTCCACCCACAATGACTCCACATTTTCGTGTCCCTCAAAGATGTCTTCCCGGAGTGTAGGCTTTAGACAGGACTTTATGTAAAGGCAGACCCCTCCCCCTCTCTGGTTTTGACGATCCTTTCTGAACAGATTGTAACCTTGTACATTAACAGCCCAGTCATAGCTATCGTCCAGCCATGTCTCAGTTATTCCCACTATGTCATAATCCTCCTCACACATCACTAATTCCAGTGTGCCCACCTTACTTCCTGCACTGGAGCGTGATAGGAAGATGCGCAAGTACAAGCGCACGCTGGTAGACGTGCTCCTGAGAGCATTCCCAAATGTCACAGGGGAACAGGTGGAAGCCCAAGGTGAAGACAGAGGAGAAGCAAGAGGTCGCCAACGCAGCTGTGTCACGGCCAGCTCCTCTGAGGGCAGGGTTAGCATGGCAGAAATGTGGAAAAGTTTTGTCTCCACGCCACAACTAACTGCACCACCACCTGATACGGAACGTGTTAGCAGCATTTCACTAACATGGTTGAACAGTACGTCTGCACACCCCTCCACGTACTGACTGATGGTTCGGCCCCATTCAACTTCTGGTTCTCCAAATTGTCCACTTGGCCAGAGTTAGCATTTTATGCGTTGGAGGTGCTGGCCTGCCCGGCGGCCAGCGTTTTGTCAAAAGCCAACGTGGACAAGCTGACGTTCATAAAAATGAACCAGGCATGGATCCCACAGGACCTGTCCCTCCCTTGTGCAAAATAGACATGTATAACTGCCTCCCCCTCAACCATGTATTCTTGTACTCCGGGGCACTTCTTTATTGAATCCTCATTTTTTTAACTTTACCATGATATTGCGGTGCAACCAAAAGTTGAATGAACCTCTTCTCAATCTGGGCGCTGGGGCCTAAATAACTGAAAGTGGCCTTCTCCAGTGGTGGGTGATATGACGCCTTATTCCTTGTTGTGGGACCTCTCTCCTCTGTCTGGGTGCTGGGGCCTAAATAACTGAAAGTGGCCTTCTCCAGTGGTGGGTGATATGACGCCTTATTCCTTGCTGTGGGACCTCTCTCCTCTGTCTGGGTGCTGGGGCCTAAATAACTGAAAGTGGCCTTCTCCAGTGGTGGGTGATATGACGCCTTATTCTTTGCTGTGGGACCTCTCTCCTCTGTCTGGGTGCTGGGTCCGAAATAACTGAAAGTGGCCTTCTCCAGTGGTGGGTGATATGACGCATGATTCTCTGCTATGGGACCTCTCTCCAATTGATATTGGTTAATTTTTATTTATTTTATTTTATTTTAATTCATTTTCCTATCCACATTTGTTCGCAGGGCATTTACCTACATTTTGCTGCCTTTTGCAGCCCTCTAGCCCTTTCCTGGACTATTCTACAGCCTTTTTAGTGCCTAAAAGTTCGGGTCCCCATTGACTTCAATGGGGTTCGGGTTCGGGATAAAGTTCGGGTCGAGTTCGGATCCCGAACCCGAACATTTTCGGGAAGTTCGGCCGAACTTCTCGAACCCGAACATCCAGGTGTTCGCTCATCTCTAATCACAACCGATGGAAGCGGAGCAGGATGGGCGGCTCACAGTCGGTGCCAGATTGTTCAAGGCAGATGGGGACCCAACCTTTTTCCTCTATCCTCCAATGGAAAGGAACTTAATGCAGTGTTTCTGGCGTTAAAAGCCTTTCAATCCTCTGTCCACCACAAAAAAACGTAAAAATCCTCACAGACAACAATACGACGGTGGCTTACATAAACAAGCAGGGAGGCACGAGAAGCAAGATCCTAGACCAGACAGCATCCCGTCTGTTCTCTTGGACACAGAATCAAATAGTGTCTATATCAGCGGTCCACTTGAAAGGGAAAGAGAACCTCCTGGCAGACTACCTGAGCAGAAGTCCACTAAAGTCAGGGGAATGGTCCCTAAACAAAATAATCTTTCAGGAATTAACCAAAAGATGGGGGGTCCCAATCCTGGAACTATTCGCTTCAAAAATAGACACTCAAACAAAACGATTCTTTTCCCTATCATACCAGGACAATCCGCTGAGAGTGGACGCCTTCTCGGGTCCCTGGCCAAAGGGCCTGTTGTATGCGTACCCACCGATATCCCTGATCCCAAGGACTCTAGCAAAAATTGTAGAGGACAGATGCGATGCTATAATGATAGCACCCTACTGGCTAAAAAGGACCTAAAAAGGACCTTCCCCAAGTCCCGGATCTTCTGCTACAGGGCCTGGTCCAGCACCCAAAGATCTTTCCACTAAATCTGACAGCTTGTAGGCTGAACGCGGCATCCTAAGAGCCAAAGGTGTATCAGATGCAGTCATTCACACAATCCTAAGCAGTCGAAAAACAGTCACTTTATCAAAGGGTCTGGGATACTTTTCTTCATTTTTCACAGGACTCCTCGGATCCCTCAAGATAACCTGATGTAAACATAATTTTGAATTCCTGCAGAAAGGCCTCGAAAACTTTCTTCGGGTTAGTACCCTTAAGGTTCAGGTGGCTGCTCTCAGCACCTTTCTTGATCTCAAACTTGCAGAAATCCCCTTAATTAAACTTTTCTTTAAGGGCGCAACTAGATTGAGACCTACAGTCAGATCCACTGTCCCACCATGGGACCTGAATTTAGTCTTCTCAGTTCTTACAGACCCTCCTTTCGAGCCCATCTCTGAAATTCCCCTTAGCCTGTTCTCTTAAAAAGCAGCCTTCCTTATTGCAATCACCTCCGCCAGGAGAGTGGGGGAAATTCAAGCTTTATCTTGCCAACCGCCCTATCTGACGATCCTAGAAGATAGAATTGTCTTGCGTCATGAACCATCCTTTTTGCCCAAGATATGTTCCAGGTTTCCACGGTATGTTTCAGGAAGATCTCACTACCTACATCATGTCCACAGGCCAAATCAGACGGGGAAGTTCAACAATTTCGACGTGAGGAGATGCACCCTTGCCTACCTGGAAGCTGCCAAAACCATAAGGAAGACAAATCGTCTTTTTGTCCAGTTCGCAGGAACTAACAAAGGCCAAGGCGCATCTAAGTTAACCATCTCACGCTGGATAAAAATGACTATCACTAGAGCACATAAAGAAAGGGAATGCTCACCACCATTGCGATTGACAGCCCACTCTACAAGGGCAATGTGAACCTCCTGGGCGGAATGTGCTTCGACTTCTCTGAGCCAGATTTGTCAAGCAGCCACCTGGTCTAATCCTAACACGTTCTTCAGACATTACAGGTTGGACTTGGCTTCCAACAGGGACCTTTACTTCGGCTGGAAAGTGCTATCCGCTGTAGTCCCACCCTAAGGGGCTAGTGATTTCTATACTAGTCCTCCTGCTCAGTGCCATTGGGGAGGCGTATGGAAAAGATGATAATTACTTACCGGTAATTGGATTTTCCAGTTAGCCTCCACAACGGCACTGGGTTTTTTTCCCGCCCTTTCCTAATTTTGATATACCTTTAGACAAATTGTCTGTATTTTGGTTAATGTCTTGCTGGCCATATACTGTGCTTGCTTGTTTTTTCTTTCTCTTGTGTGATGAAGTGAGAAAATTACAGCCCTTTCTGGGGTATACTAGTGGATAAAAGTATATATTATTTGCCGTTCAGTGGTGCAGTTATATGTTCTAAAGCCCTTTTTGACGTGTATTAGTAGCACAAAAATATATATTATTTGCCGTTCAGTGGTGTAGTTATATGCTCTAAAGACTTTTGTGGCATGTATAACTGGAAAAAAATAAGGGCCTATTTGCTGTTCAGCGATGCAGTTATGTGTACTTCAGCCCTTTTTGGTGTGCATTAGTGGCAAAAAAAATATATATTATTTGGCGTTCAGCGGTGCAGTTGTATGTTCTAAAGCTCTTTTTGGCATGTATTAGTGCCAAAAAATATATATTTGCCGTTCTGCAGTGCAGTTATATGTTCTAAAGCCCTTATTGGCGTGTATTAGTGGCAAAAAAAAAATTTTATTTGCCGTTCAGCTGTACAGTTATATGTTCTAAAGCCCTTTTTGGCATGTATTACTGGCAAACAAATATATATTACTTGCCGTTCATGGGTGCAGTTATACAGTATGTTCTAAAGCCCTTTTTGGCCTGTATTAGTGACAAAAAAATATATATTTGCCATTCAGAAGTGCAGTTATATGTTCTAAAGCCCTTTTTCGCATGCATTAGTGGCACAAAAAAAGTATTTGCCGTTGTGTGGTGAAGTGAGAAAATTACAGCCCTTTATGGCATGTATTAGTGGCAAAAAATATATATTTGTCGTTCAGCGGTGCAGTTATATGTTCTAAAGCCCTTTTTGGCGTGTATTAGTGGCAAAAAATATATATTTGCCGTTCTGCAGTGCAGTTATATGGTCTAAAGCCCTTTTTGGCGTGTATTAGTGGCACAAAAAAAAGTATTTGCCGTTGTGTGGTGAAGTCAGAAAATTACAGCCCTTTATGGCATGTATTAGTGGCAAAAAGTATATATTTGCCGTTCAGTGGTGCAGATATACTGTATGTTCTAAACCCCTTTTTGGCGTGTATTAGTGGCAAAAAAATATATATTATTTGCCGTTCAGCGGTGAAGTTGTATGTTCTAATTCTAAAGCCCTTTCTGGCATGTATTAATGGCAAAAAATATATATTTGCCGTTCAGCAGTGCAGTTATATGTTCTAAAGCATTTTTTGGCGTGTATTAGTGGCACAAAAAATATTTGCCGTTGTGTGGTAAAGTGAGAAAATTACAGCCCTTTTTGGCGTGTATTAGTGGCAAAAAATATATAATTGCCGATCAGCGGTGCAGTTATATGTTTTAAAGCACTTTTTTGTGTGTTTTAGTGGCATAAAAAAAATATTTGCCGTTGTGTGGTAAAGTGAGAAAATTATAGCCTTTTTTGGCATGTATTGGTGGCACAAAAATATATATTATTTGCCGTTCAGCGGTGCAGCTTGATGTTCTAAAGCCTTTTAAGGCATGTATCAGTGGAAAAAAGTAAGGGCCTATTAGCCGTTCAGTGGTGCAGTTATATGTTCTAAAGCACTTTTCTGCGTGTATTAGTGGCACAAAAAGATACTGTATTTGCCATTCTGTGGTGAAGTGAGAAAATTACAGCCCTTTTTGGCGTGTATTACTGGCACAAAATATATATTATTTGCCGTTCAGCGGTGCAGTTATATGTTCTAAAGCCTTTTAAGGCGTGTAGAAGTTGAAAAAAGTAAGGGCTTATTTTCCGTTCAGTGGTGCAATTATATGTTCTAAAGCCTTTTTTTGGCATCTATTAGTGGGGAAAAAAGGGCTTATTAGCCGTTCTGTGGTGAAGTGAGAAAATTACAGTTTTTAGAGTTTTTTGGGGTCTTTTAATTTCCTTTTTATATATTTATTTGATCGAACAGTATGTCAGACAGACAAGTGGCAGGCCCTTTACAGGGGGGTGGCAGAGGCCTAAATGTTTCTGGCGCAGGCACAGGTTGCAGCAGCGTAAGGGGGCATGGCAGTAGGAGTCGCAGCGAGAAGCCTGAGCTCCCGGTGTCATCTAGCGGTCGTGTCTTGACCAGCAACCCAGCGGCTCTTGAATGGTTGACTCGGTCATCCACTTCGTCCCAACTGACATCAGACACCTCCAGCCAAGAGTCATTGTGTTCGTCAGACACAACCCTTAGTTGTCCTGGCCTGGGAGCAGGCCCTGTGCCCTCTCCTGTCCTCATCCTGTCTCTGTCTTTTTCTGTTCCCTCATCCAGACAAGTATTATATTCTGTGGGCTCAGCTCCACTATACAGCGAGGACGAGCTACTAGAGGACAGTCAGCAGCTACTGGCCAGCCAAGATGTGGAGGAGACATCCGCTGCTTCCTCAGGTAGGCAGGCAAGTAGTGTTGAGGAGTGGCGTGGGAGCTGTTGTTGCAAGCGGTCAGGCTCCTGACCCAGAGACTGTTGAGGAGGACATCAGTGACATGCAGACAGTACTCGATGATGATGATGATGTAGCTGATCGCACTTGGAAGCCGGGTGAATTAGGGGCTTCATCATTATTGGTAGAAGAGGGTGGCAGCTTGCCTGTGAGGCAGCGGCGGAGCTAGCAAGTCGCTAGTGTGGCTGTAGCAGTCAGTCAGTGCATAGTGTTGTGGGTAAAATCCCCTATGTGATGGTGTGGCAGTTTTTTGTCAAGCCACTGGAGTTGGTGAACATGGTCATTTGTAGAATATGCCGGCAGAAGGTGAAGCGTGGCCAAAGTGCCAATGTTGGCACCACGGCCCAGCGTCAACATATGCAGCGTCACCATAAAGTGGCTTGGGACAACCGTGGCTCCGATGTGGTGGTCCATCCTGCCAAAGCAACCGCTGCATCACCCAGTGGCAAGCACCCGGTTTCAGGCAGTCAAGGCTCCATCACCTCAGCCAAAGAGAGCTGTCTGTTCTAACCATCATCTGCTGGTCCTGATGCTCCTGCTCCTCCTACTCCTCGCCAGTCATTCCGTCAGCTATCGATCACCGAAGTGATTTCCAAGAGACAACATGCTCCTGTCCAAGTTGCTGGTGCTGCAGTCCCTCCCTTTCCAAGTGGTGGACTATTCACCTTTAAGAGAACTGATGGCTTGTGCCGAGCCGAGTTGGAAAGTCCCAAGCCGTCATTTATTTGCCAAAAAGGCAGTACCAGCCCTGTACACACATGTAGAACAGAAGTTGGGCCAGTCCTTGAACCTGTCGGTGTCTGCCAAAGTGCACGGCAGCACAGATGTGTGAAGCTGTAACTACGGTCAGGGACAATACATGTCCTTTATGGCCCACTGGGTGGTTCCTGCATAGCCACACCAGCAACTTGGCCAGGTGATGCCTCTTCTGCCTCCACGTTCTCATGCCTGCGACAATGACCACCTCTGCTTCCTCATCCTCCACCGTTTCCTCAGTCTCCACTGCAGGGACAATTCACAGTGCCCCTTCAGCATGCCATATGTGCAGGGCACGGCGGTGTCACGCTGTTCTGCACCTCGTTTGCCTGGGCGAACGCAGTCACACAGGGGAGGAACTGCTTTGTGTCCTTCATCAAGAAATTGAATCCTGGCTTTCTCCGCGACAACTCAAAATCGGAATCTTGGTGACCGACAATGCGAAGTACATGGTGTCGGATCTGTGTCAAGGATGGCTGAGCCATGCACTCTGCATGGCACACGTCTTCAATCTGGTTGTCAAGCGGTTCCTGAAGTCTTCCACCCATCTGCAAGACATCGTAAAAATGGCCAGAAAACTTTGCATGCACTTCAGCCACTCGTACACTGCAAAGCACACCCTCTTTGAGCTGCAGCGTCAGAACAGCATCCCCCAACATAGGCTGATATGCGACGTTTCCACCCATTGGAATTCCACCCTCCATATGTTGGACTGACTAAATGAACAGAGAAAGGCCATAAACGATTTCTTGATGATCCAAGCGGATAGGAGAACTTCCCTGTGTAACTTCGATGTCAGCCAGTAGCAGCTTCTGCGCTCATATTCCTCTGTCATGTCTTCTGTGGGGGTTGGGGTGGGCGGTGGGGTAGAAGTAGTTCCAGCTCAATCATCAGCAACTTGAGTCTAGAATTGCTGATGAGCAGCTTTCTTCACCCGCCTAGTGAAGAAACTACTCACCAGCAACAGCACCAGCTAGACCTGGAGCAGGACCTGAACCAGCAGGTGATGGCATACTTAGACAGCACCCTCCCACCCCACATTTAAGATCCGCAGGACTACTGGGCAGCCAAACTGGATTTGTGACCACAACTAACAGAGTTTGCCCTGGAAAAGCTGCCCTGACCGGCTAGTAGTGTGGCATCAGAGTGGGTGTTTAGTGCGGCGGGGGCCATAGTTACCCCAAGAGGATCATCCTGCTGATGCCGCACATTTGATGCCAAGTGCTCCTTCTTTCACCCACTATCTTTAACTGTTACTTGTATTGCCACCCACCTTCCCACTCTGTCAACGGGTGACTCTGTGGTCCCCTGATGCTGCTGCTGCCACCTCCACACTGTCATTGTGTCACCCTGTGGCCTCTTCCCGATGCTGATGCTTACGCCACCTCCACACTCTGCTATTGTGCCCCTCTGTGGCCTCCTGATGCTGCTGCTGCACCTCCACACTGTCATTGTTACACCCTGTGGCCTCCTGATGATGCTGACACTTCCACACTGTCATTGTGCCACCCTGTGGCCTCCTCCTGATGCTGTTGCTGCGGCCACCTTGACACTCTGTCATTGTGCCACTCTGTGGCCTCCTCCTGATGCTGACACATCCACACTCTGTCATTGTGCCACTCTGTGGTCTCCTGATGCTGCTGCCACCTCCACACTGTCATTATGCCACCCTGTGGCCTCCTCCTGATGCTGCTGCTGCCGCCACCTCCACACTATATCATTGTACCACTCTGTGGACTCCTGAAGCTGCTGCTACCACCTCCATACTGTCATTGTGCCACTCTGTGGCCTCCTGATGATGCTGCTGCTGCGGCCACCTCCACACTTTGTCATTGTGCCACTCTGTGGCCTCCTCCTGATGCTGACACCTCCACACTCTGTCATTGTGCCACTCTGTGACCTCCTGATGCTGCCAGGGCCGACGCGTCCTATAAGCGGACTAGGCCGCCGCGTTGAGCGCCCCTTGGCAAGGGGCGCTGCTAGGAGCGCTGGCCCTGCCTCATGCTGCAGCCGCCC
Organism: Bufotes viridis; assembly: GCA_033119425.1. Taxonomy (NCBI): domain Eukaryota; kingdom Metazoa; phylum Chordata; class Amphibia; order Anura; family Bufonidae; genus Bufotes; species Bufotes viridis. The sequence continues at coordinate 333,560,999 of CM065592.1, forward strand.
GAGCGCTCTGAATTGAGCCTCAGACGGCTTCAGCACTGCCCGGGCTCAGCAAGAGGAGAGGAGCTGACAGGAGGGAAGCGCTTAGCTCTCCCTCCTGTCACTCCATTGTAGCATGTGTCTCCTGTACCCGGCCCGACTGACATGAAGTGCGCACACAGTGTGCACTTCCTGTCAGTCCGTCAGGGTACAGGAAACTAAAGCTCCTGTACCCCTGGACCATAAAGAGCTTGGCCGCGCTACACTGGAGGTAGGGGGGAGGAAGAATGACAAGAGTGGGGGGAAGAAGAATGACAAAGGGGGGGGAGAATGACAAGAGGGGGGAAGGAAGAATGACAAGAGGGGGTGAGAATGACAAGGGGGGGGAGGAAGAATGACAAGAGGGGGGGGAGGAAGAATGACAAGAGGGGGGGGAGAATGACAAGGGGGGGAGGAAGAATGACAAGGGGGGGAGGAGGAATGACAAGGGGGGGAAGAATGACAAAGGAGGGGGGGTGAAGAATGACAAGGGGGGGAGAGAACTGGCATTAGTTAAAGGGGTTCTGCAGTTTATTTAAACTGATGATCTATCCTATGTATGCAGTAGCGCCTCGGCCTTCTTGCTGTTTAACGCAGGCGCAGTGACGTCACTACTAGTATCACTGGCCTTGGCGGAGTTAAGCTCTGTTCACTTGAATGAAGCTTAGCCCCGCCCAGGCCAATGAAACTAGTCGTGGCGTCACTGCGAGAAGGCTGAGGCGCTACTGCCAGTGCCGCTGCCTTCTGAAACAGCTGATTGGCGGGGGACCCCTGCCGATCAGTTTAAATAAACTGCAGAACCCCTTTAATATGGCAGATCATATGGGTGGGGCATTGTGATGTCACATGGGGGGGCGGCAAGCTTTTCTTTTGCCTAGGGCGGCAAAAATCCTTGCACCGGCCCTGGATGCTGCTGCCACATCCACACTGTCATTGTGCCACCCTGTGGCCTCCTCCTGATGCTGCTGCTGCCGCCACCTCCACACTATGTCATTGTACCACTCTGTGGCCTCCTAAAGCTGCTTCTGCCACCTCCACACTATCATTGTGCCACTCTGTGGCCTCCTGATGATGCTTCTGCTGCCGACACCTCCACACTTTGTCATTGTGCCACCCTGTGGCCTCTTGATGCTGCTGCCACCTCCACACTGTCATTGTGCCACTCTGTTGCCTCCTGATGCTGCTGCTGCCACTTCCACACTGTCATTTTGATACCCTGTGGCCTCCTCCTAATTCTGCTGCTGCCTCCTCCACACACTGTCATTGTGCCACTCTGTGGCCTCCTGATGCTGCGTCTGCCACCTCTACACTGTCATTGTGCCACTCTGTGGCCTCCTCCTGAGGCTGCTGCTGCCGACATCTCCACACTGTCATTGTGCCACTCTGTGTCCTCCTCCTGATGCTGCTGCCGACACCTCCACACAGTGTCATTGTGCCACTCTTTGGCCTCCTGATGCTGCGTCTTCCGCCTCTACACTGTCATTGTGCCACCCTGTGGCCTCCTGATCCTGCATCTGCCACCTCTACACTGTCATTGTGCCACTCTGTGGCCTCCTCTTGATGCTGCTGCTGCCGACACCTCCACACTCTGTCATTGTGCCACACTTTGGCCTCCTGATGCTGCATCTTTTGCCTCTACACTGTCATTGTGCCACTCTTTGGCCTCCTCCTGATGCTGCTGCTGCTGACACCTCCACACTCTGTCAGTGTGCTACCCTGTGGCCTCCTCCTGATGCTGCTGCTGTAATTTTCACACTCTGTCATTGTGCCACTCTGTGGCCTCCTGATGGTGCTGTTGCCACCTCCACACTGTCATTGTGCCACCCTGTGGCCTCCTCCTGATGCTGCTGCTGCTGTCACGTCCACACACTGTCATTGTGACACTCTGTGGCCTCCTAATGCGGCTGATGTTACCTCCACACTGTCATTGTGCCACCCTGTGGCCTTCTCCTGATGCTGCTGCCACCTCCACAGTCATTGTGCCACTCTGTGGCCTCCTGATGCTGCGTCTGCCACCTCTACACTGTCATTGTGCCACTCTGTGGCCTCCTCCTGAGGCTGCTGCTGCCGACATCTCCACACTGTCATTGTGCCACTCTGTGTCCTCCTCCTGATGCTGCTGCTGACACCTCCACACAGTGTCATTGTGCCACTCTTTGGCCTCCTGATGCTGCGTCTTCCGCCTCTACACTGTCATTGTGCCACTCTGTGGCCTCCTGATCCTGCATCTGCCACCTCTACACTGTCATTGTGCCACTCTGTGGCCTCCTCTTGATGCTGCTGCTGCCGACACCTCCACACTCTGTCATTGTGCCACTCTTTGGCCTCCTGATGCTGCATCTTTTGCCTCTACACTGTCATTGTGCCACTCTTTGGCCTCCTCCTGATGCTGCTGCTGCTGACACCTCCACACTCTGTCAGTGTGCTACCCTGTGGCCTCCTCCTGATGCTGCTGCTGTAATTTTCACACTCTGTCATTGTGCCACTCTGTGGCCTCCTGATGATGCTGTTGCCACCTCCACACTGTCATTGTGCCACCCTGTGGCCTCCTCCTGATGCTGCTGCTGCTGTCACGTCCACACACTGTCATTGTGACACTCTGTGGCCTCCTAATGCGGCTGATGTTACCTCCACACTGTCATTGTGCCACCCTGTGGTCTTCTCCTGATGCTGCTGCCACCTCCACAGTCATTTTGCTACTCTGTGGACTCCTGATGCTGCTGCCATCTCCACACTGTCATTGTGCCACTCCGGTGCCTCCTTCTGATGCTGCTGCCACATCCAGACTCTGTCATTGGGCCACTCTGTGGTCTCCTCATGCTGCTTCCACCTCACCAGTATGTCATAGGGCCACTCTGTGGACTTCTCATGCTGTTCCCACCCTCCCCATTTCAAGACCGGGCCACTATTTTGCCTTTTGGCCTGGCTGACATCATCATTTATTTGACCCTTCTTCTGATCTGTCAGAAGGAAGGAAAGATGAGACGCACACGGATCCTGTCTATGTAACAGTTGTAGGGCCTGCATGACATGGTCCCTATGCATCAGAATTGGCTTATAAGTAGCAACTGTAAGGCCTGTATGGTCCCATTGGAATTGGCTTGTGATTTGGTAGCCAAAAGCAGGAGTGGGTACAAAACACAGAAGACATGCAAATATTCCATTCACGTATCATCTCTGTTTTGTATCCACTCCTGTTTTTTTTGGCTTTAGCAATACTGAAGGATTACCGACCAAATGCTGACCAAGCTCCACAGACAGGATCCGTTTTTTTGGGGTTAATGTTCTGACGGATCAGAGGAAGGGCAAAATAATCAGTGACATCAACACAAACTTACTGCTGATGCCCACTCCACTCTGTTGCGGGGGGGGGGGGGGGCCCCACTACTTGTATAAGCATTTAATAGAACAGGTTCTGTAGAGATCTATGTGGAATCAGTGAATTGGTGTAGAAGGAGTGTGCTCTTTCACGTTATAGTAGGATCTTGGGCCTCTGCACGGTTCTTTATACCTGGCGCTAACATCAACCTGTAAGGCTGAGTTCACACTTGAGTTATTTTATCAGTTTTTGCCCCGTAACTGCCCAAATAAGTGAAGTGTGCAGTGATTCTAAGAGCGACGCCTGTCATCTACATGTCATACTGACTCACAGTATTTTTTCACTACCATAGCAGACTCCCTTTGCATGCAAGGCACAGTGTTCTACACCACTATAAAGGCTCTCTGCAGCCAGAAAATAGCCGCTTTTTAACGCAATTCACCACTAATAAATTCAGATCAAAATAATTTTTTTGGCGAAAATTCGGGAACTGGCCAAATCGAATTTTTGAGAAATTCGCTCATATCTAATTGTGATATTCTGGCTGTGTGAAAGGAAATTTCTAAAAGTCTGTGAAAGTTCTTCCAGCAGAGCACATCTAAGATTCATAGACTTCAAGGAACTGGAAATGTGCCAGATGAGCAAAACTCAAACATGCAAGATCTGCCAATCATAAAATGCATCCAATTCGCTTTATAGAGTCTTTGATAAGTTAAAGCTCACATTAGCCAACAAAGAGGCAGTCCAAGTAAAACAAGGCAGATTTATGAACTTTGTTGTCTATGCAGACACATTGCATGCATATATTTTAGTGATGTTGTTGTAACATTTGGCTGCTGATTTCATTCAGCTGTGTGCTCTATAATGTTTAGAACACAATACAATATGACATCCATTTTCCACTTTGAAAGAGCACCTGTTGTGCATGTTATATGTTAAGCATATGGTAAATTTAATGGCATGCTTCTAGTGAACAGTTTAAAAGGAAGACTTGGATGAGAAAAACTATTGATTGCATAGATTATTATATTATGATATTAAAGAAGATGGGCACTCCTGTGATGGTTACAATTTATTTCTGAGCACATACAATAATACAGTAGCTATATTCTTTGTGAAAAGCTACTTATCATATTTGATAAATACAGCATTATCCATATGGGTCGATTTTTCTTCTATGTCCATCACTTTTATGCACTTCCCACTAAAAATCCCCAGATATAAGTGAAAATGTGGCCCTATTATTGCCAGTTACACACTCTGAACTGTTTCTAATATTTAAACAATATATTAGACAAATAAAACTTAAAATAGTTTTAGTATAGTTAATGGTGTCATATTGCTATAATATGTCGTCAATGTGCAGTCTGTGGGGGTCTGTCCACTAAGACACCCACTAGAATGATGTGTTAGTGAATCATGACCTGTAGATTTTCTACAGCCTCTAGATGCAGGTCAGTTGAGCTATATGGAGAGGAAATGGCACACGTCTCACTGTTTGTTTTTGTGATCTCCAGAAGTCACAGTAGTCAAACTCTTATGACATTGATGACAATTCCTAGCCATATGCTGCTGATGTCTTCCTGAAAAGACCATTTTAAATATTATCAAAGTGAGCTTATTTTTTCCTAAGAATATTATTCTATAAAACAATGGAAAATAAATGTATCTGCAGGGAAGTAAATTTATTTTATTGTCATTAAAAAGTTTGTGGTAAATTGATTCGGACACAGTAGTACACAACCATAGCCATATGTCACATATTTGTATTATTTTCCAGCTAATTCTTCTTCTCTTGGAATTTGATGCCCATTCTGTCAAATTATATACACTATATTGACAAAGGTATTCGGACACACCTTCTTAATAATTCAGAAGTTTCATTCAGTCCCATTGCCACGGGTGTATAAAATCCAGCACCTAGCCGTCTGCCTTTATAAACATTTGTTAAAAAAAAAGGGTTGTTCCAAAGAACTCATCAAATTCGAGTGTGTGACTGTAAAAGAATGCAATAAGTCACTTTGTGAAATTTCTTTCCTCCTAGATATTTCATGATAAACTTTAAGTGTATTATTGCAAAGTAGAAGCACTTACGAACCACAAAGCTCAGCCACAAAGTATCATACTGCATAATGTTACTGTTAAAGAGGGGGCTGCAGTCTCTGACTACAATTTTCCTGACCCCTTGGTGCCCTGCACTAGTGTCTCTGAACCCACTGAGTCAGCTGTTAACTACACAGAGGCTACTCCAGCAGGTAGTAGCCTGGTGGCTGTACTACAGGAAAGTCCAGATCTCTGTATAGAAGTTAAAGGGTGAATACAAGGAGATTGACAAGATAAAGCCCTTAGGTGTAGCCCAGAGCAAAATCTGTTGGCTAACACAGTGGTTCCACACCCACTGCCATACTTACGGAGGGGGTTGCTGGGTGCTGAGGCTCACAGTGAATAAAATTCACCAGTGCTCGGCTGAGTCAATAGCTGCAGAGTTCCAAACCTCCACTGACGTTAACATCAGCACAAAAAAATGTGTGCCAGGACCATCATGGCATGGGATTCCATGGGGGAGCAGCTGCATGCAAGCTTTACATCACCAAGCATCAGATGGAGTGGTATATAGGACACCATTACTGGACTCTGGAGGTTGAAACGTGTACTGTGGAGTGATGAATCACACTTTTACATGCAGCAGTCTGATGGATGGTATAAGACAAAGTTCAGACTAAGCACCCATATTTCTACACTCAGAAGTGCATGACCATAAGGCAAATTAAGTAGGTTAAAAGATGGCCGCACAATACATCTCAAACTAACAGAAAAACAAAAAAGGGGCTCATTCCAGAAATAGGAATGAAGGAAGTTCTTTGCGCACATTTTTGATCAAAAGTATGTCGGGCCCAAATGCCACTTCACGGCGACTTTAACACATGGGTCCCTAACACTACAGATACTGCCTCTCATGGACTTACCAGTCTCCGTATTTTCAGGGCACTGTAGGAACCAGCTAAATTGCTTTTGTGCTGAAAAGTCCCAGGAACTTGGGCGGGTCTCAGTCCAAAAGAGGCGCCACCCTCAATATACTATAAGACAAAGTTCAGACTAAGCACCCATATTTCTACACTCAGAAGTGCATGACCATAAGGCAAATTAAGTAGGTTAAAGATGGCCGCACAATACATCTCAAACTAACAGAAAAACAAAAAGGGCTCATTCCAGAAATAGGAATGAAGGAAGTTCTTTCGCACATTTTTGATCAAAAGTATGTCGGGCCCAAATGCCACTTCACGGCGACTTCCGCACATGGGTCCCTAACACTACAGATACTGCCTCTCATGGACTTACCAGTCTCCTTATTTTCAGGGCACTGTAGGAACCAGCTAAATTGCTTTTGTGCTGAGAAGTCCCAGGAACTTGGGCGGGTCTCAGTCCAAAGAGCGCCACCCTCAATATACTATAAGACAAAGTTCAGACTAAGCACCTATATTTCTACACTCAGAAGTGCATGACCATAAGGCAAATTAAGTAGGTTAAAGATGGCGCACAATACATCTCAAACTAACAGAAAAACAAAAAGGGCTCATTCAGAAATAGGAATGAAGGAAGTTCTTTGCGCACATTTTTGATCAAAAGTATGTCGGGCCCAAATGCCACTTCACGGCGACTTCCGCACATGGGTCCCTAACACTACAGATACTGCCTCTCATGGACTTACCAGTCTCCTTATTTTCAGGGCACTGTAGGAACCAGCTAAATTGCTTTTGTGCTGAGAAGTCCCAGGAACTTAGGCGGGTCTCAGTCCAAAAGAGGCGCCACCCTCAATATACTATAAGACAAAGTTCAGACTAAGCACCTATATTTCTACACTCAGAAGTGCATGACCATAAGGCAAATTAAGTAGGTTAAAAGATGGCCGCACAATACATCTCAAACTAACAGAAAAACAAAAAGGGGCTCATTCAGAAATAGGAATGAAGGAAGTTCTTTGCGCACATTTTTGATCAAAAGTATGTCGGGCCCAAATGCCACTTCACGGCGACTTCCGCACATGGGTCCCTAACACTACAGATACTGCCTCTCATGGACTTACCAGTCTCCGCAAAGAACTTCCTTCATTCCTATTTCTGGAATGAGCCCCTTTTTTATTTTTCTGTTAGTTTGAGATGTATTGTGCGGCCATCTTTTAACCTACTTAATTTGCCTTATGGTCATGCACTTCTGAGTGTAGAAATATGGGTGCTTAGTCTGAACTTTGTCTTATAGTATATTGAGGGTGGCGCCTCTTTTGGACTGAGACCCGCCCAAGTTCCTGGGACTTCTCAGCACAAAAGCAATTTAGCTGGTTCCTACAGTGCCCTGAAAATACGGAGACTGGTAAGTCCATGAGAGGCAGTATCTGTAGTGTTAGGGACCCATGTGCGGAAGTCGCCGTGAAGTGGCATTTGGGCCCGACATACTTTTGATCAAAAATGTGCGCAAAGAACTTCCTTCATTCCTATTTCTGGAATGAGCCCCTTTTTTGTTTTTCTGTTAGTTTGAGATGTATTGTGCGGCCATCTTTTAACCTACTTAATTTGCCTTATGGTCATGCACTTCTGAGTGTAGAAATATAGGTGCTTAGTCTTTTTTCTTTTTCTGTTAGCTTGAGAGAGCAGCGCCATCTTTTGACCTACTTAATTTGCCTTATGGTCATGCAATTCTGAGTGTAGAAATATGGGTAGCTTAATTTTAAACTGTCTAGTATATTGAGGGTGGCGCCTTGACTGAGACCCGCCCAAGTTCCTGGGACTTCTCAGCACAAAAGCAACTTAGCTGGATCTCTACAGTGCCCTGAATCATGGGAGACTGGTAAGTCCATGAGAGGCAGTATCTGTAGTGTTAGGGACCCATGTGCGGAAGTCGCCGTGAAGTGGCATTTGGGCCCGACATACTTTTGATCAAAAATGTGTGCAAAGAACTTCCTTCATTCCTATTTCTGGAATGAGCCCCTTTTTTGTTTTTCTGTTAGTTTGAGATGTATTGTGCGGCCATCTTTTAACCTACTTAATTTGCCTTATGGTCATGCACTTCTGAGTGTAGAAATATAGGTGCTTAGTCTGAACTTTGTCTTATAGTATATATGAGGGTGGCGCCTCTTTTGGACTGAGACCCGCCCAAGTTCCTGGGACTTTTCAGCACAAAAGCAATTTAGCTGGTTCCTACAGTGCCCTGAAAATACGGAGACTGGTAAGTCCATGAGAGGCAGTATCTGTAGTGTTAGGGACCCATGTGTTAAAGTCGCCGTGAAGTGGCATTTGGGCCCGACATACTTTTGATCAAAAATGTGCGCAAAGAACTTCCTTCATTCCTATTTCTGGAATGAGCCCCTTTTTTGTTTTTCTGTTAGTTTGAGATGTATTGTGCGGCCATCTTTTAACCTACTTAATTTGCCTTATGGTCATGCACTTCTGAGTGTAGAAATATGGGTGCTTAGTCTGAACTTTGTCTTATAGTATATTGAGGGTGGCGCCTCTTTTGGACTGAGACCCGCTCAAGTTCCTGGGACTTCTCAGCACAAAAGCAATTTAGCTGGTTCCTACAGTGCCCTGAAAATACGGAGACTGGTAAGTCCATGAGAGGCAGTATCTGTATTGTTAGGGACCCATGTGCGGAAGTCGCCGTGAAGTGGCATTTGGGCCCGACATACTTTTGATCAAAAATGTGCGCAAAGAACTTCCTTCATTCCTATTTCTGGAATGAGCCCCTTTTTTGTTTTTCTGTTAGTTTGAGATGTATTGTGCGGCCATCTTTTAACCTACTAGTCTGATGGATGGGTCTGAGTTTGGTGAATGCCAGTAGTGTTGAGCAAATCGAAGTGAAATGAACTGACTTTGATTCGAATTTCAGGAAAAATCACAGCCCTATAAAAGCCTCATCCTGCCCAGTCTCTGCCAGTTTACTGTGAGCCGAGCATAGGGAGAGATGTGCCAAGTGCTAGGGGCAGTGGTTAACAAAGCTTTTAATTGTAGAATATTAGATAGGGACAGCGCAGGGACAGTGTAATGAGATCACAGGGAGAATTTGTATACACTGTAGGGAATGCATAGGGAGACTACAGGGACAGTGCAGACCCAGTGTAATCACCTTGTGCATCTTGTTCAACTGCTGTACCAGTTATACTTAATCTGTTCTGTTATACATATACTTACTGTGCATCAGACTCATTGTTAACGTGCAGTCAAATGTATAGTTGAGTTTGTCTAGTTCATCTGCTGTGCCATTTATACTTAATCTGTAGTGTTATACTGTACATTGACTTACTGTGTGTCAGACTCATTGTCAACAGGCGGTGCAATACATCGGCGTGTTTATTTAGTACACTTACTGCACCATTAATGCTTACTCTGTTTTATAATACATAGACTTTCTGTGATCATTTTCTTTGGCATTTTGTACAGGAACAAACATAACACATACTGATCTGCAAAAGTATACAGAAACTCAAATTGGGTACAGCCAAAAGCACAAATAAAACAGAACAAGTGTTCTAACCCAACCCTCCCTCCCCTGAACTGCACCATATTGCACTTAGGCCATAGGTCTCACTCTTCCCGACCCACAAGCGACCCACACTCACATATAGATCCTAAAGGTCCAACAAAGCTAAACCAACCCACCCTGCCCTTACCGAGTAATGCCACTCCCCATATAAAGGGAAAATTGTCGCCTGGAGGGCAGTCTGGACATGGTCATCCACGGTCCCCAAATAGAGTCTGTCGGAATATTTATGCTGTCTCCGATTAACAGTCTATATTATTTATATGAATAAATTAAAATCTGTAATGAAGGAGATTCTAATTTATTATCATAAATATCAAGCTAAAACAAGCTTGTGATCTGCGTTGAATTGAAGACAAAACCCAGTTACAGACAAAATATATATGTAATTTATTAATACAATTTATAGTGCAAAATAATATATAATAAAATTGTCGATAATTGAAATTTAATCCATGATATGCAAAATAGTGAGAAAGTCAAAATAATTGAGAATATATATATATGTACAATTATTTTTTTCTTATAATGATACCCCTCAATTATATTTAATATCAATTCAATACTTGATTTCTCTCAGCCGACAAATATCCGATTAAACCCAAATCTGGTTTATCTTCTTCCTCCTGACGAAGCCTGTGAGGGGTGAAACGCGCGTCGAGGTCTCTGGTGTCCACGCTCTTCCCGGATAAGATAATGGGTAAAATATATCTTATTATCTACATTGCACTATTTAACTGCTTGGGTTAGGTTTGATATTATATCCCACCCTTTCAGTAGGGCTGCTTTTCTGACCATTTGGGTGTACATCTATATGGGTTATCCGTGTGGGAACTACATTCCTGTATGTCTCAATTTATATACACCCATTTTTTGTATGTAGTATCATTACATCCCATATATCTATTTATTCGGGTAGTGCGTGGACTCTGTCTTCCGGGTTGTGGCCTGCTGATACAGGCACTTCAGTGTTTCTGCTTTCCCCGTATGTTATATGTTACTTTATAATAATAAAACTGAGAGATATTTTATCGTATATGGTGTAACTCTTTTTTGCAAGGGTTTAGTTCTTTTTGGGTATCAGTACATAATACTCCTTGCCAGATATTGCTGATGATTAGTTTGAGGAAATTCTGTTTGGTTTGGTACTAATTATCTTCTATCTATACAGATATTGATTGATATATATATATATATATATATATATATAATCAACAGTACTGGTCTAGAATTGAATTCAATTACTTGGAGATAATACCGTGTTTTCACCAGTATATTTTCGATCTCCCGGTATTGGATTAATTTTCAGGATGATGCTGCAGGTACACCCCCAATCTTACTCCAAAACAGATACTGTACACCAGGTATGGTTAATTGAATATATATATATAGATATGTATTATATTGATTAATTATCCTATAAAATATAGGTAAGGTTATACTATACCAAAATGTCAGCTAGCAGAAATCAGTTTCAATGGTTCTAAGATGGCTGCCTCCAATGACTGAAAAGGTGGTCAAGGCTGGATCTGGTCTTTTCCTTTGATGATCGTCCTTTGAGGATGGTCTTTCTGAATATGGTCTTTTTAAGATGGTCAGAGAGAGAGCTCCAGACCCCCCAAGATCTTTTCTTCCTTCTTTTTTTTTTTCCTTCTCTCTCAGCCCATACCATCTTTTTATCCTATCTTAGAAAGGGCTTGGCCAAGTTTTATCATTAACTAGTGACCTTACTTCATAATAAATAGAACCTCCCTCTAAGGAGAATACACCCTAGATCTTTATGTTACCCTAACACTAGATGGCATTAGTACTCCATACAAACGTCGAAGCACTCACTTATTTCTCTTATTCATTTACTAACAATAAATTTAACTAAGGTTTCAGACAAAACCTTGAGGAGATCTTGAATAGACAATGACTTTTGTATTTATCAAACATCTCGTTTATCCTTAAATCTTTTGACCAGACCTAATTAAGACAGGGTTTGTTTATTCAAGAAACCTTCAGGAAAGCGATCATTAACTCGTGTTTTACACTGAAAAAGATTCTAAAAAAATGACAGAGGAATTGGCACCTCGTTTCTAACCTTAAAACTGAATATATCTATAAGGACCATACTCTTATATATACAGCACACGTATTTAAATTGATGATATAAAATCAATCTACTCATACATTGATTAATATAAAAACCCCAAAGAAAGATTAGAGTCTTTCTATTCACTGAAAATCATCAAAACTTAGCACATTTCTAATACATTGTCTTATCTAGGCAATTACTTTTCATTGGACCTTGGAACATCTCCTTCTCACAAAAACAGACTTGGGTAAACACTTTGGTACATATTGTAAATCTTAGGTTAGTAATTCAAAGTTAAAATCCTGACTCACTCTGCACTTTTAAAATAAGACAAAATGGTTGTCCTTTAGGCTCATGTCCATACATCTTATATAGGCCTTATACTTATGGACTTTATTTATACCCAATAGTTCTGACATGTCAAACTTTTAATCAGTGCCTCTCTTGTGATACACTCCCTTCTTTAGCCTGAATATTACATTCTTAAGAGCAATAAACTTCTCTTTGGTTGGTACACTGGCACTGATCCATTATTTAGCTATTAGTTTCCTGGCCTGGTATAATAATCTACCTATACCAATGTTGAGTCCCTCTGTTGAATCATTCAGCAGAAAACCCAATATACAGGTTAATGATTCAGCAGGGAGTCTAACTCTATATACCTCAAAGAAAACATCTAGTACTGCTCGCCAGAAAAGGCCTAGAGAGGTACATTCCCAGAATATGTGAAGGAGATGTGCTTCAAAAATACCACATTTAGGACAATTAGATGTGTCACGTATACCCAATCTGTTAAGGAACAAGGGTGTCCTATATACCCTATGTATCAAATATAGTTTCGAGAGTGTGTGTACCTCGCACAGTGATAATGAAGGCCCCATACACAGCACCTCAGACCATTGTGTATCAGTTAACAAACCAATATCCCGTGACCACTTCTCCCGTACTGACAATGGAAAATGTTCCTGATAAAATGAGATCAATAATCTATAAAAAACAGAACTCACCCCCTTAGTCCCTCCCCCACTCCTAATCTGCTCCGCCAACATAGAGATATGTATAGTAATATCAATTGTATTTCCCTGTGCTTCCAGGGCGTGTCGAAGTTGTAAATACTGGTAGTTGAGAGAATTTGGAAGGCCAAACTCTGTCTTCAGTTGTTCATATCATTTAAGTGTCCCCTTGGTATACAATTGTGACATCCAGACATGTCTTTTAGCTTCTGCCAGACTTTACAAAATAGATGTACACTCGGGGCATTGTCTGGGGGACGTATAACAGAATCCAAGCTCCACTATATACCCTGGAGGCCTCCCACCCATCAGGTAGGACATCAGTGCGCCCACCGGACCCATATTATCTATAGGACCAGATGTTTTACATTGTTGGGCCTGTGTAGCCAGAAGATACAGCCAAACCCCCACTATCCTTATTTCTTTGTAGGGTTTCTAAACGGATTCTCGTAGACTGCTTGTTCCATATTAGGGACCAAAACAAACCCTGGATTTTATAAAAGTGGCGCATTGGTATCCATATAGGGCTATTTTGTAGTATATAAAGAAACTGTGGCATTAACACCATCTTTACTAAGTTGGCTCTTCCAATAACTGAAAGTGGTAGCTTGCACCAGCTGGTCACCTTCCTAGTACTCTTATCAAATAGAGGGAGCAAATTTAGATTGATATAATTCTGCGGGCTAGAAGACACCTGAACTCATAAGTATTTGAATGTAGCCGTTTGGAGGGGGGCAATCTAATCCATAAAGGATGCTGTCATAGGGTCTAGAGCAGGTTTCTCAACTCCGGTCCTCAGGATCTACCTACCGGTCAGGATTTGAGAATATCCCACACAATGAATATCTGTGGTAAGGCCGGATGCATGGACACTAATTATATTACCTGCTCAATACTAAGGAAATCCTGAAAACATGATTGGTAGTTGGGTCCCGAGGACCGGAGTTGAGAAACCCTGGTCTAGAGGAGGCATCACCGATTTATCCCAATTGATGGTCAAACTGGAGTAGGTACCAAAATCATCATTTAGTTTCATGACATAGGGCAGAGATTGTTCTACCTTACCCAAAAATAATAACATGTCATCCTTGTAAAGCACGATTCTCTCCTCTATGCATTCGTATTTTAAACCTACCACCCCCGAATCCATACGTATCATCTGAGCCAGGGGCTCTATACCCAACGCAAAGAGCAGGGGTGATAAGGGACATCCCTGGCTTGTGCCCCTCTCAAAAGTAAAGGCATTGAACAACAACCCTTTTGTCTGTATATGAGCCCTAAGTCAGAAATACTGAAGTTATACCTAGGATGTAAATCTGGGGCCGAAGCCCGTGGTCGCAAGCACCACCCAAAAGAACTTCCACTCGACGCTGTCAAAAGCTTTCACAGAGTTGAGTGAAAGGACAGCTCGCCCACAGACACCATCTCAGTCCCAGACATATGCAGATTAAAGTATAATCTCCTAACGTTAATTGTTGTGAATTTACTTGGCATAAATCCAGTCTAGTCACCGTGAAACAGACAGGATGATCTTCATTAACCTGTTAGCCAGTACTTTGGCCAGCAGTTTAACATCAGTACATAATAAGGAGATGGGGCGGTAGGAGTTTGGTCCAATATATAGGCTCATTTATCTAGTTTGTTTACTGCTCCATTAATACCATATGTTCTGTTATACATAGACTTACTGTACATCAGACTCACTGTCAACAGGCAGTCTAATATATAGGGATGTTTATCTAGAACACTTATTGCACAATTAATACTTAATCTGTTCTGTTACACATAGACTTACTGTGTGCCAGACTCATTGTCAACAGGCAGTCTAATATATGGGCATGATTTTCTAGTTCATCTGCTGTGCAATTCTTACTTAATCTATTCTGTTATATATAGACTTGCAGTTGGGTGAGAGCACATGTTGCGAGCTGTCAGAGACATGACCATGATACTGGTGTGGGTGACATAAGTGATGAACAGACATTAGTGGATGATGATGCTGTAGCGATTGCATGTGGGAGCCAGGAGAAGAGGGAGCATCATGATCAGGGGGTAAGGGTGGCAGCAGGCCCGTGAGACAGCAAAGGGGTGCCAGTATTCCGATGAACCTGCAGGGTGAAAGCAGTGGGAGATCTGGAGCCAAATGTGCCTGGGGTAGAACATCTGCTGCTCAGGAGCCTACCTGTCAGGAAACAACTAGCAGTGCACGGGTTCATAAAGGCAGCGGCAGGCAGTCAGCACAGAATGGTGAGGTTAAAATGTCATACTCAGCAGTGTGGGAATTTTTTAGTCACTAGAGGACGTTAGTGTGGCGGTATGCAGGATATGTGGGCAGAACGTGAAGCAAAGTCAGGGTGCTAATGTTGGCATCACTGCCCTGTGTCAACACATGGAGTGTCACCATAAAGTGGCCTGGGAAATCTGTGGCACTAATGTAGTGGTACAGCGTGATGCATCAACCACTGTATCTCCCAGTGGCCTGCACTCTTTCTCCAGCAGTCAGGGCTCCTCAACCTGTTGTTCCTTCCCTTCGTGCTTCCCCTCCCTGCTCCAACGGTGCTGAGGCTGAACGTGAACCTGGCCAAGTCCCTTCCTTTCCATGGACTCTGAACATTTCAGGGAACTGATGGCTTGTGCCCTCCCAAGGTGGAGATTCCCAAGCCGTCATTACTTGTACTTCAGTAATATACCAGCCCTGCTTATGTATGTTGAGCAGAAGGTAACATAGTAACATAGTAACATAGTATATAAGGCCGAAAAAAAACTTTTGTCCATCCAGTTCGACCTGTTTCCTGCAAGTTGATCCAGAGGAAGGCAATAAACCCCTGTGAGGTAGAGCCAATTTTCCCCACTTAAGGGGAAAAAATTCCTTCCCGACTCCAATCAGGCAGTCAGAATAACTCCCTGGATCAACGACCCATATTTAGTAGCTATAGCCTGAAATATTATTACGCTCCAGAAATACATCCAGGCCCCTCTTGAATTCCTTTATTGTACTCACCATCACCACCTCTTCAGGCAGAGAGTTCCATAGTCTCACTGCTCTTACCGTGAAGAACCCTTTTCTATGTTTGTGTACAAACCTTCTTTCCTCCAGACGCAGAGGATGTCCCCTTGTCACAGTCACAGTCCTGGGGATAAATAGATGATGGGAGAGATCTCTGTACTGACCCCTGATATATTTATTTTATACATAGTTATTAGATCTCCCCTCAGTCGTCTTTTTTCTAGAGTGAATAACCCAAATTTTGATAACCTTTCAGGGTACTGTAGTTGCCCCATTCCAGTTATTAATTTAGTTGCCCTCCTCTGAACCCTCTCTAGCTCTGCTATGTCTGCCTTGTTCACAGGAGCCCAGAACTGTACACAGTACTCCATGTGTGGTCTGACTAGTGATTTATAAAGTGGTAAGACTATATTTTCATCACGGGCATCTATGCCCCTTTTGATGCCACCCATTATCTTATTGGCCTTAGCAGCAGCTGCCTGACACTGTTTTTTACAGCTTAGTTTGTTATTTATTAAAATTCCTAGATCCTTTTCCATGTCAGTGTTACTGAGTGTTTTACCATTTAGTATGTACGGGTGACTTGCATTATTCCTTCCCATGTGCATAACTTTACATTTGTCAGTGTTAAACCTCATCTGCCATTTCTCTGCCCAAGCCCCCAATCTATCCAGATCCCTCTGTAGCAGAAAACTGTCATCTTTAGTGTTAATTACTTTACACAGTTTAGTGTCATCTGCAAAAATTGATATATTACTGTGCAAGCCTTCTACAAGATCATTAATAAATATATTGAAGAGAATAGGGCCCAATACTGACCCCTGAGGTACCCCACTAGTGACCGTGACCCAATCTGAGTGTGTACCGTTAATAACCACCCTCTGTTTTCTATTACTGAGCCAGTTACTTACCCACATACAGATATTTTCTCCTAGTCCAAGTGTTCTCATTTTATATACTAACCTTTTATGTGGTACAGTGTCAAATGCTTTGGAGATGTCCAGATATACGACATCCATTGATTCGCCGCTGTCAAGTCTAGAACTTACCTCCTCATAGAAACTGATTAAATTAGTTTGACATGACCGATCCCTCATGAAGCCATGCTGATATGGTGTAATTTGCTTATTTTCATTGAGATACTCCAAGATAGCATCTCTTACAAAACCTTCAAACAGTTTACCCACAACAGATGTTAAGCTTACCGGCCTATAATTTCCAGGCTCTGTTTTTGGACCCTTTTTGAATATTGGCACCACATTTGCTATACGCCAGTCTGGTGGAACATTCCCTGTCAGTATGGAGTCCGTGAATATCAAAAATAAGGGTCTGGCTAGGACATCACTTAATTCCCTTAGGATACGGGGTGTATGCCATCCGGTCCTGGCGATTTGTCTATTTTAATCTTTTTAAGTCGCTGCTGTACTTCTTCCTGGGTCAGACAGGGCACTTTTAAAGGGAATTTACTTTTACATTTTGCATTTCATCTGACAGTTTATTTTCCTCAGTGAAAACAGTGGTGAAGAAAATATTTAATAGCTTGGCTTTATCCTCGTCGCTTTCTGCAACTCCCCCTCATTGCTATGTAGAGGGCCGACTCCTTCAGGTTTATATTTTTACCATTTATATAATTGAAAAACATTTTAGGGTTAGTTTTGCTCTCTTTGGCAATTAATCTCTCGGTCTCTAGTTTGGCAGTTTTTATTAGTTTTTACATATTCTATTTTTCTCCTTATAGTTTATCAGTGCTTCCTGGCTCCCCTCCTGTTTTATTGATTTATATGCTTTCTTTTTGTCATTTATTGCTTTTTACGGTTCTATTTATCCACATTGGTTTCTTCTTATTTCTTAGCCTTTTATTTCTATAAGGTATGCATCGATCACAATTAGATGTTACAATGCTTTTAAAAATCTCCCATTTTGTGGTTGTATTTTTATTTTTGAGGACTATGTCCCAGGCCTATGGCCTCTCTTAGTTGGCTAAATTTTGCTTTTTTGAAGTCCGGTATTCTTGTTCCTCCCTGTAGAAACTCTCGTTTCAAGGATAATTGGAAGGTTATTACTTTATGGTCACTATTTCCCAGGTGTCCCCCGACCTGCACGTCTGTTGTTCTATCAGGTCTATTGGTTAATACTAAGTCCAGTATGGTCGTTCCTCTAGTTGGGTCCTGAACCATTTGGGAAAGGTAATTGTATTTGGCTATTGCCAAGAACCTGTTTCCTTTATGGGATGTACAGCTCTCAGTTTCCCAGTCTATATCTGGGTAGTTGAAGTCCCCCATAATAACCACCTGATTATGGTTTGCCGCCTTGTTTATCTCGTTTAGTAATAGATTTTCTGCGGACTCTGGTATATTAGGTGGTTTATAGTAAACTCCTATTAGTAATTTATTATTGTTTTTGGCTCCATTTATCTCCACCCACAATGACTCCACATTTTCGTGTCCCTCACAGATGTCTTCCCGGAGTGTGGGCTTTAGAGAGGACTTTATGTAAAGGCAGACCCCTCCCCCTCTCCGGTTTTGACGATCCTTTCTGAACAGATTGTAACCTTGTACATTAACAGCCCAGTCATAGCTATCATCCAGCCATGTCTCAGTTATTCCCACTATGTCATAGTCCTCCTCACACATCACTAATTCCAGTTCCCCAGTTTTATTAGTCAGGCTTCTGGCATTAGTATACATACATTTGAGAGGTTTATGCATATTTTTTGCCCTACACCTTTCCTTCTGAACTTTTCTAGTTTCTCCTTCCATTTCTCCCCCAGTCCCACTACCTTGCCCCGGTCTCTATCTGCACTATCTTCCCCTCCTGTAATGTAATTTCCCTCCCCCAGTCCCTAGTTTAAACACTCCTCCAACCTTCTAGCCATCTTTCTCCCCAACACGGCTGCCCCTTCCCCATTGAGGTGCAGCCCGTCCCTACGATAGAGCCTGTAGCCGATAGCAAAGTCGGCCCAGTTCTCCATGAACCCAAAACCCTGCTTCCTACACCAGTTCTTGAGCCACTTGTTAACCTCTCTAATCTCCCGCTGCCTCTCTTGTGTGGCCCGTGGTACAGGCAGTATTTCGGAAAATACTACCTTTGAGGTCCTTGCCCTAAGCTTGTGACCTAAATCCCTGAAATCATTCTTAAGGACGCTCCACCTTCCTCTAACTTTGTCATTGGTTCCGATATGGACCATGACCGCTGGATCTTCTCCAGCCCCTCCCAGTAATCTGTCAACCCGATCTGCGATGTGTCGAACTCTAGCGCCAGGAAGACAGCACACTGTTCGGCGATCACGATCTTTGTGACAGATCGCCCTATCTGTTCCCCTAATAATTGAGTCTCCCACTACCAGCACCTGTCTGGCCTGCCCTGCTCTCCTGGTCCCCTGCTTACTGGAGCTGACATTCCCCTGACCGGCAGAGGAAGTGTCTGGCTGCAGCGGTGCTGTCCCTGAGCTGCCATCCCCTCATCTGCCAAGCGTGCAAACTTGTTGGGGTGTGTCAGATCAGGGCTAGCCTCCCTGGCACTCTTCCCTCTACCCCTCTTTCTTACTGTCACCCAGCTAGCTACCTCACTTTCCTCAGCCTCCTTTCTGTCACCCTCCCCACATCTACCCCAAAGACTGCTTGCTCGGTGAGCAGCAAACTCTTTGCAAATTGTCAGTGGCTCTCAGTGTTGCAATATGCCCGTTTAGAGACTCGATGTGCGATTCCAAGCGGGTAATTTGCTCACATTTTGAACAAAGATATGCACCCTCAAACGGCTGTTCCAGGACTGCATACATCATGCAAGATGTGCACTGGACGGCATTGTCAATTGTGCAAGACATACTAATGGGGATTACACCACAAAAACAAAAAAAAATACAATATAATCTAGTTACAAGAACTGACGAATTTCAGTCCCCCACTGAAGTCCCTGAATCTGAAGTCACTTAATCTTAAGTCACACTTACACAACCACACACTTAATCAACCACGCGTCGCGACCAACCTCGCGTTATATATATATCTACTTATATAAGTATGCTGTAAATGAAACTCAAATACACCAGCCTGTTTTTTTTTCCTCTGGATTCAAAAAGAGGAAAGGTGGGCCAGTACTTGAGCCTTGTCGCGTCTGATACAGTTCATGGCAGCAGAGACTTGTGCACCTTTAACTATGGTCAAGGACAACATATGTTCTTTACATCCCACTGGATAAATGTGGTTCCGTCCCAGGCACAGTAACAACTTGGCCAGGTGATGACAATGCTGCCTCTGCGTTATAATTATGGAATTTCAGCACCAATGTCCTCCTCTGCCTCCTCATCCTCCACCTTTTCCTCAGCCTCCACGATAGGCACAGTTCAGAGTGGTCCTCCAGCATACCACCTATGCAAAGGACCTATGCTCAAACTATAGGATCCACTTTTTTTGGGATGTTCTTCTGATAGCTCAGAAGAACGGAAAAATAAACGGTGATGTGAACACAGCCTTACTGCTGACACTCTCCCCACTGTCATGGGGCCACTCTTTGAATCTTTGGCCACTGCATGGTTCAGTCCATGCTGATAAATTAGACCTGATGCTAATAATTGACCTGTAAGACTAGGTTTACAATTCAGTTATTTGGTCAGTTATTTCCATCAGTTTTTTTTTTTTGCCAAATTCAGAATCCAAGCTTTCTATCGGATTTGGTATCATAAATAGATCTACACTTGTTCTCTGGGTTTGACCCACACCTACTTTTGGCTGACAATAAATGATAAGAATAACTGACCAAATAACTTAAGTGTTAACTGAGCCTAATAGTGATACACAGTTATTCTACAGCTAACAGAAGGGATTCTAATGCATGTGTTTGCACTCCCACAACATGGATTAAAAGAACCTTTTTTTTCTCCACTACTTTATTGGCGCTGTCTCCGTGTCCCTTTTTGTTCCATTAAAGAGTCATGAGGGCTCCTGCAGGGGCCTGCAGCATTTTTTTTATTTTTTGCTTTACTGAAGGCTGTTGTATGTTATTCTTTTTGTTTAGCTAGGGGTTAGCTAGAACTGTTGGTGGCCTGCACAATGATGCACATGTCCATATAAATGACCTGCCAGTCATTCTGTCACACAGTAACTGTTTCGCTACCAGGAAGGACCAGCTATACATGTTGCTGCACTCCACAGTGATGTACACCAAGATACATTCTCCTTAAAGTTTACCTGTATAAAATTCCCAGAGACACAGTCCAAAATCTTGTAGGAAGCCTTCCCAGAAGACTGACATCTATTTTGGCTGCAAAGAGGGGGGTCCATCTTAATGTCTATGGACAACTTTGCACTTGTGACTCTTTAGGTTGCGGTATCTATCTTCTTACAAGATACTAAGGCTCACTCTGCACCAGTGCTTCCAGTTTTTGGTATCTCCTTTCTCACAACTCACTGTGTACATATTGTTTCTTACCAAGTCACAGTTTATCTCAATTTTTTTGCACGGCACACAATCTATACAGGCATATTAATTTGTGGCAGTTTAATAATAACCTTTTATAAAATCTGAATAGTTAGCACCACTTGTACTCAGGAATGAACTTTGCAAACAAGGTTCGGGCCGCGTGCTAGAATAGATGATCCCAAAGCAGTTTTTTTCTCCCTTCAGAGTGAACCGAGGTCTGCAGATATCCTATCGTCAGATATCCTGCAACTTATCAAAAGACAACCAATAGTGAAATTCCATATGGCTGTATGACCCTTTTTGCACAGATTGTACTCACAGAAAACTCATTGGTTGCAGGCGTATCAAGCTGTCATTCACAGTTTTTTCTTGAAGTCCAAGTTCCCAATACCTCCTCCTCTAATGGCTTTTTACTAATTCGACTGCCATGAACTTTAGTCCTTTCGGATTTTTTTGATGAAATATTTTATAATGTGTGGATACTCCATGGTTCTCTAGTCCCTTCCTAATATTTCTTATGTGTTCTTGTAACTTAGTTTTTAGGGGTCTGATAGTACATCCTACGTACTGCTGGCCACATGGGCACTCCAGTACATACACGACCCCTTTACTGTGACAAGACATCTCTCCCACTACTTCTAATTCCTTATCCTTCACATTGTTTATTAAATTATTATCTTTGTTTTATTTTCTAATCTCTCGATTCGATTTTTACAGGCACTACAGAAACCATACCAATTGGAACAATTGTTCTTCGTACTTATCTCCTCAGGTTGTATGGCACTATGTACAAGCTTGTTTTGTAAGTTAGGTGCTCTTTTATATATAACCATTGGCCGTTCAGGGATCACAGATCCAAGTACTGGATGATTTTTCAGAATAGACCAGTTTTTTTTTATTCCGTTTTTTATAAAACTGGTCTATTCTGAAAAATCATCGAGTACTTGGATCTGTGATCCCTAAACGGCCAATGGTTATATATAAAAGAGCATCTAACTTACAAAACAAGCTTGTACATAGTGCCATACAACCCGAGGAGATAAGTACGAAGAACAATTGTTTCAATTGGTGTGGTTTCTGTAGTGCCTGTAAAAATAAAAATAAAAACTGAGAGATTACAAAATAAAACAAAGATAAATAGCAATGTGAAGGTTAAGGAATTAGAAGTAGTGGGAGAGATGTCTTGTCACAGTAAAGGGGTCGTGTATGTACTGGAGTGCCCATGTGGCCTGCAGTACGTAGGATGTACTATCAGACCCCTAAAAACTTGGGTACAAGAACACATAAGAAATATTAGGAAGGGACTAGAGAGCCATGGAGTATCCGCACATTATAAAATATTTCATCAAAAAAATCAGTCGAATTAGTAAAAAGCCATTGGAAAGGAGGGAATTTTTTGGAAAAAATAAATAAAAAAGAAAGTAAGTGGATATATGAACTAAAAACGTTGCAACCATGGGGTTTAAAAGTAGACTTTGATTTATTAGTTGTTCTGAATTAATTATATTGGTTGGGAGTATGACAGTCTGTATGTGAATGAGGGCTTACAGCATTGCGGTTCCCCACGGACATGGTGGACACAAATTATAGGCGAATGTGCTCTGTTGGTAAGAATCGCATGAAAAGAGAAAAGAGAATGTGGCTAATGAATACAACAGGTGTGTGATGAGTGTTATCTGAATAAAAAGGGAAGGGGGAGGGTGATGATGATGTGTGCCCCTGACGAAGCTTTAGGAGCGAAACCCGGGTCGGGCGAGAGGAGAGACGCTGGGATTTTTATTGTGCTTTTCAAAGAATACGTTTGTAAGTACATAAAAAATAAAAGTTTTACAAAATTATCGGAGCTTCACTATGGTGGGAGCGGCTCTTGTTCACAGAAAATTTTGAGTAAGAAGACCCTTTTGAGGTAAAAGAAGTTCCCCTCGGTGTTGATGTGAAAAAGTCCGTGGCTGACCCCGCTTTGCCAGTGTGGTATTGAGAACTTGGACTTCAAGAAAAAACAGTGAATGACAGCTTGATACGCCTGCAACCAATGAGTTTTCTGTGAGTACAATCTGTGCAAAAAGGGTTATAAAGCCATATGGAATTTCACTATTGGTTGTCTTTTGATAAGTTGCATGATATCTGACGATAGGATATCTTCAGACCTCGGTTCACTCTGAAGGGAGAAAAAAACTGCTTTGGGATCATCTATTCCAGCGCGCGGCCCGAACCTTGTTTGCAAAATTCCAAAAGTGTGACCGTACCCACAAAACTTCTCGGACTCGCAGCGTTTTAGGCTATGTTCACACGACGACATTTATCGCTCGACAATAAGTTGCGCGACAAACAGGGCACAACTTCACAGCAATATTTGTCACGCGACAATTTTTATAATGGGAGTCTATGGTGTCGCATTGCGACATGCAGCATGCTGCGACTGCGACGCGACAGTCGCAGAAAAATCAATCTTGAATGGATTTTTTGTGACTGTCGCGTCGCAGTCGCAGCATGTCGCATGTCGCAATGTGACACCATAGACTCCCATTATAAAAATTGTCGCGAGACAATAGTGTGACTTTTTGTCGCGCGACAAATGTCGTCGTGTGAACGTAGCCTAAGCTTGTGGAATGGTGATAATTTGTTTCTTTTTCATTTTCAGGAATGAACTTGTTAATAATTGAGCGAAAAAAATCAAACGTTTTAGATGCTTGATACTAATGTCTTTTCTTTTGCCAGGAAAATCATAGTTTACAACAGATACTGTGCCCAGAGCAATGATTCCTTCAAACACATATTGCAGAAGTTACAGAGCCAAATATGCTAGCTAGTGATGATCTTATTGTAAAGTCACTATAGGTTTGACCTAACCATCAAGTATAGAATGGGAAACATAAATGTGAATCACTTCAAAGCTTCGAAGCTATGAGACACCATTTATAAACAGTACATATAGTAGTAAAAATATACAAGGCACATACATTTTGTACACACTAAGGGGCACATTTAATAAGACTGACGTTTTAGACTGGCCCGTCCCCTTACCGCCCACGCCACGCTTACAATTTTAGTCCTTGCGTGAGCAGGCAAAAGTCACAGATGGCAGCACAACTAACCGCTGTGCTGCCATCTGTACCTGAAATACACCTAATTTAGGCATATTTCAGATTAGTAAATGACCCCTAAATACATCAATAAAGTAAGATTAAACCCAAGTACACAAAACTAAATTCTGTGTATGCTCTGGTATGCTCAGAGAAGATACAGATAACAAATAGTTCCTAATAAATTCGCAGTCCTACTTTCCCCACACTCACACAGTCATTTATACAGTTGAGTTCAAAATTATTCAACCCCCAATGCTGTAAAGGGTTTTAGGGAATTTAGTGTACATTTGTAATTGTGTTCAGAATGAAATCTTACAAGGACTTTTTAAAGAACCAAATGCAACTAAAATGACATTAATTGTTTTTGTAATACAGTATTAAATGTTTTTTTTGTGATTTCTTCATTGACACAATTATTCAACCCCTTAAAGACTACCACTCTTAGGCCTCATTCAGACGGCCGTATGGCTTCAGTAAGTTCTTCTGGACACATGTCCGTTTTTTTGCGGATCCGCAAAAAAACTGAACGGATCCTGCAAAATATGTTCCGTTTTTTTGCGGATCCATAGACTTGTATTAGGCCACGGACCGTTTTCTGCGGACAAGTATAGGACAAGTGAGTTTTGTTTTGCGGACAGAAACAACGGAACGACGGATGCGGACAGCACACAGAGGACTGTCCGCATATTTGAGGAGCCCATAGAAATGAATGGATCCGCATACTTTCCGCAAAATTGCGGATCGGATGCGGATCCGTTCATACGGTTGTCTGAATGAGGCCTTAAGAACAGAGGTTCATTCAAGTGTTTTCGATCAGGTATTGATAACACCAGTGGATATCAAGGAGCAGCAATCAAGCATAATAAGCACCAATTAGGCAGATGTAAAATGACTGTGATACTCAGCTCCTTCTAGACATTTATTGGTGTGTTTACAAACATGGTGAAGTCAAGAGAATGGTCCAGGAAGACAAGAGAAGAGGTGATTTCTCTTCACAGGAAGGGCAATGGCTATAAGAAGATTGCAGAGATGTTAAACATACCAAGAGACACCATAGGAAGCATAATTCGCAAATTCAAGGCAAAGGGCACTGTTGAAACGCTACCTGGTCGTGGCAGAAAGAAGATGCTGACTTCGACTGCTGTGCGCTACCTGAAGCACAAAGTGTTGAAAAGTCCCTGTGTGACTGCTGAGGAACTGAAAAAAGATTTATCAGATGCGGGTACTGAAGTTTCAGCTCAGACAATAAGGCGCACACTGCGTAATGAAGGCCTCCATGCCAGAACTCCCAGGTGCTGTCTCCAAAGAATAAGAAGAGTCGACTGCAGTATGCCAAAAGTCATGTGGACAAACCACAAAAGTTTTGGGATAGTGTTCTGTGGACTGATGAAACAAAATTAGAACTGTTTGGGCCCATGGATCAACGCTATGTTTGGAGGAGGAAGAACAAGGCCTATGAAGAAAAGAACACCTTGCCTACTGTGAAGCATGGTGGGGGGGTCAATCATGCTTTGGGGTTGTTTTGCTTCTACAGGTACAGGGAAGATTCAGCGTGTGCAAGGTACTATGAATTCTCTTCAGTGCCAGGAGATATTGGATGAAAATGTGATGCAGTCCGTCACAAACCTGAGGCTTGGGAGACGTTGGACCTTTCAACAGGACAATGATCCCAAGCATACCTCTAAGTCCACTACAGCATGGTTGCAGATTAAAGGCTGGAACATTTTGAAGTGGCCATCGCAGTCACCAGACTTAAATCCGATTGAGAACCTCTGGTGGGACTTAAAGAAAGCAGTTGCAGCGCGCAAGCCTAAGAATGTGACTGAACTGGAGGCTTTTGCCCATGAAGAATGGGCGAAGATACCCGTAGATCGCTGCAAGACACTTGTGTCAAGCTATGCTTCACGTTTAAAAGCTGTTATAACTGGAAAAGGATGTTGTACTAAGTACTAAGATTGAATGTCACTTGGGGGTTGAATAAAACTGATAATGATGTGAGCACAGAAAAGACATTTGTGGTTATTTCATTATAAACGTTATTTTATATTTGTCTGACTTACAAGTGCCTCTTTGATTTTATTGTAAACATGGTGACTGAAATGATCAAAATCAATGTCAAACTGGCCAAAACACTCAATTTCAGTGGGGGTTGAATAATTTTGAACACAACTGTAGCTGTCCCTGTATCATTGTGTGTACAGGCGCAGGGTTTGCTTAATGCTCATGTGCCCTGGTTCAAAAGTTCAACTCAGCTTGGTCCTTCCTGGCAAAACTTCTCTTTATCCACCCATAAAGTTTAGCTGGATTGTTGGAAATGTCCCCTCTAGCATTTGTAGCTGGTAAGTGGGACAGTTAGCGACAAGAGCATTGCTTTCTCTAAGTTGGGTAATACAGAATGCATTAAATATTACATTGCAAAACCCAAATGATTAGCTACGGTACAAAACAACCAGATACAGATGGCTAAATATCATCAGGCAAATTGTATTAAACATCTAGGTCTAGCACAATAAAGGTTATTGCCTGCATCCCTGGTAGTCTAGAGCAATGCAGGGTTTAATGTGTGTGTTCCTGGTGATCTAGGGGAGTGAACGGGTTAAGGTTTGAATCCCTGCTGGTCTATTGTAGTAAAGATGTTAGTGTTAGCATCCTTGGTGGTCTAGGGCCATGAAGGGGTAATGTTTGTATGACTGGTGGTCTATTGAAAAAAATGTGTTGATGTTAGCATCCCTAATGGTCTGGGGTAGTGAAAGGTTTATTGTCTGTGGTCTATTGCTTGATTTTTTATTGCAGTAAAGGTGTTAATATCAGCAAGGTTACCAGTAGTGTTAGTACCATCAGTCTTGCAGTAATGTTTCCATTACAATCAATTTCTTTCATTATATTCATATCATTACTAATTATTCTACAAATAATAGTTAGCTTTTATGCAATCTTGTTAACGGTTTGTTCCTTATATATGGATGCCCATAACTAGTCACTGTTTGTATTCTGCTTGCTTCCACACCCATTGTTAGATAATGCTACATTAGCAAGACTGCAGTCGCAGCCGATAAAATGCTAAAAGCTAATGTATTGTGATTGTCCATATTGTCTCCTTTGCTGGCTGGAGATGTGTATAATGCGATGGAAAAATGAATCAAGCCAGCAAAGAAGGCAATATGGACATTCACAATACATTAGCAAATGCCATGTATAAACTTTGTCTACACGATAAATGGCATTTGCTAAAATGAGACAACCCCTTTAAGTGAAAAGTAAAAAAATGAGGACTTTGCTTTGTTTAAATTTTATCAAATGACAGCTTTTACTCTAAGACTGTCAGGTAGGCCGAAGCATGAAATTTTCACCAGCTGTATAAAACTATGGATTCATGTTCATGCATGATGCATATAATGGATGAATCAATCAGGAAAGCTCCTGTATGTGTATCAACAGGATGGTGTTCAATTTCAAATTACGATGACAGGTCAGAGCCCCTGGGTTTAGCATCTATGCCAACATTTTAGTAATTATCAGGTAGTCTGAATTTTAAGTGTCATGTAACAAACATATCACACACATGTCCATTCTAATAATAGTTTCAGTAAAAAGTTTATGTTCTGATTTGAAATATGTTGCCTCATCTTCTTTGTTCGGGGAGGGTCAACTCTGACAATAGCTGCATTATTTACTTCATTAAAACTGTTCTTCAATTATGAATCAGTTTAATATTGCTTTGGGAAAAATTTTAATTAAATCTCTTGGCAAGACAATACAGATTTAGCAAATCAGTTATTAAATGTATTTATTTATTTAATTATTTTTTGTTTTTAAATAGGTTTTGTAGGTTTATAAAACCATAGCCAATCAGTGTAGAGCAAAAAGATTCATAATGAGTGTATAACAGAAAGTAACTCCAAATCTCATTCTCAGTCACTCAATGATGTTGGTTTGAGGGGTGAACAGTGTTGGGGTACTGTCACAAGTTTGATGGTCGCACATTTTTTGGCAATCCACTTGGTCATTAAAAAACTGCAACCAGTTACCACTTATGTCATTAGTAAGCTGTGCTGCTGAGCCTGCTAGTTGGCTGTATGACGGCCATGATGTCTGACTGCACCTTTACAGCAGCCTGATCCAGCAAGGACTCTCCTATATGCAGAAAAATCTAAGGTGTGTAAGTGATTCCCAAACTTATTTCCATAACTTATAATTACTGACTTGTGGTGAGGATATTAAAGAGGCTCTGTCAGTATGATCAACCCCATTAAAACAGGCGTACTACTTGGTAGGGCTCATCATGCTGATGAAAACAATACCTTTCTTTTAACTATATGCTAAACAGCTGCCGAGATATCTGCATCTTTATTCATATGCAAGTGAGGAAGTTGGAGCATCAGGGGGTGGAGTTAAATCCTTGGAACACTGCTTTGTAGCACCCCTTTCTAACCATACAAAAAACATTCTTCTCTATATGTTAATGCTATAGCTTAGTGATAAGTGGTAATGCATATAAATAAAAAATGTACATTTGTATGCAGTTGTTTAGCATACAGACAAAAGAAAGGTATTATTTTAATCAGCATGATGAGCCCTACGATACCTCTTTAAATCCATAGCATGTCAATTTATGCAGCTGATTTCTTATGCACATTTTACTCTTTACAATGCATAGGTTGAAATCTGTGGCAAATCTACAGCATTTCTGTAATAAATTCCACAATCCACACCATTTTGGATGGATTTAGCTGGTTCTGACCTGCTACTTGTAGTCATACCTTTAGTCTAATCAAATCCAAGAGCTGCCTGAGCATGTGGAATATGCTGTGATCACACATTGTTGTATTGTCCCAGGTTATAGTGATTATGCAAAACCATAACAAAACCGCAACACATTAAAACACAATAACGAATAGAACTGTAACATTGTTATACAAATCACATTAACATGCCCATGATTAGAGATGAGCGAAGTTCTCAAAAATTTGATTCGGCTGCTTTGCTGAATTTCATAAAGAAAGTCACTTCATGACAAATTACATCACAAAGCACATTTCTTTGTGAGTAGCAGGCGCAATGATGGGGAACGGTGATAGTGCCGCCCCCCATCATTGAACCCCTCAAATGTCGCATTCATCGATGATCATGGCATCTCAGATGATCATTGAGAGCTGTCGGGGTTAATCTGTTAAAAAAAACAAAAAATACTCACCTTGTCCATTTAGTCACGAAGAGTCGACTGCAGCCACCCTAATTGAAGATCCAGCGCAAAATCTCATCACGCTGGCCGGCATGGTGACGTCATACGTCACAGCGCATGTGATTTTGTGTGGGATCTTTGGCAGACTCTTAGTGTGCAAATGGATGAGGTGAGTGTGATTTTTTTTTCCATCATTTTAGGGGACATTGATTTGTTACCAAACCACGAAGCTCGAGGAAATACAGCTTCAAGGCAATTCGAATTTTCCAATCCGAATTTTAAAGTTCGTGCACTTCGATTGGCTCAAAACTAGTAAACACTAAATCACTAATCTGATTACATTTGACTAGTGACCTAGGAGTTGTGAAAAATCTTTAATATTTAATATTTGACTTTTGTAAAATATTCTTTGCTTTAATTTTTCAAAAAGTTCTTGGATATCCAGACTTTTGGACCCTACTGCATAAGATAGAACAAATAAAGAAGCAACGTTATGTAAATGATGTTTCATGCAGAAACTGGAATAGAAAGATGGATAAAATTGTAAGCCATTTGTGTAAAGAAGTATCTTATCCCTATTACATTTGTTTTTCTCACTCATTGAAGCCATTTGGCGTTAGCATACAACACAACAACCGTAGTCAAGATTTGTTACAGCTGTGGCAACCTGAAAATATTTCATGTTTTACTAAGGAAAGTTCTAAAAGGCATTATTGCGTGGAAACATAATGAAGAAAAATGCTAAATTAAGTCATCATGACAATTAAAGGCAGTCATAATTTACAATGGAATGTAAAGATACAAGGATATCAAATAGGTTTTTGGCGATTACGTACAATTCATATTTAAAACAATTCATGAATACAGAATCTGAACTGGCAGACTGTGCTGGCATTCAGATATGCCTAAGGCAGCTCATATGTCATGTACAGTAATGGTTTCCAAAGCAAAGTGTAAGTAACAAATATGCTGTCATAAGTATGCACTGTAATAATATCTTACAAAAGACAACTACAATATTGTATGCCATATAAAAATTAGTAATCCAGGAAAAGCAACTAAGGGTATTGTACAAGGTTCCTTTCATAAAGGGGAAAGTGAGAAAGGATGGCATTTTTTTGGGGGGGGGGTGGGGTGGGGTAAGAGGTTTTCATGTTTTATGCAAATAAAACAATGCATTATAATATCAAAAAGTTAAGCTGATTTCTTTTGTATATTGAGTCAACTTCTTACCATTTTCAAGATCTTTGCTTATTGTCTGTCAATGTAAACATTATTTTTTACATTTGAAAGATGAAAAACTGTCCTGATTATTTCGATCATTTTGAAAATGGTGCACATCACAGAAGTATCAGAGAAACCTCTACCAAATATTTTTCAAATACTGTATAGCAAGGTATTTTAGTGGTTCTTTCCCTTTTAATTTCTTGTAATGTAGTTGGTTAGTGGATCCATTGGATTCCTTGCTGCATTCTTGAAGTCTGATGTAACTGTACATGCGTACTGCACACTGAAGACCTTTAGGAGAGGCTGGGAGAGACCAGGAGGCTCAAAAACATCTTTAACAAAGAGTGTAGCTCTGTTGAGGATATCATCAGGGTAAGATGTGTCTTGCTACTAGTACATCTCTTTCTATCACATGAGCGTGCTCATTTGTTCACAACTTTGGTGACTGTTACTCTGTATGGTATCTTTTGTATTTATCTTTTATCATAGTTTAGTAAACTCTTTATGCACCTAAGTTATGTTAAGTCCATATTTTCCCAAATCTCAGAATTCATGGTAATGCAAATACTCTTGTGAAAACTCCTCTAAAAACTCCAAATAAGAAATCTTCCATCAAAAACCTGTTTTCAGTTAGTAATCTGCTACTAGTCTGCTGCTGATTTTGCTGTGTGAATTTAGGACTGAACTGCAACAAGATCAGAATTCTCTTCAAACAGCTATCAGCAGGGGTGTCCCGGGAGTTAGACCCCACCAATGATCAGATATTGATGACCTAAGGTATGTTAAGTCCATATTTCCCCAAATCTCAGAATTCATGGTAATGCAAATACTCTTGTGAAAACTCCTCTAAAAACTCCAAATAAGAAATCTTCCACCAAAAACCTGTTTTCAGTTAGTAATCTGCTACTAATCTGCTGCTGATTTTGCTGTGTGAATTTAGGACTGAACTGCTACAAGACCAGCATTCTCTTCAAACAGCTATCAGCAGGGGTGTCCCGGGAGTTAGACCCCACCAATGATCAGATATTGATGACCTATCCATAGGATAAAACTCCTTTTAAGGCCTTTAGTAGAGTTGAGTAAACACCTGGAAGTTCGGGTTTCGACGGGTTCGGCCGAACTTCACAAAAAAGTTTGGGTTCGAGATCCGAACTTAATCCGAACTTGACACCGAACCCGAAACCCATTGAAGTCAATAGGGACCCGAACTTTTGGGCACTAAAATAGCTGCAAAATAGCCCTGGAAAAGGATACAGGGCTGCAAAAGGCAGCAAAATGTAGGTAAATGCCCTGCAAACAAATGTGGATAGGAAAATGACTTAAAATAACATAAAATACTGAAAAATATTAAATAAACGTTCTAATCCTGAGCCCAAGTGAAAGACAGTGGCACCTGCCACCCAGCAAACAGAGGATGTGGCGGCAACGCCACCACATCTGGCACCGTCACCAAGCATCTCCACCGAATCCCATGGCAGTGTTCAGCTATCAGCTGTCCATCTCCCAAACACTGGAGAGATAAAGAAATAGAAAGAGGAAGTACCCCCCTACCCACCCGCGATCCCTGGCTCTGAATGCCTTGATTTCAAAATTCCTGGTCCTTTGAAATGCCGTCATTCTGTCTGGTGGACAGTTTTAAAAACCTTATGGTGGTGGCTGTCCCACAGTACGTGGAACCTAGCCCATCAGGTGTGCACTACGCAACGCCATTTGTGGCAAGATCCACATAACAACCGATACATGGACCAGTAAGCACGGGCAGGGACGTTATAGCTCTATTAACAGCACACTGGGTAAATGCAGTGGCGGCTGGGCCTGAGGCGCATAGAATTTTTGCGAATGTCCTTCCGCCCCAGAAGATTGCAGGGCATTTCTCTTTGCCTCCTGTTACCTCATCCTCCTGCTACTCGGGTTCCTCCTCCTCCTCTACCACCCCCTCATCCTCTCAGCATAATACCTTCACCACCCACAGCAGCACAGCCAGGGGGAAACAACAGCAGGCTGTTTTAAAACTTGTGTGTTTGTGGGGACAAACCCCACACCGCGCAGGAGCTGTGGACGGGCATGGAACAACCGACCGATGATTGGTGGGGGCCACTGAGCCTCCAGCCCGGCCTGGTGTTGTGCGCTAATGGACGAAATATAATAGCAGGTCTGGGCCTAGCCTGTTTGACGCACATCCCCTGCTAGCCACTAGTGATGTCGCGAACATAAAATTTTCAGTTCGCGAACAGCGAATGCGAACTTTCGCAAATGTTCTCGAATGGGCGAACCGGGCGAACCGCCATAGACTTCAATTGGCAGGCGAATTTTAAAACCCACAGGGACTCTTTCTGGCCACAATAGTGATGGGAAAGTTGTTTCAAGGGGTCTAACACCTGGACTGTGGCATGCCGGAGGGGGATCTATGGCAAAACTCCCATGGAAAATTACGTAGTGGACGCAGAGTCGGGTTTTAATCCATAAAGGGCATAAATCAACTAACATTCCTAAATTGTTTGGAATAACGTGCTTTAAAACATCCAGTGTGTGTATACGATCAGGTATGATGTTGTATCGATCAGGTAGTGTAAGGGTTATGCCCGCTTCACTGACATTGATAGACCAAACTCCCCTTTTAATGCACCACAAACAGTTCATTTGCACAACCGCAAACTCCCCATTTGCACAAGGTTGGATACCAAGCTAGCCACGTCCCGGTGATGGTTTCTTCCTCCACCCAGCCATGTACAACACCAAGGGTCCCCAAAAGGTGAATTGAATTGATTTTTCGAACGGGGAGATGGTTAAAAAAAACGCTGGCTCCCTCCCCTTTGTTTTTATCCACGGTCACTGCGTCTGCGCCGTGCAATTTACTGTCACACCCGA
Organism: Bufotes viridis; assembly: GCA_033119425.1. Taxonomy (NCBI): domain Eukaryota; kingdom Metazoa; phylum Chordata; class Amphibia; order Anura; family Bufonidae; genus Bufotes; species Bufotes viridis. The sequence continues at coordinate 333,594,745 of CM065592.1, forward strand.
TATGAGTGGTATTTTCTGTAGTACTATTCTCATCAGTTTAATCCCTCTAACGTCCCCAATCTGGGGGCCATTTATTGAATAGATTTTTCGAACGGGGAGATGGTTATAAAAACGCTGGCTCCCTCCACTCTGTTTTAATCCACGGTCACTGCGTCTGTGCCGTGCAATTTGCTGTCACACCCGATATGAGTATAATTTTCTGTAGTACTATTCTCATCAGTTTAATCCCTCTAATGTCCCCAATCTGGGGTCCATTTATTGAATAGATTTTTTGAACGGGGAGATGGTTAAAAAAAACGCTGGCTCCCTCCACTCTGTTTTAAACCACGGTGACTGCGTCTGCGCCGTGCAATTTACTGTCACACCCGATATGAGTGGTATTTTCTGTAGTACTATTCTCATCAGTTTAATCCCTCTAACGTCCCCAATCTGGGGGCCATTTATTGAATAGATTTTTCGAACGGGGAAATGGTTAAAAAAACGCTGGCTCCCTCCACTCTGTTTTAATCCACGGTCACTGCGTCTGCGCCGTGCAATTTACTGTCACACCCGATATGAGTGGTATTTTCTGTAGTACTATTCTCATCAGTTTAATCCCTGTTACGTCACATATCAGGGATTGTCTTTTGTGAAAAAAATTTTAGGCCGGGTACCTTCCACTGTGGAAGTCAGCCTGACACACACTGGCAGCAGGCAAGCAACTGAATTTGGGCTACTGTCAAAAAATTAAATGCCTTATTTATCGGCAAGCTACTGTGCCACCCGGGAAAGTGTAAAAATTAAATTCCTTGTTTATGCAAAGTCCTGTGCCAGCCGGTATGAGTGGTGGGCACTGGCAGTGGGCACACTACAGTCAGTGGAAGTCAGCCTGACACACACTGGCAGGCAACTAACCTTAGATTAAAGTGTAAAAATTAAGTGCCTTTTTTTTATGCAAAGTCCTATGCCACACGGGATGACAGGGGTGGGCACTGGCAGTGGGCACACTACAGTCAGTGGAAGTGGGCCTGACACACACTAGCAGCAGGCAAGCAGCTGAAATTACACTAAAGTGTAAAAAATTAAATGCCTTTTTTATGCAAAGTCCTGTGCCAGCCGGTATGAGTGGTGGGCACACTACAGTCAGTGGAAGTCAGCCTGAAACACACTGGCAGGCAACTAACCTTAGATTAAAGTGTAAAAATTAAGTGCCTTTTTTTATGCAAAGTCCTGTGCCACACGGGATGACAGGAGTGGGAACTGGCAGTGGGCACACTACAGTCAGTTGAAGTCGGCCTGACACACACTAGCAGCAGGCAAGCAGCTGAAATTACACTAAAGTGTAAAAATTAAATGCCTTTTTTATGCAAAGTCCTGTGCCAGCCGGTATGAGTGGTGGGCACTGGCAGTGGGCACACTACAGTCAGTGGAAGTCAGCCTGACACACACTGGCAGGCAACTAACCTTAGATTAAAGTGTAAAAATTAAGTGCCTTTTTTTTATGCAAAGTCCTGTGCCACACGGGATGACAGGGGTGGGCACTGGCAGTGGGCACACTACAGTCAGTTGAAGTCGGCCTGACACACACTAGCAGCAGGCAAGCAGCTGAAATTACACTAAAGTGTAAAAATTAAATGCCTTTTTTATGCAAAGTCCTGTGCCAGCCGGTATGAGTGGTGGGCACTGGCAGTGGGCACACTACAGTCAGTGGAAGTCAGCCTGAAACACACTGGCAGGCAACTAACCTTAGATTAAAGTGTAAAAATTAAGTGCTCTTGATTGCAATATAGAGCGAATGGTGTAGGCTCAGATAACACTCCAAAAAATTAGTGTATAATTGCTAACCCCAAAGGGTAGAGTGAAGTTAGTAAAAATTAACTTTTAATCCTAATGTTTAAAAAAATAAGGAGACATGTATCATGGTACCAAGACAAGACAATACAACAAATATAAGGGTGACAGGTGGTGCACCCTACAATGTGGTAGGTAAAAGGAACGGATACTGCTGCACCTCGGCTGGGGTGCATGCAGTCTTACCCGACCCAAGATAGGAACCAGGATGGATGAAAGGACAACAGGTCTCAGCATAGGTTGACGATGGCGGGTGTCCGGGATCGGTGTCAGCGGCTTGAAGTCCCTGGCAACAACGGTGTGGGGGTCCCTAAGATGTGGCGGGGTCTGTGGTAGGCAGATGGGTCCTAACCCTAAAAAACCCTAACATTGCGGGAGGGGGACTATTTTACTACTGCCTGTCTACACAGAGCACCCGCCCCGAAAGGGGCGACCCCGTCCGGTACCCCGTCCCTAAACCCGGTCCTTTCCCTGGCTCTAGGTTCTAAACATGCTATGCATCAATGGAGAAAAGGTCCCGACGTGGCACGTTTCTGTCACAGTTGACTCTTCAGGGGATTAATCAAAACGTGCAAGCGCTACACGACTACTCCAGGGTAATTGGAGTGGTCATGATGAGAACATATTGCTATATGTGGCCTCTCTAGTGAGAGATGGCACACAACTCAGGAGTTGATAATCCTGGAGCTAAGGTCTAATGGTCAAGAGAGCCCCTATAGTGAAAAGGGGTCTTCTCAATAGTTAAATATAATGAATATCATAATAAAACCCTCTGACAAAGGGGGTAATACTGTGGTCATGGATTCGGTGCACTATAAAGACATGTGTCGGTCTCTATTGATGGATAGCAATACTTATGAGATCCTCACCAGGGATCCCACTGAGGATTACAGACGTGAACTCAGAGGGATCCTGGATGAAGCTAGAGATAATAAATTGATCTCCTTAGATGAGTATAATTTCCTCTTTCCACCCTTGCCCCGGAGATCCACTTTCTACTGTTTACCCAAGGTCCATAAGGGGTTCCCACCCCTTAAGGGAAGACCCATAGTGTCGGGCACGGGCATCTGGGTATCTACATCGACCAGATTCTGTCACCATTTGTGATTGCCCTGCCATCATACATTCGTGATACCACTGACTTATTGAAACGTCTGGAAGGTATTCAACTGGATGATGATTGTCTCCTATCTAGCATAGATGTGGAGGCTCTCTATTCTTCCATACTGCATGCATTAGGCATTAAAGCAGTGGATCACTTCCTTCAATCTCGGGGTTGCCAATACCGCGCCCACAGCCTATTCATTCTCCGCATCCTTGAATTCACTCTTACCAGAAACTACTTCTCCTTTGACAACAGGATCTACCACCAGCTCAGGGGCACCGCGATGGGGAGCCCTTGTGCCCCCTCGTATGCTAATTTGTTCCTGGGCTGGTGGGAGGAGACCCTGGTATTCAAGGATGGGGACTCTGGTGACCTTGCTGAAATAGGTCTGTGGGCGCGGTACATAGACGACATATTCGTCCTATGGAATGACACTAAACCAGCATTTGATACCTTTGTCTCTCACCTGAACGATAACCAAATTGGGATGCACTTTACGAGTGAATCACACCATCAGCAATTGCCCTTTCTCGATGTCAAAATCATAAAAACCCTAGAGGAGAATTGGAAACATCTATATATAGAAAACCAAATTCCACCAATTCCCTACTGAAGTGGGAGAGCCACCATCCACTCCCTCTCAGGAGAGGTATCCCCAGAGGACAATACCTCCGCCTGAGAAGGAACTGCTCCACTAAAAGAGAGTTCATTGATCAGGCTAGAGAGTTGAGGAAACGTTTCCAACAACGTGGTTATCCTGATAAAATGCTTAGATCCGCATTTAGAGCAGCCCTGGCCCGAGATAGGTCATCGCTACTCACTCCCAATCAGACACCCAATCAGAGTCCCAGAGTCATACGGGTGATTACCACATTTGATCGTGAAGCAGCACAGGTGAGACAGACCCTTGAACGGCACTGGGACATACTAAAAATGGATTCTGATATTAGGGAGGTCATAGGCGACCATCCACAGGTCACCTATAGACGCGGCACCAGCCTACGCGACAAACTGGTTCACAGCCACTTTGCGCCTCCTGCCCCCTCATCTTGGCTCCGCTCTACAATCTTAGGTAGCTATAGATGCGGTAACTGTGTTGCCTGCAAACATATCTCCATCACCAAGAACTTCACTAGCAATGTAACAGGTAGAACCTACTCTATCCTGCATTTCATCAATTGCAGAACAAAGGGGGTAATCTACCGAATTGCATGTCAATGTGGTCTGGAGTATGTCGGCAAGACAATATGTGAATTCCGCCGGAGGGTGGGTGAACACCTTGGGGATATCCTACACAAAAAAGATACCCCACTTTCTAGGCACATACACTCAGCCCATCATGGTAAAGCCACAATACAATTTACGGGCATTGATCGGGTCATCCCGCCAAAGAGAGGGGTGACTGGGACAAACTTATCCTCCAGCGAGAAGCACGGTGGATATTTTATCTACAAACATCTGCCCCTTATGGCCTCAACGAAAGGTTAACGTATGGTTGCTTCCTATAATAGGAGATTCATGGTTATTCCATCCTGGGCCTTATTCTTCTCTGAGCCCTATTTGATCTCCCACACAATATAGGAATACACTTCCGTGTTTTAACTTACGTGACTTATGCACCTTCCCCTCTTTGCAACTCATCTAGGGGAGGAATTGAATGCATGGTCACGTTAGTAACCTATGACTTCATTCTTCAAAATCGTCCTAACAAATGATCATGACAGTTCTTGCTAACAGATCATTGTATCTTTGAACCTGTCGCATCATCACGTCGGCAATCATACCAGTGCAGTAATCGGCCAAGAAATGCCCATATCTGTATATCGTTATCACAACTGACATCATCATACACGCGCAACATCTGACGCGTCAAACTCCTGTTCCTGGACGCTTAGCGGTCTCCAGGCAACAGTATCCTCGTGAACACTCCCTCCATACAATGATTGGCTGCCCTCCTCGCGTGCTCGTGGTGCCGGCGTCTGATGTCATGCGCCGGCCACGCGCGCGGGAAGACGGCGTCTTGAGAGGGAGGCGTGACTCATGACCGCACTATATTAAACCAGGACCAGACACTGCAGCGCGGCTGGTAGGTAGATTCCCCCAACCATAGGGGACCACGTTTATTCGTTATATTTAACTATTGAGAAGACCCCTTTTCACTATAGGGGCTCTCTTGACCATTAGACCTTAGCTCCAGGATTATCAACTCCTGAGTTGTGTGAAACTTCACTCTACCCTTTGGGGTTAGCAATTGTACACAAATTTTTTGGAGTGTTATCTGAGCCTACACCATTCGCTCTATATTGCAATCAAGAGTTTTTGAGCTACTTGGGTATGGCAGGATTCCTAGCGACTGGGTTTAATGCTGATAATTGGCTTACTGAAGCCAAAGACGTATTCTCTGACAAACAATTTCACCAGAAAAAGTACTTACCATCCTTTCAAACCGCCTTTAGAGACCTGACACAAACTTACAAGGAACAGATCACTTCATGGTGGGAGGTCCAAAGTTTGGACAATTACATCAAAAACAACATTGTTCCAAGGAGTCTTCGTATCTCTCTTCTGCCAGCAGCTCGTTCACGCAATCCAGGGTTCATGACCAAATGGGAACAAGAAGCTACCAATAGCTCCCTGAGATTGATGAGACTGCTCCTGGATGAAGAGATATGCACTTTGGAGCACTTAAATCAAAAATTGGCAGAACAAATTGACTTGGTGCAGACTTTCTCTCAGGAGACTGATTTCTCCGAAAAAGAAAAACTGTTGCAGAATACTTTGAAGAAATATCAGTACCACCTCAAAGAGAGAAAGCATCGCCAATTTATAAGAGACCTATCGGACTTTAAAGAAAACCGCATTTACTCTACCCTCACAGTTAATAAACCAGGTAGCAGTAAACAAAGTAACACTGAACAATCCTCAACTGAAACGGATTGTTCAGATTCAGAACGTGACTCGGGCTCCTCAGCTAATAGAACTTTTAATAGAGGAACAGCCAGGCGGGGGCGACAACGGGGTGGGTTTCGGGGACATGCCAATCGTTTTTTAGGCCAGACGTATCAGACCCAGGACTATCCACTACGCAGCCGCACCCAGCCACCTCCGACATAAACTCTGGACCACAGGTTGTTAATTTGTCCTCTCGTTCCCTCAGTGAGGACGAAATCAAAGTTCTAGAATTGGGCCTATCTTTCGTACCCACCCCCAAATTTGACAGATTTACGGTCATCAAGGATCTTAACCTTTTTGCCCGCAAACTACGTTGGCACAAGCATTTCAAAAATATGGAGAGATGCCAATGTCTTGAACTGGGGATACCTGTAGACCTCTTACCCGATGTGCAACTGTTACACTCGCTGGGAGTTGAGTCCCCGGCGAATGTAGGCAAAGGTCCTTTTTCTACTTTAAAGCCAAAAAGTACCAAAATGCCACCCACATCAGGGGAACTATCATGTGTTGATGTGTTCATGAACATGGTTACTAGGGATATTGAGAACCTTAGCACTACAGCCTACTACTCCAATTGCACCAAATCCATGACCACAGCTATTTCTGATCTTTCTAATGATGCATCTATCATAATAAAACCCTCTGACAAAGGGGGTAATACTGTGGTCATGGATTCTGTGCACTATAAAGACATGTGTCGGTCTCTATTGATGGATAGCAATACTTATGAGATCCTCACCAGGGATCCCACTGAGGATTACAGACGTGAACTCAGAGGGATCCTGGATGAAGCTAGAGATAATAAATTGATCTCCTTAGATGAGTATAATTTCCTCTTTCCACCCTTGCCCCGGAGATCCACTTTCTACTGTTTACCCAAGGTCCATAAGGGGTTCCCACCCCTTAAGGGAAGACCCATAGTGTCGGGCACGGGCAATCTGTGCCAGAATCTGGGTATCTACATCGACCAGATTCTGTCCCCATTTGTCATTGCCCTGCCATCATACATTTGTGATACCACTGACTTATTGAAACGTCTGGAAGGTATTCAACTGGATGATGATTGTCTCCTATCTAGCATAGATGTGGAGGCTCTCTATTCTTCCATACCGCATGCATTAGGCATTAAAGCAGTGGATCACTTCCTTCAATCTCGGGGTTGCCAATACCGCGCCCACAGCCTATTCATTCTCCGCATCCTTGAATTCACTCTTACCAGAAACTACTTCTCCTTTGACAACAGGATCTACCACCAGCTCAGGGGCACCGCGATGGGGAGCCCTTGTGCCCCCTCGTATGCTAATTTGTTCCTGGGCTGGTGGGAGGAGACCCTGGTATTCAAGGATGGGGACTCTGGTGACCTTGCTGAAATAGGTCTGTGGGCGCGGTACATAGACGACATATTCGTCCTATGGAATGACACTAAACCAGCATTTGATACCTTTGTCTCTCACCTGAACGATAACCAAATTGGGATGCACTTTACGAGTGAATCACACCATCAGCAATTGCCCTTTCTCGATGTCAAAATCATAAAAACCCTAGAGGAGAATTGGAAACATCTATATATAGAAAACCAAATTCCACCAATTCCCTACTGAAGTGGGAGAGCCACCATCCACTCCCTCTCAGGAGAGGTATCCCCAGAGGACAATACCTCCGCCTGAGAAGGAACTGCTCCACTAAAAGAGAGTTCATTGATCAGGCTAGAGAGTTGAGGAAACGTTTCCAACAACGTGGTTATCCTGATAAAATGCTTAGATCCGCATTTAGAGCAGCCCTGGCCCGAGATAGGTCATCGCTACTCACTCCCAATCAGACACCCAATCAGAGTCCCAGAGTCATACGGGTGATTACCACATTTGATCGTGAAGCAGCACAGGTGAGACAGACCCTTGAACGGCACTGGGACATACTAAAAATGGATTCTGATATTAGGGAGGTCATAGGCGACCATCCACAGGTCACCTATAGACGCGGCACCAGCCTACGCGACAAACTGGTTCACAGCCACTTTGCGCCTCCTGCCCCCTCATCTTGGCTCTGCTCTACAATCTTAGGTAGCTATAGATGCGGTAACTGTGTTGCCTGCAAACATATCTCCATCACCAAGAACTTCACTAGCAATGTAACAGGTAGAACCTACTCTATCCTGCATTTCATCAATTGCAGAACAAAGGGGGTAATCTACCGAATTGCATGTCAATGTGGTCTGGAGTATGTCGGCAAGACAATATGTGAATTCCGCCGGAGGGTGGGTGAACACCTTGGGGATATCCTACACAAAAAAGATACCCCACTTTCTAGGCACATACACTCAGCCCATCATGGTAAAGCCACAATACAATTTACGGGCATTGATCGGGTCATCCCGCCAAAGAGAGGGGGTGACTGGGACAAACTTATCCTCCAGCGAGAAGCACGGTGGATATTTTATCTACAAACATCTGCCCCTTATGGCCTCAACGAAAGGTTAACGTATGGTTGCTTCCTATAATAGGAGATTCATGGTTATTCCATCCTGGGCCTTATTCTTCTCTGAGCCCTATTTGATCTCCCACACAATATAGGAATACACTTCCGTGTTTTAACTTACGTGACTTATGCACCTTCCCCTCTTTGCAACTCATCTAGGGGAGGAATTGAATGCATGGTCACGTTAGTAACCTATGACTTCATTCTTCAAAATCGTCCTAACAAATGATCATGACAGTTCTTGCTAACAGATCATTGTATCTTTGAACCTGTCGCATCATCACGTCGGCAATCATACCAGTGCAGTAATCGGCCAAGAAATGCCCATATCTGTATATCGTTATCACAACTGACATCATCATACACGCGCAACATCTGACGCGTCAAACTCCTGTTCCTGGACGCTTAGCGGTCTCCAGGCAAAAGTATCCTCGTGAACACTCCCTCCATACAATGATTGGCTGCCCTCCTCGCGTGCTCGTGGTGCCGGCGTCTGACGTCATGCGCCGGCCACGCGCGCGGGAAGACGGCGTCTTGAGAGGGAGGCGTGACTCATGACCGCACTATATTAAACCGGGACCAGACACTGCAGCGCGGCTGGTAGGTAGGTTCCCCCAACCATAGGGGACCACGTTTATTCGTTATATTTAACTATTGAGAAGACCCCTTTTCACTATAGGGGCTCTCTTGACCATTAGACCTTAGCTCCAGGATTATCAACTCCTGAGTTGTGTGCCATCTCTCACTAGAGAGGCCACATATAGCAATATGTTCTCATCATGACCACTCCAATTACCCTGGAGTAGTCGTGTAGCGCTTGCACATTTTGATTAATCCCCTGAAGAGTCAACTGTGACAGAAACGTGCCACGTCGGGACCTTTTCTCCATTGATGCATAGCATGTTTAGAACCTAGAGCCAGGGAAAGGACCGGGTTTAGGGACAGGCTACCGGACGGGGTCGCCCCTTTCGGGGCGGGTGCTCTGTGTAGGCAGGCAGTAGTAAAATAGTCCCCCTCCCGCATTGTTAGGGTTTTTTAGGGTTAGGACCCATCTGCCTACCACAGACCCCGCCACATCTTAGGGACCCCCACACCGTTGTTGCCGGGGACTTCAAGCCGCTGACACCGATCCCGGACACCCGCCATCGTCAACCTATGCTGAGACCTGTTGTCCTTTCATCCATCCTGGTTCCTATCTTGGGTCGGGTAAGACTGCATGCACCCCAGCCGAGGTGCAGCAGTATCCGTTCCTTTTACCTACCACATTGTAGGGTGCACCACCTGTCACCCTTATATTTGTTGTATTGTCTTGTCTTGGTACCATGATACATGTCTCCTTATTTTTTTAAACATTAGGATTAAAAGTTAATTTTTACTAACTTCACTCTACCCTTTGGGGTTAGCAATTGTACATAAAAATTAAGTGCCTTTTTTTATGCAAAGTCCTGTGCCAGCCGGTATGAGTGGTGGGCACTGGCAGTGGGCACACTACAGTCAGTTGAAGTCGGCCTGACACACACTAGCAGCAGGCAAGCAGCTGAAATTACACTAAAGTGTAAAAATTAAATGCCTTTTTATGCAAAGTCCTGTGCCAGCCGGTATGAGTGGTGGGCACTGGCAGTGGGCACACTACAGTCAGTGGAAGTCAGCCTGACACACACTGGCAGGCAACTAACCTTAGATTAAAGTGTAAAAATTAAATGCCTTTTTTGATGCAAAGTCCTGTGCCACACGGGATGACAGGGGTGGGCACTGGTAGTGGGCACACTACAGTCAGTGGAAGTGGGCCTGACACACACTAGCAGCAGGCAAGCAGCTGAAATTACACTAAAGTGTAAAAATTAAATTCCTTTTTTATGCAAAGTCCTGTGCCAGCCGGTATGAGTGGTGGGCACTGGCAGTGGGCACACTACAGTCAGTGGAAGTCAGCCTGACACACACTGGCAGGCAACTAACCTTAGATTAAAGTGTAAAAATTAAGTGCCTTTTTTTATTTTTTTATGCAAAGTCCTGTGCCACACGGGATGACAGGGGTGGGCACTGGCAGTGGGCACACTACAGTCAGTTGAAGTCGATGACTTTTACAGCAAGGCAACTAACTATGGGTGAAGTGTAAATTAAAGTGCCTTTTTATGCAGAAGTCCTGTGCCAGACACACACTGGCAGGCAACTAACCTTAGATTAAAGTGTAAAAATTAAGTGCCTTTTTTATGCAAAGTCCTGTGCCACACGGGATGACAGGGGTGGGCACTGGCAGTGGGCACACTACAGTCAGTGGAAGTGGGCCTGACACACACTAGCAGCAGGCAAGCAGCTGAAATTACACTAAAGTGTAAAAATTAAATGCCTTTTTATGCAAAGTCCTGTGCCAGCCGGTATGAGTGGTGGGCACTGGCAGTGGGCACACTACAGTCAGTGGAAGTCAGCCTGAAACACACTGGCAGGCAACTAACCTTAGATTAAAGTGTAAAAATTAAGTGCCTTTTTTATGCAAAGTCCTGTGCCACACGGGATGACAGGGGTGGGCACTGGCAGTGGGCACACTACAGTCAGTTGAAGTCGGCCTGACACACACTAGCAGCAGGCAAGCAGCTGAAATTACACTAAAGTGTAAAAATTAAATGCCTTTTTTATGCAAAGTCCTGTGCCAGCCGGTATGAGTGGTGGGCACTGGCAGTGGGCACACTACAGTCAGTGGAAGTCAGCCTGACACACACTGGCAGGCAACTAACCTTAGATTAAAGTGTAAAACTTAAATGCCTTTTTTTGATGCAAAGTCTTGTGCCACACGGGATGACAGGGGTGGGCACTGGCAGTGGGCACACTACAGTCTGTGGGCCTGCAGCTCCTCACACACAGGCAGGCCAGGCAACTGCAATATGTATATAAAGGAAAAAAAAAAGCAGACTAATGTTGCAGCCCTAAAAAGGGCTTTTTGGGGTGCTGTCAGGACGCTGTCCTTACAGCAGAGATCAGATGAGTCTTTCAGGACTGGAGTGGACACTGAATTCACTAGCCTAGCTATCAATTTCCCTATTAAATCAGCAGCAACTACACTCTGCCTCCTCTCACTAAGACTGCAGTTTCAGAATGAATCTAAAATGGATGCTGTGCAGGAGGTGGGAGGGTCTGGTAGGGAGGGTATGCTGCTGATTGGCTGGAATGTGTCTGCTGACTGTGAGGTACAGGGTCAAAGTTTGCTCAATGATGATGTATAGGGGGCGGACCGAACATCGCATGTGTTCGCCCGGCAGAGGCGAACGCGAACAAGCTATGTTCGCCGGGAACTGTTCGCCGGCGGATAGTTCGGGCCATCTCTACTTGCCACATGTACTGAATTTGGGATGCAGAAATTCCTGAACACCAGACAGTGAAAATCAATTCAGTTAATCGAACACACACAACCCCCCCCCCCTTTTCACTCAAACAATTAACAAGCTATTTACAAATTTACTTAAAAACATATAAAAATAACTATAATGCAGCTAAACTAACTATATCAACAAACAAAACTATATACACGCCTTATCCTTAACTAAAGGCCAGTCTTAAGGACATCCAAGTGGCTTGGAGGGTGGGTTCTTTCACCAACATAGGCCCTGGCCTTGAACACAATTGTCCAGCCAGGGCACAGTTCTGGAGGATGAGGAGTAGGAGGAACCGTGTTCTCAGCAGGGTGGCACACAAGCCAGCTCACGGGCAGCTGGGTCACCACCAGCACCTCAGAAGGCTGGATTAGCATTGGCGAAATGTGGTAAAGCATTGTCATCATGCCACAACAACCTGCACCACCAGCAGATCTGGAAAGTCTTTGCAGTAGGCAGCATTTCAGCAACATGGTGGAAGAGTACACATACTGACTGATGGGTTTGCCCAGGGGCGTGGCTACAGGGGAAGCAGGGGAAACTACTGCTTTGGGGCCCTGACCTAGAAGGGGTCCATCCAGGAGGAGGAGGACTAAAAGACTTTGTCAGGGCCCCCTCAACAGCATTATACAATGAAATTATACACAGTGGCAGTATAGACAGTGTAGAAAGCGGATGGAAAATTAACCCGAACACACTCTACACACTCAACACCCCTACCCTCCCTTTCACTCAAACCATTAGCAAACTATTCACAAATTTACTTAAACACATATTAAAATAACTATAATGCAGCTAAACTAACTGTATAAACAAAAAAAAAACATATACATGCCTTAACTTAAGGCCAGCCAAATACAAGTGGATCGGAGGGTGGGTTCCTGCACCAACATAGGCCCTGGCCTGAAACACAATTGTCCAGCCAGGGCACAGTTCTGGAGGACAGCTTGTCCTTGCCTCTGGGAAGCCTGGCACACATGAACGACTACATGCTGCAGTGCATGCGCAACGTCCGCTGAGTTACTGCCACATTCTAACTTGTCCTGATTACTGGGTGGCCACCATGCCACCATGCTGAATCCCCATTACAAGGACAACGTGCCTACCTTAATTCCCTCACTGGAGTGTGATAGGAAGATGCGCCCACCAGAAGACACGCTGCTGATGGCATTCACACCTGACACCGGGGACCCAGTGGAAGCACATGGTGAAGGCAGAGGAGGAGGAGAAAGAAGTCGCCAACGCAGCTGGGTCACCACCAACACCTCAGAAGGCAGGGTTATCATGGGCGAAATGTGGAAAAGCTTTGTCATTACACCACAACAGCCTGCACCACCTGCAGATCTGGAATGTCTTAGCAGGAGGCGGCATTTCAGCAACATGGTGAAACAGTACACGTACTGACTGATGGGTCTGCCCAGGGGCATAGCTACAGGGTAACCAGGGGAAGCTACTGCTTTGGGGCACTGAGCTAGAAGGGGTCCATCCAGGAGGAGAAGGAGGAGGAGGACTAAAAGACTTTGTCAGGGCCCCCTCAATAGTATTATTCAATGAAATTATATACAGTGGCAGAACAGACAGTGTAGAAAGCGGATTGAACAGCTGCTGGGCCTGGTCTGAGAGAGAGATCTTTAGTAGCCTCAGGAATGGCGGCATGAAAGGAAGGGGTTGCGCAAAAATTACTGTGGGAGGGGGAGCCTCAGTCAAATATTTGCTGTGGTGCCCAATTATTTCTATCTACGCCACGGGGTGTGCCCCATTCAACTTCTGGGTCTTCAAATTGGGCACATGTCCTGAGGTTGCCCTTTACGCCTTGGAGGTGCTAGCCTACCCTGCAGCCACTGTATTGTCTGAACGTGTGTTTAGCATGGCGGGGGGCATTATCACAGACAAGCGCAGCCGCCTGTCGGCAGCCAATGTGATCAAGCTTTCGTTTATTAAAAAGAACCAGGCATGGATCCCACAGGACTTGTTTGTACCTTATGCAGAATTGACATGTATACCGGCCTTACCAAACCATTGTTATACTACCGTGCACTTACACTTTTTTTTATATTTTCCCAATTTTTTGAGTTTACAGCAATTTATTTAAAAAATAAATAAAAAACATGTTGTTGGTGACTACCTTTGGCTTCACAGCCCAAAAAGGCTTTATGTCATGCAAGAATGTAACCGCCAATTGTAAGTTCCCTGACAGTTAGGCAGTGCAGGGGTTTGTACCTGGCAAAAATGGTAATATTTCACCCAACAATTCAAAAGAGGATTATTCACATTTTCGGTCATTGTCACCTATGCATAGCAAGGCTTTGTACCCAGCAAAAATGGTAATACTGCACCCAACAATTTAAAAGAGGATTATTTACATTTTCGGTCACTGTCACCTATGCATAGCATGGCTTTGTACCCGGCAAAAATGGTAATATTGCACCCAACAATTTAAAAGAGGATTATTAACATTTTCGGTCACTGTCACCTATGGAGTGCAGGGTTACTTGACAGCAAATAATTGGAATATGTCAACCCCTAAACTCCCAGACGGATTAACTGAAGGGAGACTGCTGGTCAGTTTAGCCACCAAAGAGTGGTGAAGAGCGGTAAGAATGCGAACTTTATACGATCTCATTAAGGGATAAAAGTGCACACAAATAGGTCTGGATATACTGCTACAGCAGAGTGTTATCGTGAATAGAGGGGAGGATGATACAGTAAAACAATATACCCCCACATCACATAGAGACTCAATGCTTCAACTTGATGCAGTGCAATAGCAACCAACACACCAGTGTGGCTCTACACTTTTGGTACAGCGCTACATTTGTCTGAACCGCAACCTCAGAAGGACTTTGTGGTGCGGCGCTATACTGGTCCAAATTGTAACCCCACAAGGCTTTTTCCTCAGTACGGTGTATATATGAGTGTAGAACCACAGCTCACACACAGAATTGAACTATAGCCGATATGATTACAAGTAATCACTGCAGTGTATGTGATTTTATTCATGTTTTTTATCTTTATTTTACTTTCTATATATAATTTGTATATACAATTTTTATATATAATCTAAAGAGAAATAAATTTATACTGCTATACGATTTACATTAGATGTTCCTCAGATGCGTGTGCCCCTTGAACTCAATTTAAGCATGTCTATTATAGTGCCAGCCATGTGTAGTTCGCAAAATGCAGAACGCACATGGCCGGTGTCCGTGTTTTGCGTATCCGCAATATGCGTATCGCAAAACAGTTGCGGATGTGTGAATGGACCCTTATAGTGAGTTCACCATCACCACCTCCTCAGGCAGAGAGTTCCATAGTCTCACTGCTCTCATGGTAAAGAATCCCATTCTATGTTTGTGTAGGAATCTTCTTTCCTCCAGACGCAGAGGATGTCCCCTCGTCACAGTCACAGTCCTTGGGATAAATAGACAATGGGAAAGATCTCTGTACTGACCCCTCATATATTTATACATAGTTATTAGATTACCCCTCCCTTGTCTTTTTTCTAAACTAAATAACCCTAATTGTGATTACCTTTCTGGGTACTGTAGTCCACCCATTACAGTTATTACTTTAGTTGCCCTCCTCTGAGCTCTCTCCAGCTCTGCTATGTCTGTCTTGTTCACAGTAGCCCAGAACTGTACACAGTACTCCATGTGTGGTCTGATTTGTGATTTGTAAAATGGCAGTGCTATGTTCTCATCAAGGGCATCTATGCCCCTTTTTATACACCCCATAATCCTATTTGCCTTGACAGCAGCTGCCTGACACTGGTTTCTAACGTTTAGTTTGCAGTCCACTAAAATTCCTTTTCCATGTCAGTGTTACCTGTTGTTTTACTATTTAGTATGTATGGGTCACTTTGGCTGTATAGCTGTCCCTTTAGTATGGCTGTCTCTCTAGTTCTGAACCAGTTGGAAAGGTAATTATCTTTACACAGTACTCCATGTGTGGTCTGATTTGGGATTTGTAAAATGGCAGTGCTATGTTCTCATCAAGGGCATCTATGCCCCTTTTGATACACCCCATAATCCTATTTGCCTTGACAGAAGCTGCCTGACACTGGTTTCTAACGTTTAGTTTGCAGTCCACTAAAATTCCTTTTCCGTGTCAGTGTTACCTTTTGTTTTACCATTTAGTATGTATGGGTGACTTTGGCTGTATAGCTGTCTCTTTAGTATGGCTGTCTCTCTAGTTCTGAACCAGTTGGGAAAGGTAATTATCTTTAGTTATTGTCAAGAACCTGTTTCCTTTATGAGATGCACGGGTTTCAGTTTCCCAGTCTATATCTGGGTGTTTGAAGTCCCCCATAATAACGACCTGATTATGATTTGCCGTCTCGTCTATTTCGTTTAGAAGTAGATTTTCTGTGGACTCTGGTATATTTGGTTGCTTATTACAAACTTATATGAATATTCTAATATTGTTTTTGCCTCCATGCATTTCTACCCACAGTGACTACACATGTTCATTTCCCTCACTCATATGTTTCTGGAGTGTGGGCTTTAGACACTACTTTACATTAAGGCAAACTCCAACCCCCCGTACTGACATTAGTACAATTAATATCTGTTTGGATATTTTATACCCTACCCGTTTACTTATAATTGTTCTACTCTCTCAGTTTCATCCCCAGTTCTATTATATCTCCCCAGTTCTCCAAGAACGCAAGCTGTTCCTTCCTATACCAGTTCTTGAGCCACTTGTTTATCTCCCTAAGCTTCTGCTGCCTCTCTGGTGTGGCTCGTGGTACAGGAAATATTTTTTTTTAAAAATACTACCTAAAATAGTATTTCTTTGTATTGAAAAGTGCAGTAGGCTAGCAAGCATGTTCACCAAATGAGACAAATAGATCCTAACATATAAGATTTATAAAATTCACAAAAATGATAAATAATGACAGTATGTAGTTTTGCACAAGAAGAAATTTCATTTCAAAATTCAAATATATAAACTCCTCAATAAGGTATTAAGAGATAGCATGATATTTAAGAGTAAATATAAATGGTATAAGGATCTTAAAGAATTAAATATCCAGCAATGGGCTCAGATATGTAAGAACATCAGGAAGTTGATTTTATATATGTAATATAGTAATGTCTAGCAGTGAGGATGTATTGTGATGAATTTCTCCACACGATCAATACTAAGATTAAGTCTAATTTGCCATCAACAATTTAATGTGCACTACGCAGTGAGCTAGATGGGTTGAAAAAGAAAAGGAATAAGAATTCTAAATATAAGAGTTATTCTTATAGCTATCATAGCTGGTCTATTCCTGGGGCTGTGGGAGAGGCAAATCTTCAACACTGATCCAGTCAGACATTGTAACAAAGTACAATCATGGCATCGCTATATTGATGATGTCCTGTTTATTTGGCAGGGAACTATGCAGGAGTTACAGGAATTCATTGACATCTTGAATCTGAATGATAAAAACATCAGACTGACATACAAAGCGGGCAAAACAGATATGGACTTCCTTGATGTACGGCTGAACATTGATAATTATGGCTACATTCAAATGGATTTATATTGAAAAGAGACGTCGGTTAACGGCCTATTACAGGCTGATTCAGCACACCCGAAAAGACTGATATCTAGTATCCCGGTTGGACAATTTTTACGGATCCGTCGAATATGTTCAAGAGATTTGGACTTTCAGACGCGAGCTAATGATCTTAAGGACAGATTTAGACACAGGGGATATCGGGAACAACATATCACACAAGGGTATATGCGAGCCAAGAACATGAAACGTGATCAATTGTTATACGGCTCAAGAAAACCTCAGGTGGAAACGGACAAATAACTGGTACGATTTATTACTACCTACTCCTGCGGTCATGAAGATGTAAGACGTGCTTTGGCCAAATATTAGAATGTGCTGTACATGGATTCCTCACTTCAGAAATTCTTATCTAACACACCTAACTTTTAAAAGGAATAGGAATTTGAAGGACATACTTACTAAAAGTCACTATGCAGGGATGAAGCCAGAGAGAGTGTTTGGATCGAGAGGCCCGGGATGGGGCTGCCGCCCATGCGATAGCTGTGTGGCGTGTCCTAATGTTGTGAGGACTGATACGTTCTCTGATTCCTGTGGTAAGACACAATATAAAATCAGACATTCGATTACATGCCAGACTTCAGGTGTCATCTATTTGGCAAACTGTCCGTGTGGCCTTCTATATGTGGGTCTAACTACCAGGGAGATGAGAAGATGAATAAGAGAACATGCCTTCGGCGGCTAAGGAAGTATTTGAAATCTCGACTCTTAAAACGATTCCAAGGCACTTTAAAGAACATCATAACTGCGATGGACGACTATTGGAGGTAAGGGGGATTGATCGGATTTTATGCAACCAAAGAGGGGGGAATATTGGAAACATCTCCTGGGGCAATGGGAGGCAAAATGGATTTTAACATTAAATACAGTATCCCCACAGGGCCTAAATGAAGGATTAAGTTATTGTCACGACTGTGACTGATCCAGACAGGTCTGGGAGGAGAAGGTCGCAGCGACTTGCTACTCGCGATAGCTTGTGAGTTTGCTCCGTGGTTCAGGGTATGTCATCCGGGTTTTGCCTTGTGAACCTTTTTGTCCTGACTGGGAGTTTGTAGGCATTCTTCTCAGGTGAGTGCTGTCTGCCACTCCCAGCTACTATATTAGTTTCAGTTTCACTTGCAGTCATTGCCAGATATAGTCCTTACTTCCAGTGCTATGCTGACCTTTGAAGGAGATCGTTTGACGGTATTGCTGTGGAGCTCTTGTCTGGCATGGACTGTCGTTATTGGGATCATCTTCTCTGCTCGTGACTGGATAAGTCTATCTCTGCTGGAGATTGTTTGTTTGTTGCTGTCTTCCCCTGTTGTTCTCCTAGACATGAGTGATGGTGACTAGTGCTCCCATCTGCCTTTCCCCAGTCTAGTCTTCTTAGGGTGACTCAGGGTTTAGGCATCCTGCTCGCCGCACAGGTTTACACCCCGTCTAGGGTATCAGGACAGACAGGTGCCAGCTTAGGGTTTGACTGCTGCTGGGATAGCGGTCGTGACAGTATATCTGGCCTTTTTAAAAAAAAAGTGACATTTCCTTTTTTTTTTTTTTTTGCTGTTTTGCTTTGTATTTTCTGTTCCACTATGGATCCGGTTACTTTTTTGGTGAAACAATTACAGGGGTTATCCCTTGAAGTTGCAGGATTAAAAGCAACAGTGCTGCAGCAGCAGCAGCAATCCTTGGGTTCCACCGTTGCTACGGGAAACCAAGGTACTCCTGAGCCAAAAGTGGCTTTTCCTGATAGGTTCTCAGGAGGGAGAGACCAATTTGTAACCTTCAGAGAAGCTTGTAAATTGTTCTTCAGGTTACGCCCTAGATCCTCCGGAACAAAGGGTGGGCATTGTAATTTCTCTCCAGCAAGGAGATCCGCAGGCTTGGGCTTTCTCCTTAACATCTGACTCTCCGGCCTTACGATCAGTGGAGGAGTTTTTTGAAGCCTTGGGTCTCGTATATGATGACCCGGACAGGGTCTCACTGGCTGAGTCTAAGCTACGTAGACTTCGGCAAGAGAACCGGTCAGCTGAACTATATTGTTCCGAATTCCGTAGGTGGGCTACGGATACATTATGGAACGACTCGGCCCTTAGGAGTCAGTTCTGCCAGGGGTTGTCTGAAAAATTAAAAGACGCGCTGGCGGTATACGAGGTCCCTGGGTCTCTTGAGGCTGCTATGTCTCTGTCCATAAGAATCGACAGACGACTCAGGGAGAGACTATTAAATTCTACAGAGGCCTGTATAGGGCAGGGATCGGTTTGTTACGATCTAGTCGAACCAATGCAAATAGGGGGCACCACTAGACGGGTGAATCCTCCTAAGGTCCGCCGTAGGTCAGAGGTTTGTTTTCGTTGTGGGGGGAGGGGTCATTTTGCAAAGGTATGTCCCTCAGTACCCAAGAGACCACAAACAAAGGAGCCGCCGGAGAAACTAGAGTCCCCAGATTGTGCGGAGGATAACAGTCTGGGCGTATTCGTTTCCTCCATACGCATGTCTCAGTTTTTGTGTCCACTACCGTTATGGCGGGCAATAAGACTGAGATCTGTTCCGTCTTTTTGGACAGTGGGGCGGGTGTCAACTTGGTGGATTCACGGTTTGCTCAGGCTCTGGGGTTTACTCCGGAACCGGTACGCAGAACTATTCCTGTTTTTGCCATCGACTCCTCCCCTCTTACTCAGAGAGAGTTAACACAGATCATCCATAATATCCATCTGCAGGTAGGGGACCTCCATAAAGAGCATATCTCTTGTTATGTCCTGGACGGTCTTCCGGCTCCTATGGTATTGGGGCTTCCCTGGCTGGTGACTCACAATCCAGTGGTGGATTGGCAGGCCGGGGAGATTGTGGAGTGGAGTGAACATTGTAAGGACAACTGCTTGAGTAGTAGGTGCTCAACACTCTCTGTAACAACTCTACCTGCCTTTCTGTCAGATTTTATGGATGTGTTCTCTGAGAAGGGTTGTCAGGGGTTACCACCTCATCGTCCATATGATTGCCCGATTAATCTGTTACCTGGGGCAAAACTACCTAAAACCCGGTTATACAATCTTTCCGGCCCGGAAAGGAAGGCTATGAAAGATTATATTTCGGAGAGTTTGGCTAAGGGACACATCAGACCCTCTTCTTCACCCGTGGCTGCAGGGTTCTTTTTCGTTAAAAAGAAAGATGGGGGCCTGCGTCCTTGCCTGGATTTCCGGGAATTAAACCGGATAACTATCAGAGATCCCTATCCTCTTCCTCTCATTCCCGACCTCTTTAATCAGGTTGCTGGTGCTAAATGGTTCTCCAAAATGGATCTCAGAGGAGCCTATAACCTGGTTCGCATCAGAGAGGGGATGAGTGGAAGACGGCTTTAATACTCCGGAAGGGCATTATGAAAATCTTGTCATGCCATTTGGTCTTACTAATGCGCCTGCGGTGTTCCAACATTTTGTCAACGATATTTTTAGTCACCTTATCGGGAGATTTGTTGTGATATATCTTGATGACATCCTGGTCTATTCTCCGGATCTGGATACACATAAGATCCATGTGAGACAAGTGCTGCAGATATTAAGGGCCAACAAATTGTTTGCTAAATTAGAGAAATGTGTGTTCGCCGTAAAAGAACTGCCATTTCTGGGGTATGTGTTGTCAGATTCAGGTTTCCGCATGGATCCAGAGAAAGTCCGGGCAATTATGGACTGGGATCTGCCTGAGAACCTGAAGGCTTTGCAACGCTTCCTGGGGTTTGCCAATTTTTATAGAAAGTTTATAAAGAACTATTCCTTGGTGGTCAAACCACTGACGGACATGACCCGAAAGGGATCCGATTTTTCCAAATGGTCACATGCAGCCAAAACTGCCTTTACATCTCTGAAGGAGAGATTCACCTCGGCTCCTATTCTCGTACAGCCAGATGTCTCGCTTCCTTTTATTGTAGAGGTTGACGCATCAGAGGTGGGGGTGGGAGCGGTACTATCTCAGGGCCCGTACCCTGGTGAATGGCGTCCGTGTGCTTTCTTTTCGAAGAAATTGTCTACTGCAGAAAGGAACTATGATATTGGCAACAGGGAACTTTTGGCTATTAAGTTGGCCTTAGAGGAGTGGCGTCATTTTTTGGAGGGGGCGGTTCACCCCGTCACAGTGATTACTGATCACAAAAACTTAGTATATCTGGAGTCTGCTAAACGTCTCACCCCTAGACAGGCTCGGTGGTCGTTATTTTTTACTAGGTTTAATTTTGTAATAACCTATTGCCCGGGGGCAAAAAATACTAAGGCGGATGCATTGTCTCGAAGTTTTCCTGGAGGGGGTGATGTTGATGTTCCAGAGCCTATTTTGCAAAAGGGGGTGGTGGTCTCTGCATTACACTCAGGTTTAGAGGGGAGGGTGTTGAAAGCTCAGGGGGACGTCCCGGCCTCCTGCCCCTCGGGTGAACTGTTTGTGCCAGAAAATTTACGCCTGGAGATACTAAAAGAACACCATAACTCCGCACTAGCAGGACACCCAGGTAGTAAGGCAACCTCTGAATTAGTGTCTCGTCGGTTCTGGTGGCCTAAGTGGCGCCAGGAGGTGTTGAATTTTGTGTCTGCATGTGCTACCTGTGCTCGTTCTAAGGTGGATCATACTCGTCCGGCAGGGCGTCTTTTACCTCTGGCCATCCCCAACAGGCCTTGGACGCACCTATCAATGGATTTCATTACTGATCTACCAGTATCAGCGGGGAAGACTGTTATTCTTGTAGTTGTTGACAGATTCAGTAAAATGGTGCACTTTATTGCTCCTACCGCATTGCCTAATGCTAACACACTGGCTCAGGTTTTTATTGACCACATCGTGAAGCTTCACGGGGTCCCTTCCGATATTGTTTCGGATCGTGGTACCCAATTTGTCTCTAAATTTTGGAAAGCTTTTTTGTTCTCGTTTAGGGGTTCATCTGTCGTTTTCTTCATCTTTCCATCCACAGTCCAACGGTCAGACTGAACGTACCAATCAAAACCTAGAGACCTATTTGAGATGCTTTGTTTCCGAAAATCAGGAGGAATGGTCATCTTATTTACCGTTAGCTGAGTTTGCCATTAATAATCGTCGTCAAGAATCCACCGATAAGTCACCATTTTTTGGTGCGTATGGTTTCCATCCTCAGTTTTGTACGTTTAGTGAGGGGGGGCCGTCTGGGATTCCCGAGGAAGAACGATTTGCGTCTTCACTTTCATCAGTGTGGCAGAGTGTGCAAGAAAGTTTGAAGAGAATTGGTGGTAGATACAAACGTGTGGCTGATAAGAAGCGCTGTCACGATACTGGTGTAACAGAACTGGAATCCGATGGCCAGGACTTGAGAGTATATATAGTACGGATGTAGCAGAACCCACGTTGTTGTGCCCCGCACAGATGAGGCAGAGTCAGTAGACAAGAACCGAGGTCAGGATTAGCAGAAGTCAGGGCAGGCGGCAAGCTGGCAGGAAGGTAGACGAGCAGAAGGTCATGGCAGGCAGCAAGCAGGTACAAAGGTCCAAGAACAGTCCGGGTCGGCAACAGGAGGTAGCAGGGAGAACCACTAGGGCACAGAACACACGGAGGAGTGAGTTCCAGCAAGAGGATTGCGGACAAAAGCCAAACACAATACTCCAGCAAAGACAGGAAGGTCTGGCCAGTTTAAAAAGGAACAGGAACAGGAAGTGAGATGGCAACCAGGAAACACATAATCCACCATCTTGACTGAGGGCAAACTTGAGGGCAGAGTAAACTATATCAGGGCGGTTTCTGACAAGCGCTCTGAAGGTCCGGACCTTGGGGTGAATAACTTGGTGTGGTTGTCTACCAGAAATATCAAGTTGAAGGTTCCCTCATGGAAATTAGGTCCGAGATTTATTGGTCCTTATAGGGTAATTAAGACCATTAACCCGGTGGCTTTTCGTCTGGAGCTACCTCAGACTCTAAGGATCCATAATGTCTTCCACAGATCTCTGCTTAAGAGATATGTAGAACCTCCTGAACCATTGCCACTACCGCCTCCACCGGTGGTTGTTGATGGCAGTCTTGAGTTTCAGGTAGAAAAGATTGTTGATTCACGATATGTTCGCTGCTCTCTTCAGTACCTGGTGCACTGGAGAGGTTATGGTTCCGAAGAGAGAATGTGGGCGCCAGCATCAGAGATAAAGGCGGACAGACTCATTCGAGCTGTTCATAGGTCCCATCCGGAGAGGCCTGGTCTTGAGGGTCCGGTGGCCCCTCGTAGAAAGGGGGGTACTGTCACGACTGTGACTGATCCAGACAGGTCTGGGAGGAGAAGGTCGCATCGACTTGCTACTCTCGATAGCTTGTGAGTTTGCTCTGTGGTTCAGGGTATGTCATCCGGGTTTTGCCTTGTGAACCTTTTTGTCCTGACTGGGAGTTTGTAGGCATTCTTCTCAGGTGAGTGCTGTCTGCCACTCCCAGCTACTATATTAGTTTCAGTTTCACTTGCAGTCATTGCCAGATATAGTCCTTACTTCCAGTGCTATGCTGACCTTTGAAGGAGATCGTTTGACGGTATTGCTGTGGAGCTCTTGTCTGGCGTGGACTGTCGTTATTGGAATCATCTTCTCTGCGCGTGACTGGATAAGTCTATCTCTGCTGGAGATTGTTTGTTTGTTGCTGTCTTCCCCTGTTGTTCTCCTAGACATGAGTGATGGTGACTAGTGCTCCCATCTGCCTTTCCCCAGTCTAGTCTTCTTAGGGTGACTCAGGGTTTAGGCATCCTGCTCGCCGCACGGGTTTACACCCCGTCTAGGGTATCAGGGCAGACAGGTACCAGCTTAGGGTTTGTCAGGGGTGGCCGTTCTATTTCCTATCCATAGATAAGGGTCCCCCTTCCCCTCTGTCTGGTGCGACACGACTGCTGCTGGGATAGCGGTCGTGACAGTTATGCTCCTTTTTGTGATGGATTCTATTCAAGGCTATAAAACTTAGGGCAGGATAGGAGTTCCTCCTCTATTTTTGCTTCTTTCGTGGATATTTTAACAGTTGTATTGGTGGCGTGTTATCAATTTCATCTGTTTTCCTTTTATAGTGGCGTGCTGTGGTGGCGATTGATGGTCGGTGCAATATGAATGGAGATATTCTGCGAAAGGAGCACCCGGTTTAATATCAGAGATGCATCTGGGACTCACATATGAAATTTTCATGATCATTATTTATTGGACATAGAAGTGCACTTGATCACATATGAATTTTTCTTTTTTTATTATTTATATGGAATATCATGGTTTTTCATCTTGATTTTATTATTTTTTGCAGCACTTAATATGAGTTTATGTCTTATTATTTATTATGTATTCTCTTAACACAGTTTGGTACACAGTATGAGTTTTGATATTCATTTTTATGTAGCCGATTAATCATGCATTCATTAAGCAGAATTGGGAGAATATGAGATATGGTCATTTCTGAATTATGAATTATTACTTGTGTTTTTATCAATATGATAAGTGAGCACCTTGGTTTGGCACTTGAGCACTTTTGGGGGGCACTGTGCACTTGATTGTCACAATTCTGTGTGTTCTTTTAATCTTACTTTATTACTGTGAGTTTTAGTTTTTTGTTTTTAGCACTTGATTATTTAAGTATGTGATATGGGAGAGAGACATATATTAATCGGGTATTCTATTTTTTTTAATTTTTTTATTTTTCCATCTTTGCCTTATATGTCATTACCGCCATTTGAATAATATCAGTCCAATTTTGTTGAGCTTCGGATGTGCCGTGGTGCGTTCCACTGTGGAGCGCAGACGCATTACTTCCTTCATGTGGCGCATGCGCTCCACGGTGGAGCGCATGGACCTCACTTCCGGTAGCAGGAGGCGCCGCAAACAATGCATTTGAACAGCTGTGTACCACATGTGTTAATCCATGGGGCTAAATAAGGTTGAGAGGGGTGAATACTGACATACATGATCCCTTGAAAAAGCCAGTGCGGGCGAAACGCACGTCGGGACATAGGAGGCACGGAGTGATTAGTATTATCAGGTACATCTTGACTGTGGGTTTGCTAATTATATTGAGCTGTTTATGGTATGTGGATTTTCTAGTTTTACATTAATTACCACTGTGGTTTGACTATGCCTTAATGATATTACATGTGATATTCCACATTCCATCTACAGGGGCTAGGCAGGAGGGTTGTGACATAAATTCTTATGATATAACCGGTAGTAATTATGTTAGACTAAATTTAACGCCCTGATACTACAAGTACTACTGCTATACTTACCTTATATCCTGATATTGTATGTGCCGCGGTTATACTAACTCCTGTGAGGGTTAGATTCCCTTTTTGTTTTTGTATCACCAACCATTTATTGTGTCATTTTATACTGATGGATTTGATCCTTTTAACCATTTGTGATAATAAAGATATCTATTTGATGTAACCCGGAGTTGCTTTGGTTGTGTCTATTTAAATAATAGCAAGGAATTGCTAAGTGGGGAAGTATTAGAAATTCGTTCATGCTTCATTTAGAGGTAAAAGGTGAATTGCGTTATGGATTCCGTTACCACGGACCATAATGCAATTCTATAATGGAATGCATAGCGGAATGCCTTTAGAGGCATTCCGCTATTTATTCCGTCATAATAGAAGTCTATGGGCTGCAAAACGGAGCCGTCCCGTTCCTGTTCCTGCCTAACGGAAAAGGGACGGATTTGTTATGCAGCCCATAGACTTCTATTATGAAGATAAAATAAATAGACTGCTAGTATGGAAGATAAAGTAAAAAAGTTATGAGAAAAAGAAAAAAGAATCAGTTGGAGTATTGGGGGTAATTTGGAGACATTGGAAATAATGATAACAGAATTCCAGACTCTTATATCAGTAATTTCCATCAGTGATTGTGAGCCAAAACCAGGTGCCGCTCTAAACACAGAACAGATGCAGATCTTTCCCTTATACCTTATGTCTGTGGAGGCTCTAATCCTGGTTTTGGCTCACAATTAGAGATGAGCAAAGTTTTAAAAAAATTCGATTGGGTCACTTCACCGAATTTTTCAAAAAGGTTTGCTTCGATCTGAATAAATTCGTCACAAAGCACATTAAATCAGGTCTATCCCAGCCTGAAGTTAAACTTTGGGGAGAATGTATCCTGGCGTACAGCGCTGTGCAGTGCAGCAACATGCATAGCTAGCCCTTTCTGATAGTAAAACAGTTACTGTGCGTCTAAATGACAGGCAGGTCACATATACGGCTGTGCACATCATCATGCAGGTCACCAACATTCCTAGTTAACCCCTAGCTAAACAAAAAAAAAAAAAAAAGCAATCACTCAAAAGCTTGTCAATCATGTACCGTACCTTGTCTAGATCTGTGTCTCTGACCAAACTTCCATTCATGCTTAGATGGGAGGATGAGATGGGTCGGGAGTTTGGTCTGCAGGCTTGGCACAAGGATCTATTTTGGGCTGTAAAATCATCTTCTTGTGTGAACCATGCGGAGCGAAACAGGAAGATCCAGTTTCGCTGGTATCTTACGCCAGACAGACTGGTGCATATGGTCCCTAACTACTCACATGTATGTTGGAGAGGGTGTGGCGGTAGGGGTCACCCGATGCATATGTGGTGGTCTTGTCCTCTGACCCGACCCTTGTGGGACAGAGCTAACAGTATTATAGTTGAAGTTACGGGCTTATCTCTTTCCCTCACCCCTGAACTAGCAGTCCTTTGTATAGGTCTATCAGACGTACCAGCGGTGTATAGATGGGTGGTCGCTCACATTCTCACTGCCACTCGAACAGTGATTGCTAGATACTGGAAACAGGGCATCACCCCTCTGATATCAGAGGTGATACTACTAGTAAATCAACATATGCAGCATGACTTGATATTTGCCTCTGACTTAACATCTAGGATCCGCATTCATAATCGATGGTTGCCTTGGTTATCAAGCTCCCTAGCTACCCCGTTGCCAGAAGCAATCTTGTAGGATTTTATGTTGGTTCCTGGTGGGTTGGGTCTCACAATTACCTGTGCCCTCCCCCCCCCCTAATTTCTCCCTATCTTATTCTCTCCCTATTCACCTTCCCAAAGCCTGTGGAGGGGAATATAGTCCGTTTTGGGTCTCATGGTGACTTATCAGTTCTATTCTATTTGGTAGCCTTTATGGCTCATTTAAAACGTGTAGGTGAAATGCTGGAATTTGTGTTTCCTGACTTCAGGTTTTTGTACATGTTCAATTTCATGTATGTGACGTACCTATATCACAATGTTGCTGTACTTGTCTGTACTCAGCATGTTTGTGCTTTATTTCTGCATATTATGGCACGTCTTCTTTGTGTATTATTGCAAAATTCAATAAAAATTTATTGAAACGAAAAAAGAAAAAAAGCATACAGCATCCTTCAGGAAAGCAAAAAAAAAAAGCTGCACACCTCTGCAGGTGTCCTAATGACTCTTTAGTGGAACAAAATAGGGACATGGAGGCAGCACCAATAAAGTTCTGGAGAAAAAAAAAGGTTATTTTATTCCATGTTATGCAGTGCAAATACATGCGTTTAAATCCTTTTTGATAGATGTAGAGTGACTGTGTGTCTCTATTAGGCTTAGTTCACACTTCACTTATTTGGTCAGTAATTGTCAGCCCAAAGCAGATGTGGGTCAAACCCACAGAACAGCTGCAGATCTATTTATGATACCTAATCTGAGAGTAGGCTTGGCTCCTGAACTTCCCTCAGAAAAAGTAATGAAAATAGTTGACGAAATAACAAAAGAACAATGTTATCGTAAGGTCTAATTTATTGGCGTAGATTTAACGGTGCAGTGGCCCAAAATTTAAGTAGTGGCCCCATGACAGTGGGGAGGGTGTCAGCAGTAAGGCTGTGTTCACATTACTGTTTATTTTTCTATTCCTCTGATCTATCAGAAGAACAGCCCAAAAAAACTGAGATAACATTTGATGGAATATTTGCATGTCTTTTTGTGTTTTGGACCCACTCCTGCTTTTGGCTTAAAAATCATAATGCAAAACACTGACCACGTTATAGAGGCCTCATACTCAATTTACATGAGTTTTGGTCATTTGCCTCTGAAAATTGCTTAATTCAGATAGAAAAGAAGTCCTATTTGGTCAGTATTTGGTCAGTTTTTTGCATCAGTATTTGATCACTAATGGTAAGGCAAAAGCAGGAGTGGATCCAAAACAGGGAAAACATGTGATGGAAATATTTGTATGTCTTCAGTGTTTTGGACCCACTCCTGCTTTTGGCTTCCAAATCCTGATGCAAAATACTGACCATGTGATAAAGGCGCTATGCTCAATTTGCGTGAGTTTTGGCAATTTGCCTCTGAAATTGGCTTTATTAAGATGGAAAATAAGTCCTGCTTATAGGACTTTAATGGCCTCTATCACACAGTCAGTAGTTGGTCATTTTTTTATTAGTATTTGTAAGGCAAAAACAGGAGTGGGTCTAAAACAGAGATAACACATCATCCACTAATGTCTGTTTGTCACATAGGTCACCCTCACCAGTCTCATGGCCACATCCCTGACCGCTCGCGACACATGCTCCCACCCAACTGTCATCTTCGCTAGTTGCATGAATAAGGGAGGACACAGCTGACCTCTCCTCCAAGTTTGTGCTGGCCTGTAGCTGCTGACTGTCATCACTAAACTCATCCTCGCTGCAAAGTGGAGCAGACCTGCCAGCTTGCATAACTTCAGAAGAAGCAGCAACAGAAAGAGGCAGTTGCAGGACAGGTGAGGGCACAGTGGTTGTTTCTGGGCTATGCCAACTAAGTGTGGTGTCAGAGGAACCCACCGACTCCTGGCTGTGTGTATCTGTTGTCACCTGAGATGATGTTGAAGAGTGAGTCAACCATTCCAGTACAGTGAATTGTTGGTCAAAACACAACTGCTGGATGACAATGGCAGCTCCGGCCTGTTGCTACGGCTGCCTCTACCACCAACCCTTCTTCTGCTGATACTTGTTCCAGCTACTGCAACAATTTTGCCACTGCCTGTTCCTTTTGAGGGCCCAGGCAACTGTCTGTTGGCCATAGTGTACAGTAACTGAATCAGTAATGTAACAGATGAAGTATGCATGGTACAACAGATAGACTAGAAAAACATGCCTATATATTGCACCACCTGTTGATGTACCATATGTCTATGTATAACTGAACAGATTAATTATTAATGGTGCTGCAGATTTACTAGGTACATACACCTATGTATTAGACTGGCTGTTGAGACTAATTCTGATGCACAGCCAGTTTATGTATGACAGAACAGATTAAGAATGAATTAGACAAAACCTGCACTGTCCCTGCAGTGTCCCTATGCTCTCCCTAATCTTTCGCTACAGTGTCTAAAAACTCTCCCCACAAACTCCCTACACTGTCCCTGCACTGTCCCTATCCAAGATTGTACAATTAAAGCTTTGTTAAACTGTGTCCCTAGTACTTCTGTCCCTATGCTCAGTTCACTGTAAAATGGTGAATTAGCCTTATTGCATTATTGGTCATATCTCCTTCCCGTGCTTCTTACTTTCATTTTGTAACACGTATAGCTGCCATTTTAGGAAAAATTGATGACTAAATGAGAGGAAATTAGTATTTGCTGCAAATTGAAGTTTTCCTAAAATTCAGTTCACATGCTATTTATTTCACTTCGATTCTCTCAACACTACTCACAATATCTGATAGAAATCACTGACTGAAACACTAATGTGTGAATGAGGCTTTAGGGTGAGGACCGTAATGGATATTTATTTTTCTTGTTTTATATGATGATGTATGCCTATAGTTCATGAAAATGATTGTACCTTTACGTGGGATAGGGGTAAAAGGAAATGTGTTTGGGACAGGGACTGTGATGATGTGTTTGGATCTGGTGAAGCAGGACCAACATTATTGCTGTATGATCAGTATATTGACTTTATTGTCTCAGTAAGCCTTGGCTCTAGGATCATTATAATTGCTAGCAAGCCACAAACCATATTTGCTAGCTTTTAACAAAACTTTGTTTCCTTTTATTTGAGCCTGATAAATAAAAATGCATGGCAGTTTCATACTACAACATTGTTATTACCAGTAGAGATATACTGAGTGAACACAAGGCTGAGGCCAAGATGATCGGCTTGATAGTTAAGAACTTTCCATGAGGGACATGTTTTCACACTAGTTCGGTGACAATTGTCTAGGAATGCAAGCAGAGTAAAATTAGTTCCATACTATCATATCTTAGAACAGAACTGGAATTCCTTAACTGCTATGTGATAAACATTCTCTGCACCAGCAATGTTAAACTGAATTCAGAAATAGCCTGGGACCCAGATTCTCACAGTACATTTATCAAACATGGTAGCAAACTATCATACACATTTGATATCATATATATTTGATATATTTAGCTGACAGAGGACTCCCTAGACTGGATGCAACTGTATCCACTTCTCAGCAATGTTCCTTCTGTGTACTACAGTATATAGTTTACAATTTACTGGCCAATTGTTTGCCATAGAAGTAGATGAAAGTTGCCCATCCCTAATTGTCACATTGACACAAAAGATAATATTTTTCTTCATCCATAAAATGTACAACTAGAATGAATTCCCACAAGGTCTTTCCTTTCCTCTCGATTAGCTTTCCAATATTGGCTCATCAAAATGATCCATAAATAAACTTTCAGAGAAAAACAATGTGCTGATTTGTATTGTTTCATTTTGGTGACTGGGTAAAGGAAATTTGTGTTGGATTTTATCCATTATCAACTTTTCAAACCGTGGGTTAACACCCACTTCATGTCTTATGATTGGATCTACCATCTACAATGTAATAATTGCACAAGTTTATCACACACTACACATGTATGTGAATCTGCAAACTTTCAGTCACCAAGATAACAGTACTTCCTGGTGAGCATTATTTATGACTCATGACAGAACAGAGGTCGCCAGAATATTGCATTTAGCATAGTTGCTGTATTTAAAACCAGGGAAATAGTGAAGCATGCCAGCTGATAATTTGCCAAAAATAAATCAAATTCTTAAATTTGACATGCAAATACCATTGTTATTTCTAAGAATGGGTAAATGAAATGGGGTCATGGAAATTTCCTCTGCATTGCATGATATTTTTCAGGAAATGATATTAGAATTTGGTAGGATTTATTGCTGATTTATCTTTTAGGGAGTAAAATGCGTTTTGTTTCCAGAAGTCAGAATAGATTGCATTTTATTTTTTGTTTTGGCTTTACGTTGATTAAATAATTTATACAGGAGATTCAGCTGTAATAAGAAGAAATTAAACAATGTGAGCAGATTTTTCTGTCTCACTGCAGGGCATTTGTGCAGTAACTGATACACATAGCTACACTGCTACAGATTTACAAGGGAAGACAAAGTGTAACCCCTTATCATAAAATCACATACATGTACGTCATTTGCATTGAAGAGAAGTATAGAACAGGCTTACAAGCTGAGATTGCTCCTGCACAGTGAGTGCCTACTGGATAGTACAGCTGACACCAACTTGCAGTGACTGGGGTTCGAATTGACGCCAAGCCGAGTCATTTAACCCCTCAGATGCTGCAGTCAATAGCGATCATGGTATCTGAGAGGTTAGATAGAGGTAGGAGGCTGCCCCTGTTCGCCGAATCACATGTTCCGACTGGTTGCTTTAGCAGTCTGGGGCCTTGTGAAGGCTTCCAGACCTGCCATAGTAAATTGCCTGTTAATGTTTACCTGCTGTGTGGCTTAATAAGAGTTTCAGAATCCCATATACTCCAGTGGTATTCTATTGCAGTCCACTGTACAAGTAATGAGAAGATCACATATTCAGGTCCTCTAAGGTACTAAAAATTGCAGTCAAAATAGTTTTTTAAAAATCTAACAAAAGATACAAATTTTAAATTGTCAAATCCCCCCTCTTTATTAATTTTACATATAAAATATCAAATATATACAGTAAGCTTAATAGAAAGTCATTAAAACTTTTTATGTACTGTACCCCAAAATATAACCAATAAAAACAACAGCTTGCCTGGCAAAAAATTAGCCCACTCACAGTACTGTTGACAGAAATATAAAAAAAATTATAGGTGTCAGAATATGGAGATGCAAAGAAAAATGTTTTTATTCTTCTAAAAGTAGTAAAACATAATAAAAACTATATAAACTTGGTATCACCATAATCATATTCACCCGCAGAATGAGGTCATTATGTCATTTTTAATGCACAGTGAACACGACAAAAATAAAACTGGAAAAACCATGGCATAATTTTTTTTCAATTTAACCTCACAACTTTTTTTCACATTTTCCAATACAAGCCATGATAAATTAAATGGTGCCATTATAAATACAACTTGTCCAGCAAAAAATAAGCCCTGATATGGCTATGTGAATAGTAAATTAAAAAGGTATGGCTCTGGAATGCAAAAATGAAAAATCGAAAGCACAAAAATTGGCCAGGTAAGTGGTCTGAAAAGGTCTGAAAACATGAAAAGGTCTTGCTTTGCTCTGACCCACAATGTGATTAGTAGCTTGTCTTGTATGAGTTTGTGTACAGAGAGAGAGAAGTAGGCGTTGTACATTGGGGGGGTTATCAAGATTCATGCAATAGTTTCCTGGCATCAAAAGGTCACTTTTTTGTGCAAACCCATTTTTGTGCAATTGTGCCATTTTTTTTAAAGGGTAGGTCTTATAGAAAGAGGTAGGGCAAGTGCGGCAAAAAACGTATAATCTATTCCAGCTTATATCTGGCACACATTTCATTAACCAAGTTTATTAAAAGGTCTAGGCCTCTTACTAAATTTGCTGCATCTTACTCCACTAGTTGTTTTTTACTAAGAGTGAGGTAAGAAGAAGAAGTATCAGTCTTGGTAAATCTACTGTGAAAGCTTTTAAACAACTTTTTGTAAGAAATTACTAAATCCAAAAATTGAAGCCTATATATCCCCAAGCCCAAAATCTTCTCCTCTATCCTCTTCTGCCTAATAAGTTGCTTTAGCGACACCATGCTCTGATTCTGTTCTGAATCTGATGCTAGGACAGAGTGCCTTCTAGAATAGGACCTCAACTGAGGTGTGCCTGTTATTGAGTAGACATCCAATATCTGATAAAGAATTTTTACCTGAAACGTTGCATCTAGTAGTTGATCATAAGTGTTGTTATTTATGGATCTGAGCTAAAACATGTGCAATAAAATCACTGGAATCAGACACAGATCTCTGATGTGCTGTTCTACTACTTGATCTAGTTTAAAGCAGGATGGGAGTGTGGTCAGTCCCCCTGCGGGTACACCCAACTACAAATATACTGGGTAGTGCTGAGTGGATACTCACTTGAAGTTGGCTTTAGACCACAGTATGTTTATATGATAGGTATGTAAATGTAAAAAGTGTCCAATAATACAATACTTAATTTATCACTGTTATTGACTTTGTCTTATTAATCTCTGCTGTCAGGATTGTACTGAATTTACACTGATTATCCTCAGAAACATCCTACCAAGACAATTAGTGTAGAGCAAATCGAAGTAACCGAAGTGGACTTGGATCCAAATTTCAGGAAAAATTCTATTTGCTGCGAAGTCGAATTTCCTCATGCTTCATGGTAACAATTAAATTTTCCCTGAAATGGTGATAAAAAAACAAACAAACATCATACTCACTTCATCCATTTAAGTACAAAGAGGCTGCTGTGGCCATCTTGCATGAAGATCCTGTGCGAAATCTCGTGCGGTGACTTATGACATAGCCATGCTGGCCATGAGATTTTGTGCTGGATCTTCAAGCAAGATGGCTGCAGTGACCTCTTCACGCTCAAATGGATAAGGTAAGTACAATTAATTTTTTTTTTAAATGATTAAACCCTAAAGGGCCTTAATAATAATCTCAGATGCCTTGATCAGCAATGAATGCGGCATCTAAAGGGATCAAATTCAGAAGGATGTGCAATTGCCGTTCCCTGCTATTGCGCCCACTACTTACAAGGGAATACGCTTCATGACGAAGTAATTCATCACAAAGCTAATTCTTTTTAAAATTCGGCAAAGCAACCAAATTCAATTTTTAAGAACTTCACTCATCTCTAAAGACAATCTTACATACCTCCCTCTCTTTATGCATTCCTCTGCTTGTTTGGCATATGGAGCAGGAACCAATATATCCATATAAGCAATACCAATGTTTCTGCATTCTGATGAACAAGCAGAGGAAAAGCTAAATTATATGTTGTGAGGTCCTCCTGGCAAAACTTTGCCAACAACTATCAGAGTAAATGTAGCATAGCCCCTTCACATGGTCAAGCTGAACAGAATAAAAAACGTAAATATTAATCTAAATAATAAAGGTAAATTAGTAGTTAAATTACTACTATGAATACATTTATAATCCCAACAGGGCTAATAAAAGATGTTTAGAGGTAAACAGGCTCATATATTAGGAACATACCACGTGTAATGCACTTCATGTAGGAACAGGAAGGATAGAAGCAGCAGGGGAGACAATTGACCATTGACTTCCCTGCAAAGCTTTAACAGCAACTGATTTTCTACTGACAGAATATAGTTCCTAATAAATTGTTATTAAGCAAACATTATTCACAGGCTCCTTGGATTTGGATTTCCCTGTATCTATCCTGTACCTTGTTTAGGCAATTGTAGCTGTGATTTTGCTACAGAGAGTATGGAATTGCAGAAAATGCTGTTCCGTTCTACTCCTTTTAGAGTAACTGTCACAGAATATTTGTAGCCTAATTCTGTCCTTCTAATTTAGCTTTTAATAATTTCATACAACATTTAATACCTAAATGAAATACACATTACCAAATTGATTAAAGGGGTTATACGAGTCTTTGGAACTGATGACCTATTCTTTCCATAGGTCATCAGTATCTGATGGGACGTCGGACCCCAACCGATCAGCTGTGAAGAGGGCTGAGTAACCCCCTATGCCACTTGACTGATGGCAGTGACATTGATTGCATAGGGTAAAGAGCAAGAAGGCCCCAGTGCTCACAGGAGGTCCTGGGGGTCCGATCAGATGCCGATGACCTATGCGGAAGATAAGTAATCAGTTACGAAGAGTTGGATAACTCCTTTAAAGTAGTGTAAATAGTAAAAAAAATAAGATGAATTATCTTGCTATGTTTTACTAGCTAGTAGCTACCTTTACTTATTCCCCCTTAGAATAAATATGCTTGCCTGGGGATATCCCTTTTTAGGTGGAGAATTTGCCGTAGACATTCCTGTTGCTTTTCAAACTCTTTGTTCACTTTTTTAATAAGCTATAAATCTGTCAAGAATTTTAAAACAGCAACTTTAACAATATAGGTGACTTATATAACAGCTCAGAAATCTTGACAACCTTGCTTGCAATAAAACCATGAGCCAGCACATTTGCAGAGTAGAGTCTACAGTAGCAAAATTAAAGGCTGACAATTTTTTTTATCAGGTCTTTCTTCCCTTTACTTTTGCTAACAGACCCAAAGAAAGGTGTCATAAAGTGAAATATTAGAAGGTGCCATCAATGAAGTAAAGGTAACAAAGTAGACCATCATATCATGAGCCAAACATCTGTTAAACTGTTTATTGCTAGCACCATTTTTGAAGTGTAAGTGTGTAGATTTGGTCTTGAGGTTATGCTATTGATAATTGCTAAAACATTGACTGGTCTTTAACTTGGGAAAGGACTGTGAAACATATCATTACTTTTTCTGATGCTTCAAAAGCAGATTACTTACCACTAATGGTCATGAATAGACATTCAGTAGTTTCTTGGAAACAGTTAAAACTTCTGTTATATTTTTATGATGTCCTTACTTGACCTGTTAAATTCATATAGCAAGACTTTGGCACTACATGGTTTATAATTGTTACTATGTGTATGCAAAGAATATAACCGATCTTAATATGGGGTGAATTGCAAAAATGAGTGCTTGTGTGAAGGTCATACTGGGAAAAAGAAACTAAAACAACAGATTTTAGGTAAAGGAATCAGTGAAGGTAATACATTTGTTCAATTTACCCGAATGACACAGGATTATCTTTTAAAGAGAACCTGTTACCATGAAATGCAGCACTATCTGCAGGCAGTATGTTATAAAGCAGGAGGAATTGATCAAATTAATATTTAGCTTTGTATAATTCTAGAATTAGACAAGCACATCTCATTTAGGCCCGAGATGTATTCATATTTTTCTCAATCAGTAATTTTTTTTTTATTGAAATATACAACTATACAATCATCTAAAATAATCAAATTAAAATAGAAATTAATAAAAGGACCAATATAGTAGAAATTAATAAAAGGACCAATTTAGTCAATAATCAGCTGCCATAGTATAGTCCATATTAACCATTAAATCCACACCGGAAACTTGGTCTGACGACCGTAAATCAATAGTCCATCATTCCAGTTATCCTCTGTAGATGCTATTGTAATATAGATGTTCTCATAGGACTTTTAATTAATTGTAAGATTTCTGTTAATTTGTTGATTATTCTAATCATCATTCATGTCCGAATTAATTTATCTGCTTGATTCGATTTTATGTAAAATTCATATCAGTCCTTATGGATCCCAAGGTACCTCCCTGGTATAAACGGTTATTGTTTCCCGTCATACATAAATTCTCATCTTTTCAGACTTGCCATATATTAGTCTTGGATCAATGTGGTTAACCGCACAGCGATACCCGGGATACATTGATCCAGCGGAGGAAGCTCGGCATCTGCATCAGCAGCGCCAGAGGTAAGACACTCCATACAAGCGAGCCACGTGGGACGCCAGTGGCGATAGTGGAGCTGTCAGCTTGGAACACAGCTACTCCGCGAGAAAGTCTTTAACTGGAGGGAAGAGGGTGCAACACTGAAAAAACATCTAAAGACTAATATATGGCATGGGATCCATAAGGACTGATATGAATTTTACATAAAATTGAATCAAGCAGATAAATTAATTTGGACATGAACAGAGAATAACTGGAATGATGGACTATTGATTTACAGTCGTCAGACCAAGTTTCCGGTGTGGATTTAATGGTTAATATGGACTATACTATGGCAGCTGATTATTGACTAAATTGGTCCTTTTATTAATTTCTACTATATTGGTCCTTTTATTAATTTCTATTTTAATTTGATTATTTTAGATGATTGTATAGTTGTATATTTCAATAAAAAAAATTTACTGATTGAGAAAAATATGAATACATCTTGGGCCTAAATGAGGTGTGCTTGTCTAATTCTAGAATTATACTGAGCATTTATATATGGGATAAGTTGTAACCCATTTACAGACTGAGCACCCGTTCTGTACCTGATCTGGAGTGAGCCACCCAAATTTTTTACGTTTCAATATTTAGCTTTGTGCCAAAAGATTGAGCAAAATTAGTCATTTATATATTTAAATCTCTGCTCTTTCTGGCTTTAGTTGGGATTTTTACATTACTCAAAAACAATTATGCTTACCCAGTGATAGGAATTTTTTAATCATCTTTGCCTGCCTGTATGTATGTTTAAGTGTTTTTTGGGAGTACCTCATTGATCATTTAACAATTAGCAATGTTCAGCATAGTTTTGAGTGATTAGCAAGATGCAAGTTACCTGTATTTCCTTATTAGCTCTGTCAAAGATGGTATTGATAATGAGTTTTCAGTATTTTTAGTGAGAAAAGGCTTCCTGTTTTAATTTTACTTACAAATTGTGCCAAATATGTCTCAATATTATCTCATTTAAGCACGAGGTCATGAATACTGAATTATATTGATTAACAATTGGTGACTACTAAGAATGATCTTGGTTTAAAAGCGTTCCATTAAAGTTAGTCCCCATTGCAGTTCCTTGAGTTTTTTTCTTTTTTTTAAGTTGAGGGTGAATTTAAACGACATAACACCAAGTATAAATAGTTTTTACTCTGGATTGTGGGGCATTTTTCTAGGAAGCTTCATATGGAAAACATATGGGGAATGCTACAGTACAGGGAGGTTATACTTAGAGTAGGACAGTAATGTGTATATGATTGGCAGAGACTTCAAGGTAAAATTGAAGGTTAAAAATTAGAGATAAGTGAATTTTTCAAAATTTACATTCGGCCGATTCGCCGAATTGTTTGAAAAAATCGCGTAAAAACACTTATATCCTGGCTGCAGAGAGACTTTATAGGGGTGTAGAACACTGTGCCTTGCAGTAACATGCATAGGGAGTCTGCTGTGGTAGTGAAATAATACTGTGAGTCAGTATGACATGCAAATGACAGGCGTCGCTCTTAGAATCACTGCTCACTTCACTTATTTGGGCAGTCACGGGGCCAAAACTAACCAAATAACTCAAGTATGAACTCAGCCTTACAGGTCGATGTTAGCGACAAAAATAAGTGCACTCCTTTTACACCGTCGTCAGCTGATTCTACATAGATGTCTACAGAACCTGTTCTATTAAACGCTTATACAAGTAGAGCCCCCCGACAGAGTGGAGAGGGTATCCGCAGTAAGTTTGTGCTGACGTCACTGATTATTTTGCCCTTCCTCTGATCCGTCAGAACAATAACCCCCAAAAAACGGATCCTGTCTGTTGAGTATCCGCCGTCACTCGGTCAGCAAGAGTGGATCCAAAATAGACATGAAAGTAATATTTGCATGTCTTCTGTGCTTTTTACCCACTCCTGCTTTTGGCTACCAAATCACAAGCCAATTCTGATGGGACCATATATACCTTACAGCTGCTACACAGACAGGATCCGTTGTGCATCTCATTTTTCCTTCCTTCTGACAGATCAGAAGAAGGGTCAAATAAATGAAGTCAGCCAGGTCGAAAGGCAAAATAGTGGCCCAGTCATGAAGTGGGGAGGGTGGGAGCAGCATGAGAAGTCCACATAGTGGCCCTAGGACATAATGGTGAGGTGGAAGCAGCATGAGGAGAAGACAGAGTGGCCCAATGACAGAGTCTGGAGGTGGCGGCAGCATCAGGAGGAGGCCACAGAGTGGCAAAATGACAGTGTGGAGGTGGCGGCAGCATCAGGAGGCCACAGAGTGGCAAGGTGACATAGTGTGGAGGTGGTAGCAGCATCAGGAGACCACAAAGTGGCAACGTGACATAGTGTGGAGGTTGCAGAAGCATCAGAAGACCACAGAGTGTCAAGGTAACATATATATATATATATATATATATTTTTCAAATATATAAAATTGGCAAATATATTTTTCTTTTGTCACTAATACACACCACAAAAGGCTTTAGAACATATACTGTAAATGCACCACTGAACGGCAAATATATTTTTCTTTTGCCACTAATACACGCCACAAAAGGCTTTAGAACATACAACTGCACCGCTGAACAGCAAATATATGTTTCTTTTTCCACTTATACACGCCACAACAGGTCTTTAGAACATATAACTGCACCACTGAACGGCAAATATATTTTTCTTTTGCCACTAATACATGCCACAAAAGGCTTTAGAACATAAAACTGCACTGCTGAACGGCAAATATATTTTTCTTTTGCCACTAATACTGCGAGGGATAAGAAACCATTTTGTATAAACATTTCATCCATCTTGCATATATTCGAAAATTAATTAGCCAACTGGAAGGATGAAGGGAGTTTTTGTGTATATAGATCAGAAGTTTCTAGCTGCAAGGTCAAGATAGCAGCTCCCTCGTTTTCTTATCAGCGTTTGACATACAAGAGAAAGTTATGTTCCTTCTGAGTTTTGGGAT
The DNA here is from genome assembly GCA_033119425.1 of Bufotes viridis. Taxonomy (NCBI): domain Eukaryota; kingdom Metazoa; phylum Chordata; class Amphibia; order Anura; family Bufonidae; genus Bufotes; species Bufotes viridis. The sequence continues at coordinate 333,634,696 of CM065592.1, forward strand.
GTACTGCTGAAGAAAATCAACTTTGAGATAAGATGCTGCAGAAACTTTTTAATTATTAGAATTCTGTTAGTATGGTGCGGAAGTATCGCCTTTTATAAATAACGAATCAAATCATTAGTTTCGATTTCCACCCCCTTGGTGGTGTGCCAGATTTGTCTATGATTATCTGTAGTGTTATTAAAATGTATGCTTTTATGGAATAAAGGAGAGAATCTGATTCAGCTGTGTCACCGTCAGCTCTCATGAATGTTCATAAATCAACATCAATTTGGAACCCCTACAATCATAGAGGTGGGGGTTTTGCCCCAACAAAACATGTCACAAAAGGCTTTAGAACACCGCTGAAGGGCAAATATATTTTTCTTTTGCCACTAAAACACAACAAAAAGGGCTGTATTTTTTTTTTTTTAATTCTTTATTTGTAATTTTTTCAAAAGAGATTTACAGCGCATGTAGAAAAGCTTGAGCATGGACAATCAAGGCATGTCACAAAAATTGCAGCAACATCATGTAACAGTCCATCTTGATATAAGACGAATCCTCTCTTGAGGTCTAGGGTCCAAAAAAAAAAAAGGGGCTGTATTTTTGCGCTTCACCACACAACGGCTAATAAGCCCTTTATTCCCACTAATACAAGCCAAAAAATGATTTAGAACATATAACTGCACTGCACAAGGGAAAATAAGACATAGAATTTTTTATTTTTTTTAATCAGGTTAATTTTTATTGAATAAAGCATGTAAAATTCAATACAGCAGTGATGTCGTACTTTTTTCAGTTTTTGTGTAGTCTGAACAGACAGTAAAGACAAAATATGAACTGTATGACGGTGTACGCAGACACCAGTTAGATGAACAACAGTCGCAGGCATAAGAACCAGGTGACATAGTGTACCAATACACAAAAACAATTTTATAAATTGTTATAAAAATAAAAAGGACAAGAACTATTCCCTCCCTCCCTAACCCAACATAAACATATAAATCTGAGCAGTATTAGGATTAAGAGAAGGGCTATTCAGTCCAGAAAACAGACACAGTCGGACAGCTTCCCCAGTAAGACACCAGAAATACATGGAATCAGATAGATAATATATTAGATGCACAACCCTATTAATGGCTGTATCAAACAGCACTATCACCTCAATAACAAGAACGGTTTGCTGGAATTACAAAGCTGTATAATGGAAATTTGGGTGCCCAGTCAGTGCAGCAAGGTGTAATAGGATTGTTCCTATTACCCAGGCTGTAACGTCCTCTACTGAATCCTGTTCAACATAAATGCTGCGGAATGATTCCTCCCTATCCTTTCCCAACACCTTGAATAATCTTTCCCTGCACTTGTAAATAACTTTTTTTAGCACAATTAAGTTTTTTCTAGCACTGTCCCTAGCGCCTCTCCCTGCACCAAGTACACTGGAAAGTGACAGAATCCAAGCTGGCTGAGGGTATTTATAGGGCTGTGACATCACAAGGATGGCTGGCTGCTGATTGGCTTCATGCATGGCATTATGGGTGATCCCTCCTTCCCAGAGTTCCTTGCTCCATGTCCTCACACATGCAGCAGCCATTTTAGGAAAAAATGTGATTCGTTACCACGAAGCGTGAGGAAATTTGTATTCGGTTTGAATCGAATAAATCCTGAAATTCGTATCGAATTCCATTTCGTCAGCTTAGATTCGCTCATCTCTATTCACTACGGTCATCAGGCTTTTAATGGTGTGTTGTGTTTATTATTTTTGTGCTAAAGGCACAACAGTATCTATGAGTCTTGATGCTGGCAGACTTTTCTTTGTGTAGTGTCCAGTGTTTTACATTGGTAAATATGGTCACAATAGAATATAGTTCTATGGGTAACATCTTCCCATATTATTAGTGTTGATCGAGCACCAAAGTGCTCGTGTGCTTGAGTAGAACACCATGGCAGTCAATGGGAGAACCCGAGCATTAAACCAGCCATCCCTTACTCTGAAGAGGGGAGGGTGTCGGGACTCTAGTTTGTCTTAGGACTCGGAGTCCCGGCTCTGACTCTATATATAGCTATGTCCATATATGGAGTTAGTGCTTGGGGACACGCAGTGTATTTAAATCTAATTTAGCCTGTATTTCAGAAAAGTTTCTGCTGGGATTTGAACTCATAACCTTCTACATTAAAACAAAACCAACAAAGCTGTATGGGTCATACCATAACAATAACTCCAAACAAGGGTTATATATAATAGAATCACAATATTTTATTATTCAAATGACATGGAGTACATGATTGACATAACACAGGACTCACATGATTAACCGCTACAGGACCGCCTAACGCAGGGATGCGTCCTGCGGGCGGTCCTGTAGCTCTGAGATGACGCGTCGGCGCGTCATCTCGTGAGAGCCGAGATTTCCTGTGAACGCTTCACAGAGAAGCGCGGCACGGCAGTTAGGCTACAGCCTGGCAGGCTGTAGATGCGAATAAAATCGCATCAAACAGCTATATCAGACGCTGTTTTGTGAACAGCGTCTGATATAGCTGCTACCTGGTCCTCTGGTGGTCCCATTTGCTGGGATCGACCACCAGAGGACCAGGTAACTACAATAAGTTGCACCAAACACTACACTAACCCCCACCCCCTCCTCACCTATTAACCCCTTGATCACCCCATCTAGACCCCCTGATCACCCCCTGTCATTGATCACACCCCTTGTAAGGCTCCATTCAGGCGTCCATATGTGTTTTGCGGATCCGTGGGTTCACGGATCCGATCCGCGATCCGATCCGCGGATCCGATCCGCAGATCCTCAAAACACGGACACCGGCAATATAGCTTTCCGCATTTTGCAGATCCGCACATTGCCAGAACTATATAGAAAATGCTTTTCTTGTCCGCAATGCGGACAAGAATAGGACATGTTCTATATTTTTGCGGAACGGAAGTGCAGACCCGGAAGCGAGGATCCGTAATTCCGGATCCGAGCGGGACAAAGTCTGTCCCCATAGAAATGAATGGGTCCGCAATTCCGTTCCGCAAACAGAATTTCGGACGTGTGAATGGGGCATAAGGGTCCCTTATCACCGTCAGTTAGTTAGCTACTTGTTAGGTAGCTAGCGCCCAGCCCACCGCACCGCAGTCACTGATTTTGGCAGAGATTTTTTCATCCACATTGATTGATGTGAATGAAAAAATCTGTGCCGTTCATTTTTTTTCAGCCCAGAGGCTGAACGGAAAAAATCTCATTACCGTCTGCTCAATATACGGAGAATCGCAGAAACTCCTAATGCTGGCCATACGTGTAATGATTGCGGAGACCCCTAAAATGCCAGGACAGTATAAATACCCCACATGTGACCCCATTTTAGAAAGAAGACACCCCAAGGTATTCCGTGAGGGGTATGGTGAGTTCATGTAAAATTTTATTTTTGTCACAAGTTAGTGGAATATGAGACTGTAAAAAAAAAAAAAATCAATTTCCGCTAACTTGTGCCAAATTTTTTTTTTTTCTGTGAACTCGCCATGTCCCTCACAGAATACCTTGGGGTGTCTTCTTTCCACAATGGGGTCACTTGTGGGGTATTTATACTGCCCTGGCATTTTAGGGGTCCTAAAGCGTGAGAATCCAAATGCGTAAAAATGACCTGTGAAATCCTAAAGGTACTCATTGGTTTTAGGGCCCCTTTGCGCATCTTGGCTGCAAAAAAGTGTCACCCATGTGGTATCGCCGTACTCAGGAGAAGTAGGGCAATGTGTTTTGGGGTGTATTTTTACATATACCCATGCTGGGTGTGAGAAATATCGCTGTAAGCGACAACTTTTAAATTTTTTATTCAAAGTTGTCAATTTACAGAGATATTTCTCTCACCCAACATGGTATATGTAAAATACACCCAAAACTATGCTACTTCTCCTGAGTGCAGCGATACTCATGTGTGACTTACTGCAGCCAAATGCAGCAAGGCCCAAATTAACGAGTACCTTTTAGGAGAGCATTTTATGCATTTTCTTCTCACGCTTTAGGGCCCCTAAAATGCCAGGGCAGTATAAATACCCGCATGTGACCCCATTTTGGAAAGAAGACACCCCAAGGTATTCGCTGAGGGCATAATGAGTCCATGAAAATTAAACTTTTGTCAAAAGTTAGCGGAAGGGAGACTTTGTGAGAAAAACAATAAAAAATCAATTTCCACTAACTTGTGCCAAAAAAATCTTCTATGAACTCGCCATGCCCCTCATGGAATACCTTGGGGTGTCTTCTTTCCAAAATGGGGTCACATGTGGGTATTTCTACTGCCCTGGCATTTTAGGAGCCCTAAAGCGTGAGAAGAAAATGCGTAAAAATGCCCTCCTAAAGGTACTCATTGGAATTTGGGCCCCTGCGCATCTTGGCTGCAAAAAGTGTCACACATGTGGCATCGCCGTACTCAGGAGAAGTAGGGCAATGTGTTTTGGGGTGTATTTTTACATATACCCATACTGGGTGAGAGAAATATCTCTGTAAATTGACAACTTTGAATAAAATATATTAAAAAGTTGTCATTTACAGCGATATTTCTCACACGCAGCATGGGTATATGTAAAAATACACCCAAGCACATTGCCTCACTTCTCCTGAGTCTGGCGATACCACATGAGTGACACTTTTTGCAGCCTGAAGTGCAAAGGCCCAAATTCCAACGAGTACCTGTTAGGTTTTACATGGCGGCTCACAATTTAGCCCGCCCAAAATGCCAGAACAGTAAACACACCCGACAAATGACCCCATTTCGGAAAGTAGACACCCCAAGGTATTCACTGAGGGGCATAGTGAGTCCGTCTGAGATTTTTTTTTTTTGCCAGAAGTTATCAGAAATTGAAACTTTTTTTTTTTTCCTCAGAAAGTGTCATTTTCCGCTAACTTGTGAAAAAATGAAATGATACATGAACTCACCATGCCCCTCCGCGAATACTTTGGGGTGTCTTCTTTCTAAAATGGTGTGATTTGGGGGGTATTTACACTATCCTGGCATTCTAGCACCTGAAGAAACATGACAGGTGCTCAGAAAGTCAGAGCTGCTTCAAAATGCGGAAATTCACTTTTTTGCACCATAGTTTGTAAACGCTATAACTTTTACCCAAACCAATAAATATACACTTATTGGACTTTTTTTATCAAAGACATGTAGAACAATAAATTTAGAGAAAAATTTATATAGAAATGTATTTTTTTTTTAAAAATTTTACAACAGAAAGTGAAAAATGTCATTTTTTTGCAAAAATGTAGTTAAATTTGTATTAATGGCAAAAAAAAGTAAAAATGTCAGCAACAATGAAATACCACCAAATGAAAGCTCTATTAGTGAGAAGAAAAGGAGGTAAAATTCATTTGGGTGGTAAGTTGCATGACGGAGCAATAAACGGTGAAAGTAGTGTAGTGCGGAATTGTAAAAAGTGGCCTGGTCATTAAGGGTGTTTAAGCTAGGGGGGCTGAAGCGGTTAAAAGCATTTAAAATTAATACTGAACTGGTGATGTAGGGAGAGCGCAAAAATTCATACTAGTAAGTAAAGTGCAAGTGCAAGAAAATAACTATAAGTATAACTATACTGTAAGTATAACTATACTGTATAGTATAGGGGTTAGCAGGTCTAATACCCAAATTTTTCAAAAGACATTAAATAGAAAACCATGTCCGTATACGACACGGTGTCTACTGTTTACAAGTCACAAAAATGAATTGCAATATTTGTTAGTCAAAAAAAGGGGGGTAGCATACTAACCACACCAAAAAAGGCGCCAACCAATACACCACCAGTGCAGGCCCCTGACGTGCGTTTCGCGTTAGCTTTCTCAACACCCCTTTGAGAGCTAACGCAGACGCGCGTCAGGCCTGCACTGGTGTGTGGTGGCCCCTCTTTGGTGTGGTTAATATGCGACCCCCCTTTTTTGGACTAACAAATATTGCAATTCATTTTTGTGACTTGTAAACAGTAGACACCGTGTCGTATACGGACATGGTTTTCTATTTAATGTCTTTTGAAAAATTTGGGTATTAGACCTGCTAACCCCTATACTATACATTATTATAGTTATTTTCTTGCACTTGCACTTTACTTACTAGCATGAATTTTTGCGCTCTCCTTACATCACCAGTTCAGTATTAATTTTAAATGCTTTTATCCATGTGAGTCCTGTGTTATGTCAATTATGTACTCCATGTCATTTGAATAATAAAATATTGTGATTCTATTATATATAACCCTTGTTTGGAGTCATTGTTATTGTATGACCCATACAGCTTTGTTGGTTTTGTTTGCATTTGCATGTGTGGGTTGTTTGAACGATAGGGACATTATATTGGTTTCCCCCTTCTACATTAAAAGCAAGACACATAACCACTCAGCTTTAATAGCATAGCCAGTTACTTAAAAAAAAAAAAAAAGAGACTTCTACTGTGCAGTGGTTAAAGTTCTGGGCTGTGATGCAGAAGTGGTGAGTTCAAATTCTGTCACAAGCTTTTTCAGAAATGGAAGTTAAATTAGATTTATATATTTTATATTTTTTTAGTCATTGTAAAAAATGTATGGCACAAAATACGGTAAATGTGTAATTACAAAAAAAAAATACATTTCATTCTAGATATATATAAAGTCATACTTTGTTCCCTGTATATGTTTCAACAGTTGGTGCTTCATGGCACTTACAGTTTGATACATAAGATCTAAATAGTAACGAGTTGTTTGTTGTATGTATGCATGCCTTTTTGGTCAACGTTCTACACAGGCCATGATGTAGCATCAAATACTTCTGACCTGGTTTTACCTCTAAGATGGCGGTTTTGCAGGAGTACTGAATACTGCGCAGGTACAAGTTTATTGCGATGCTGTTTTATGATATTCGCATGACGCGATTATTCTGCCAGAAGCGCAGGTTTATTATGATGTTCGCATGATGCAATTATTCTGCCATAAGCGCACCTGATTTTCGGATGACGTGCCTATTCGGGCGCATGCGCATCTGAGATTCCGGCACGCCGTGCTCGGCAATGGAGTTGCAACGGCAATATGTGGGCTGCCTTGTCATGTGCCTCTATCCATGCCCACAGCCATGTGGCTCAGCCACTTCCCATGATTGATGTGTTGTAATTGTCCCTTAAACCAGTTGTGGTCTGGGTTATTGCACATGTGTTCTATATATATACAGATTTTGTATTCATCAGTATAACGAATTATGATATATATTTGCATCACATTTTTTATTTATGATCATGCACTGTTTTCACAGTATTCATGTATTTACATTTTTTTTTAATGTATTTAAAATGTCACTTGTACTGGCATGGGTTAATGCCAATTTAGCTTGATGATGTCACTTCCTCACACTATAAGTATGTTCAGATTGCATTGTTCACATTGGTTGAAAAAGGCTTCATGTTGGAGCCGAAACGTCGCGTCACTTCTGGGTGAATAAACATTCTCCTTTTTCTACTATTTATTGGAGTGCTGCTCTGATTTTTCTTTTTTATAATCCAGGGATGCTTATCCCGTTGGAGCTAGCACCCATTTTTCTCCTTAGGTTGATGCTGCCATTCATTATATATATATATATATATATATATATATATTTAAATTAAGTTTATCCTCTATTTCTGAAATGGGATTTGAACTCACAGCTTCAGCATCATAGCCCAGAATGTTAATCACTACACTACATAATAGCCTACAATGCCTACAATGAGACCTAATGGGATCACACCTCCATCATGAAACAAAACCTAAAGACATTGGTGTGCATACCCAACAAATTAGCACATGAGTCCAACAACGTAGCAAAATATAACTTATTAGATATCACTTAAAAAATACATATAGCAAGGGGGGTAGACATGAACCAGTGGGGTAGCAAGATTATGAGGAGAACACATGGGAAGGGGATAAGGATAGTCATATACAGGTGCAGAGAGTCATATGTGATAATACTGAATGGAGGCCGGAACGTGCCTGGTGAACTACACACCGCCAAAATGAGGGAAATGTGCAGGGATCAAGCAAGCACACAGACTGCAAGCGTAACAGCAGTACTGCACAGGGTTTACAAAATGTAAATACAATCACTATCAACAAGTTACAAAGTTAGTCAAACAAGATAGTGATCCCCTTCCCAGTGTCACCTCACCTGCCCAACGCATTTCGCCAAACAGGCTACACTATATATATATATATATTTATATATATCTATTTATATATATCTATATATTTTTTTTTTATTAAGTAACTGGCAATGCAGCTATTATAGCTGAGTGTCACCTATATGCTCCTTAGTTTTGGATCAAGCCAGTCAGTCGTTTATTTATAAGTTCCAGCTATCTGCAACTTCATCCTTGACACTGAGTGGTTAAGTGTCTTGCTTTTAACAAAGAAGGTCATGAGTTCAAATCCTAGCAAAAACTTTTCTGAAATACAGGCTAAATTAGATTTAAATACACTGGGTTTCCCCAAGCACTGACTCCATATATGGACATAGCTATATATGGAGTCAGAGCAGGGGAAGTCCTAAGCAAGGGGCTCACACTAATGGATTCCCTCACTGTACAGCGATCTTCTGCATAGAAATAGAGACTAAATTTGATTTAAATACACTGACTCGAGCATCGCGCTCGAGCACACGTGGTATTCGGCCGAACTCTGCGATGTGCTGAGCATAGAGATGCTCAAGCCGAACTGGTGTTAACATCATCAAAGTGAAAAAATAACATGAAATTATAAAGTTTATGATGAAAGTATATATTTAGTTTGCGATCTCAGTTTGGATCAGTTGATACATGGAAAATGTGCTTTGCTTTGGAAGAGTTAATCATATGTATTGTTGAGTGGACTAAAGCTGCTTCTTACATGGTAAGCCTGGAATGCTTGTAATATGTAAGATGTTTGGGATTAGCAGGGCATGTCCATTATCAAAGTGGGAATCTGGAAGTGGTATCAACAGAGACTGAACCTTTAAAGTCTGCAGATGTACTGTACTTACTTTCATAATATAGTTTGACATGAAATATTGCACCATCACTTGAGTAGCACATGAGCCACCATTCATGGCATCATTTACTTTGGTCATCATTTCAAAAATGTGGAGAAACAGATGGCTCTTCTGGACTAAATAATGGATAAAGGATACATTCATCAAAGGTTCCTGACGAGGAAACAGTAAAGCACATTTCAGAATGCTTTTATTGGGAGCTGTTCATCACATAGTAATTCACAATATCTGTAATAGTAAATCAATTACAGTTAGGTCCATATATTTGGACAGAGACAACATTTTTCTAATTTTTTATTCTGTACATTACCACAAGGGATTTTGAACAAAACAATTCAGATGCATTTGAAGTTCAGACTTTCAGCTTTAATTCATTCAAATGATTGCATAAAAATGTGAAGAACTAAAGCATTTTTTTAAACTCAATCCCTTCATTTCAATGGCTCAAAAGTAATTGGACAGATTAAATAATTGTAAATAAAATGTTAATTTCTAATACTTGGTTGAAAACCCTTTGTTGGCAATGGTAATTTTTCTTCGATCATCCAGCACTGTTGTCTTCCCTGGGAATCCAGGTCTTTTTGCATTGTTGAGATCACCAGTGCTTTCTTTCTTTCTCAGGCTATACCAAACTGTAGATTTTGTCACTCCTAATAGTGTAGCAATTTCTCAGAAGGGTTTTTTTCTGTTTTCACAGATGAAGGATGGCTTGTTTCACCTGCATGGATAGCTCCTTTGACCGCATGTTTACTTCTCAGTAAAATCTTCAAAATGCAAGCACCACACCTCAAATCAACACCAGGCCTTTTATATGCTTAAGTGAGAATGAAATAATGAAGGAATTGCCCACGAAACAGCTTTTGAGTCAGTTGTCCGATTACTTTTGGTCCCTTTAAAAACAGGGTGCACATATAAAGGAGCTGAAACTCCTAAACACTTCATCTGATTTTTTTTTTATTAAATTTTTAATTTTTCAAATTGCAAATTACATTTATTAAAAATGCATAAACATTACTAAAGTTCCCCCTCCCTCCATTTCCCACTCCCATTGCACCAAGAGAAAAAAAAAAAAAAAAAAAAGCTCATTCATTCCACCCTTGCCAAATCCTATCCCATTTTCCATGAGCTTGTCTTTCCCTGTACAAAATCTCCTCATACTTCATCCAATTTTAATGTGGATACCTTCAAATGAAAGCTAAAAGTCTGGACTTTATGTCCATGTCCATTATATAACTATAACTTGAATATGTTTTAGTAAACAGGTAAAAAAAACTAAATTTCTGTCAGTGTCCAAATATATATGGACCTAACTGTACACCGGCAATGATGTTGGGCTTGAGACTATATACATCAATGCACTAAAATCTATATAAGAAACACTTTTATTTTGATAGTGAATAAATGTAACATGATGGCAGTGGCGGATCTCGGGAGGGGCGGGGCACTTCCGGTGATCGTTACGCCCCTGCTCCCATCAATACAGAAATACAGGGTAATAGAGCCCCACATACCTCTTACATCCAGTGAAGTCTCCTTTGATGTAGATGTTCTCTTTCCTCATCTTCTCCTTTCAGACCTTCAGACCAGACCGCCATTTTTCAGCCATTTCTCTGCAGTTTGATAAAAAAAAATTGTTTACTACAGTTCCATCTGGTGTCCCAGCTGTTGCAGGCCAGGTTTCATAGTGTCCACCAAAACATATATTTTGTTCTGGGCTGAAATTAATCTGCCAAAATAGCAATACCCTGAATCTGGTGTCCCAGCTGTTGCAGGCCAGGTTTCATAGTGTCCGCCAAAACATATATTTTGTTCTGGGGTGAAATTTAATTGCCAAAATAGCAATACCATAAATCAGTGGTTTCAGCTGTGGCTGGCAAAATATAATAGTGTCCGCCAAAACATATATTTTGTTCTGGGGTGAAATTCAATTGCCAAAATAGCAATACCATAAATCAGTGGTTTCAGCTGTGGCTGGCAAAATATAATAGTGTCCGCCAAAACATATATTTTGTTATGGGGTGTAATTCACTTGCCAAAATAGCAATACCCTGAATCTGGTGACCCAGCTGTTGCAGGCCAGGTTTCATAGTGTCCACCAAAACATATATTTTGTTCTGGGGTGAAATTCAATTGCTAAAATAGCAATACCATAAATCAGTG